>LPNX010262554.1:393338-615799 GCA_001517045.1 Pseudotsuga menziesii
TGGGATTGTTGATGCCGCTGTTAATGCCGCATCTACAATAGGGATAAGTCACATTGAGGTACATCTACTTGAATATTTGTAATTGTACATTTCATTTGTATTGTTTATGGACATGCACGATGTCTAACTATTTAATCATTTGGTGAATGTATCCACACTGTGGTCCATTAGTGCACAGAACTAAGGTTGATGTTCAACCTATGGCTCCTCTTACTACTGAAGAGTCCCAGCGTAATCCCCTAGAAATGGATTTTTTGGTGAGATGTTCATTTTTTACATAATTGATTAGTACTTTCTCATTCATGTACATGTTGATAATTCTTGAGATAATTGACATATTTTTTTTTATTCCCAGAGAAGCATGGCCGAGAGGCTCTCTGCAAGGCGGAGGAAAGTAGAGGCACCTATACCCTTGACACCAAAGGCACCTATACCCCCGACGGATGCAGTGAGTCTTTGTTTTATTTACAATTGAGTCATATTTTAAATTTTCAAACTTTTTTTTATTGATGGACAATACTAGTTCAATTACCTGATTAAGAAATATTGTCATTGATTTGCATTCGTCAGAGATGCAGAGTGGTCGTAGACAGAGCCAAAAAGCATCAGGGTCTAGGAAGAACAAGGGAAATTTAGATTTTTGATGTGTTAGTCTAGGACAAATATGTATTTTTATGTACAATCTAGAGTTAGAGTATAGGGGTGTGGTCCAGGACAGATGTACTTTTGTTTGCACATGTACATCAAATATGTTTTTGATACATTGACATTGACAGGCCATAGATAAGCCTTCTATTTTTGTATTATAACTTTCATGATATGAAAAATATTTCATATCAAGGCTCTTGAGATATTCATGGTTTAGTCTTTTAAGTGTGATTATACATGTGTGGCGAAGAATGTTTCTATGTGTAATGTTCCCAATTTTTTATAGATTTTCCGATTACATGGAGATATCAGTTATAAATTTGAGAACAATGTACAATTACAATATTATGTAATGACAAAAAAGTACATTTTAATTTTTTTTACCACGATCCAATTACATATATAATGTTATATTAACAATATAAAATTGTATTAAAAAATATGGAACATAGGTCTAATACACATTTAAGCACCCAGCACAGCTAAGCAACAAACGTTTAAAGGATGCACGAAGTTGACACACTTAAGTGATGTACCAGTGTGGCCTGCATAAATAAAATTATTGTTTGGCATGATGTCTTCCATCTAATGAATACATGGGATACACATCAAACCTAAAAGTATCCAAGTATTATAAGGTTGATTCAAAATAATGGTTATGACTATATCTGGCACATTATGTATGTCCTGCACATTATTTTATCATTTTGTTAATGTACATGGCATTTGATGAATGGCCTCGAGCAACAACTTTGAAAGAGATGAAAGTTATGTGTGATTTTATTATAGTTTAAATTGATTAGAGAAGTACTATTCTGAATCTTGTTTTATAAATTCATGTTTATGAAGTATTATTCGAAGCATTCGTAGCGTGAAGATATATATATTTTGTAATAAAGGCATAATATAATGGCCACTTGTTTCTAAACATAAACATGTTCCATTACATGGTTACTGACGTAATGGAATTGTCTCCTCCTACATTTCATTGTACAAATGCTCACATCTCTTGTATGAGGGGAAGATCTACAATTTCCTTCAAGCTGACCTTTATGTGCAAAAATTGCACATTCACTTACTGAGTAAAACCCTAGTTTCCAAAATTGAAAAAAAAATGATCCCTTGTCTATGGACCCAGAGTAAAGGGCCACTCTAGCACTATCGTGATGTACTCAATCCAACAGAGCCAATGGTTCATCGATCCGAGCAACAGTCATCAATCTATGGATTGTTAAATCCCACCTCCTACAGGCTTTTAGGGACACCCGTTGAATCCCTAACTGGGGCATAGAGTGGAAACCGTGCATCAAAAAGGGCTTTCCGTGGTTTGTGCAAGCATGTTTAGGCAGGTTCCATGTGGGAACGCTAGCCAAATGTTCACGATCAAGGAATTTGCAAAGTCGATCCATATGTGTAGAAATTGGACATTCACTTACTAAGAAAAACCCTAGTTTCCAAAATTGACCAAAAAAATGGTCCCTTGTCCATGGAACCATATTAGAGGGCCACCCTAACACTATCTCGATGTCCTAAATCCAATAGAGCCGACGGTTTGTCAATCTGAGCAACGGTCATGATTCTATGGCACATTGAATCCCACCTCGTGCAGACTTTCAGGGACACCTATTGAATCCCTACCCGGGGCATATAATGAAAATCGTGCATCAAAAAGGGCTTCCGGTGGTTCGTGCAAGCTTGTTTAGGCATGTATTATGTGGGAACACTAGCCACACCTTCACAATCGAGCAATATGTGAATTTGACCCCTATGTGCAAAAATTGGACATTCACTTACTGAGCAAAAACCTAGTTTCCGAAATTGACCAAAAAAATGGTCCCTTGTCCATAGAACCAGATTAGAGGGCCATCCTAGCACTATATTGATGTTTTAAATCCAACGGAGCCGACGGTTTGTCGATCCAAGCAATGGTCATGATTCTATGGCACGTTGAATCCCACCTCCTGCAGAATTTCATGGACACATGTTGAATCCCTACCCAGGGTATAGAATAGAAACCATGCATCAAAAAGGGCTTTCGATGGTTCATGCAAGCTTATTTAGGCATGTATTATGTGGGAACTCTAGCCACACCTTCGCGGTTGAGTAATATGCGAATTTGACCCCTATGTGCAGAAATTGGACATTCACTTACTGAGTAAAACCCTAGTTTCCAAAATTGACCAAAAAATGGTCCCTTGTCCATGGAACCAGATTAGAGGGCCACCCTAGCAATATATTGATGCCTTGAATCCAACGGAGCTGATGTTTTGTCGATCCCAGCAACGGTCATGATTCTATGGCATGTTGAATCCCACCTCCTGCAGACTTTCAGGGACCTGTTGAATCCCTACCCGGGGCATAGAATGGAAACCTTGCATTGAAAAGGGATTTTAGTGGTTTGTGTAGGCTTGTTTAGGAATGTATTATGTGGGAACACTAGCCACACCTTCACGGTCGAGCAATATGTGAATTTGACCCCTATGTGCAGAAATTGGACATTCACTTACTGAGCAAAAACCTAGTTTCCAAAATTGACCCAAATAATGATATCTTCTCCATGGAACCAGATTAGAGGGCCACCCTAGAACTATCCCAATGTCTTGAATCCAACGGAGCCTATGGTTTGTCGATCTGAGCAATGGTCATGATTCTATGGCACGTTGAATTCCACCTCCTACAGGCTTTCAGGGACACCTGTTGAATCCCTACCTGGGGCATAGAATGGAAATCGTGCATAAAAAAGGGATTTTGATGGGTTGTGCAAGCATGTTTAGGCATGTGTTATGTGGGAACACTAGCCACACCTTCACGGTTGATCAATATGTGAATTTGACCCCCATGTGCAAAAATTTCAAATTCACTTACTGAGCAAAACCCTAGTTTCCAAAATTGACCAAAATAATGGTATCTTCTCCATGGAACTAGATTAGAGGGCCACCCTAGCACTACCTCGATGTCTTGAATCCAACGGAGCCAATGGTTCATCGATCTAAGCAACGGTCATGATTCTGTGGCACATTGAATCCCACCTCCTACAGGCTTTCAAGGACACCTGTTGAATCCCTACCCGGGGCATAGAATGGAAATTGTGCATAAAAAAGGGCTTACGGTGGGTCGTGCAAGCATGTTTAGGCATGTGTTATGTGGGAACACTAGCCATGCCTTCACGGTCAAGCAATATGTGAATTTTAACCCCATGTGCAAAAATTTCACATTCACTTACTGAGAAAAACCCTAGTTTCCAAAATTGGCCAAAATAATGGTATCTTCTCCATGGAACTAGATTAGAGGGCCACCCTAGCACTATCCCAATGTCATGAATCCAACAGAGCCTATGGTTCATTGATCCAAGCAATGGTCATGATTCTGTGGCACGTTGAATCCCACCTCCTACGGGCTTTTAGGGACACCTGTTGAATCCCTACCTGGAGCATAGAATGGAAACCGTGCATAAAAAAGGGCTTCTGGTGAGTTTTGCAAGCATTTTTAGGCATGTTTTATGTGGGAACACTAGCCACACCTTCACGGTCGAGAAATATGCGAATTTGACCCCCATGTGCAAAAATTTCACATTCACTTGCTGAGAAAAACCATAATTTCCAAAATTGACCAAAATGATGGTCTCTTCTCCATGGAACCAGATTAGAGGGCCACCCTAGCACTATCCCAATGTCCTGAATCCAATGGAGCCGATGATTCGTTGATCCGAGAAATGGTCATGATTCTGTGGCATGTTGAATTCCACCTCCTACAAGATTTCAAGGACACCTGTTGAATCCCTACCCAGGGCATAGAATGGAAACCATGCATGAAAAAACTATTATATTTAAAGGTTTCAATGATCTCACTACATGCACACTAAATTCAACTTCATGAATCAACATGATTTGAAGCATAAGTCCATCAGATTTGAAAAGGCTGAGTTGGACATTAGATTGATTCTAAATTGAGTTGTGACAGTAAGATAAGATTAGGGTTAGGATTAGGGTTTCCTTGGTAGGGTTATGGTTATGGGCCATGCATGTTAAACAATAAACCCTAGTTAGGGATAGGGTTTTCCAAGTTTGGCCTTCATTGGCATGAAATGCATTTTCCAGCTTTGGCTCAAATCTATTGTTATATTTTATTATCTTTTAAGTAGAAATTAAACTTCTCAATAATAATAAAAATGAGATGAAATTCCAACACTACTAGGCACTACCCCTTTGGCAATGGACATGCAGGTATAAGAGGTGAGTTGTCAAGAAGGAAATTATACAAGCCTTAAAACATAATTTTATCATTGCGGCATCTTGTTTCCATCATCCTAGTTGTATATATCGGCTGAAAACATTGACAATATTACCTACTTGAAAAATTAGGGTTTTAGTCCTATAAGAGAGCCTACAAAGAACTTTGATAGGTATGACCTACAGAGGTACATGTATGTATTCTAATGTTATGTATATCATGTGAATGAGATCTTGAAATGTTCATATGATTGATATATATGGTTTATTGATCATATGTAAAATTTGGCATGTTCATTAACTTGACATACAAGAGAATTTTAGGCATATTTATAAACAACATTATGGAAAATTTCACATATCAAGAACACAAAATTGACATATTCATAAGAAACATACATAGGAAAATTAAAATTATGATACATACCTCATCATGCTAGATCCCACCTATTATCATACAACCAAGCCCTCCATATCATCTCTTATAATGATGGTCTCCATTAGTCTCTCATGCTCTATATCCGATAAGAAGTAGCGTACCTTCGATGAATTCCGACTAGGCATTATCCGTACCTGGAGGTTTGTACCAATGATTAAGTTGGTAAAGTGATACACACTTGGACCTGGTTTGTAATCCCTGTAAACATATCCACCCTTCTTTCTTGCATTGTTGTCATGTGTAAGGTAGTCACCTTTAACAACCATAGACCCGATGGGGAATTGGTTGTTTTCATCATCAATTATGGACATAATGAGGGTTTGCTCTCCCTCTATACAATGTGCCAACCAGTAATCACCACCCAATTCACTATCTTTTGAGGAAACCACTGTGTATATGTGTCCTCCATAGTATGATTGTAGGTATATGAGCAAATATTTTTTGTGTGATACAAGGCCATTAATGTGAGTTTCAAGACTACGTAAATTTTACAAAAGAATGTTAAGGAATGCATCATACCAGGTTGTACAAGGTCTGATACATGATCAAAATCTATAGAAATAGAAAATTGATCTTCTTCCAATGGATTTAACTCAACAATTGCATGCTGATCAAGTGGAAGTGATATGTGATCCCATCCATCAACCCAATCCAATGATTCACACACATCCCAATCACCATCACAACAAGGCGGGAAAACACAAGCGAGTTTTCTGGTCCAAATTTCAAATATTGGGTTATCAGAGCTTCGAATCGAATGAAATCCACGAGTCCCAGGAATATTCTTTCATTCCCATGCATGTGAACGATCTATGTCTACCACCTCCCAAAAAAATCTCTCCACATGTCTCTTTCTTGTGGATTCTACTCGCATAGCTGATTTCTCTCCCATTACTGACGTGCACCACCTGACTATAGATTGACCATTTCAAATAGTAGATATTGTAGATAATTTCAATTCCTCTCTTCATAGGGCTGTTTTGACACATGCTCCGGCTCCATCATGCTCTCCTTTACCATGCCCGGTCTCAAAATAGTTCCACATATGTGGAACTTTGTAGTTTTTATGCAATGAACACAACCATTGAAATATGCATGCATTTTTTAAACTGACCAGCACATCCATTAGACCAAATCTACTATCGATCCATCTATATGTTCCTGCCATTCAAATGATCATAGAACATGATGAAGCAATGACGTACATAGTGGAAGTCATGGCACCTATCATCACTTATGTAGAAGTGATATTCCTTTAGAATTTCTCTTTGCTCTTCACTACTATTTCGGCCATGCTTGTATGTGATATGCACCATCAAGGAAACCTGATCAAAGTGATAATATTGACTTTGGATCTCATTTTGAGGTTGTAGAGTGTAGTTCTCGGCAAAATCAACAACTGAAAGTATAGTACCACGAGGAAATGTATCTCTGCATATTCTAAACTTCTCATCCTGCCTTCATGCCAAGTGGACATGATAAACATATTGACATGTCTTTTCAATAAATTCCTAACGAAGACACTAACTTGTACCTGTTGACACAAAATGATCTCAATATCAGGTTGTTTTGTAAGTAAGGAATGAAATGCAGCTGTTCAAACATAAATTTATAGATAAATGCATGTACCTGAGATGTCACCAATTGTATTTTTTTGCTTTGTTTCCCTGGGACTATTTCATAGCTGATATATTTGAAACTTTTCATGTTTGTAACCATATTCCCAAATTCATTGTCTCTAGTCTCGTGCATACATTGGCTCAATAATGCCATTGCAGCACAGTTGGAGCAAGTTCCATCCAAACAGGATTTTGCATAGTAAGTTTGCCCCTCGGGCCTATTGCACATGATACTATGAATGAATTCTCTTGATGAGGTCAGTGGTATTGACAAGGATCAATCTTGCACATGGTTAGTATGCAACACACGACGAATGTACAAAAATGTTTCATAGTAATATTCATATTCTACATGGTATCTACAACAACAAGTGTTACGAAGAGTATTTATTCTAACATACCAGGGCTTACATTTCTCAAAAGATCTTTGCCCCAAATTCAATTGTCTATGTTCATTCCTAAATTTCTCGTATAGTTTTTTCTATGTTATATCAAGAAGATGCTTAATATGCGGTTCACGATCCTTTCAACCCCTTATCAGTTTTAGTACATCCTTCCGGTTTGAAGAAGGCCTTGTGTGATCATGCCAAAAACTCTGCACTAGTCCCTTTACTACATCAACTAGCTTCATGTCACGACGTGGCAACCGACCAATAAAGGCCCAAAAATATGTCTGAGCGGTTGCGTCAAGATGTTATCTTCTAATAGAATACCTACAGAGGGTTTTTACATTCAAATTAATTAGTTTAGATGTAGGCTTAACAAAATGAAATACCATGGTGTTCTTATTTACAATTGCTTGTGACAACACACGATGAGCCGCATTGGGGTCCTTTGACTGTGTGTTCTTACCAATTTTACCAAAGGCATCTACTAAGCTTTTAACTATATGAGAACTTGGTCCATAAGGATTTATCATCTTTATCCCTAATGATTTCCTAATAATATCCATGCCCCTAGATTTTAACAATGATAAAAATCATCTACATTTATCTCCATCACATTTAGAAACAAAATCTTTATTTAGTATATGTTGAGTTTGAGAAGCAATACTACGTTTAGATAGCGTACCTTCAATGGAATTGAGGAGTCCTTCATCAACTTGTATACACTTCGGAGTTCTTCGACGTGTGCTTTCTAATGGTGGTAAGGGGGTTGGATTTCTATCATCTAGTGCATCAACAATACGCTCTGGCATTTTAGTAGCAACTTGTTGTCCTTCATTCTCTTCCTAGTAGTTGGATGGTGGAAGTCCAACATCCTCATCGATGATCTAGATAATATTTTTTCTTCAACAGTAGGCTCCATGTACAACGCCTCTTCATGAGCTTCATCTTGAGATGGTAACTTATCACTTTGACTTGATGTGGGATTTGAAACATCCCCTAATGAGCACCTACGTTTTGCTTCTTGAATACTTCCATGGGGTGCTTGTTCAACAACTATTGTGGAAATTGAAGGTCCCTCTAGTGAATGCTTCTTTTTTTCTTGTGCTGGATTAATAGGATGAACCGTCGTATCCTGTATAATTGGATTTGGATTAGTTTCCAAAGAAAGCCTTTGATTCATCATGTCTATTCTTTTCTTTTCTTTCTCTTCTTCGATGACTTCTTGAGGTCTCTTCTTCCTTGCTGATTTTCTTCCTCAGTTACGTACATTCCCCATCACCACAATGATCAATGTCAATAGTGTTTGTTTTTGTTGATCCTCAATTACAAACTTTCAAACCTTTAACTTGCTTTATAACTATTGATCCTTCAAGGTGCTTCAATCTTCCTTCTCAATTGTTCATATTTCCCATCAAAACAATAATGAATGGGAAAATTTACCTTTGGTTCTCTTGAATAATAAGAAAATGAAAGTTAAATCATAAATTGTTCCTCAAGCTGATTTTTTTGTATAATTGTGTATATCCACCATCACCATGAAATGACATTGAAGCTTGATATCTTATCCTGTGTGCTCCTCAACCATGAAAGATATCCTCAATGTTGCACCTGCATAACAAAAAGAATGATGGAGAATGTGTAAATTGTGAGTATTTTCACAGGAGGGCTCATGCTCTTGAAAAAAAACACGCATTAATCGGATAAATTCATAAAAACAGAGTGAAGTTGCTCTCGGACAAGAACAATCCACTATTTTTACAGTCCCAAAATGTGCACGCGTTATATAGAGTAAAAAAGCATATGCGATTTGTATAAGTATAACGCGGACGCGATATGGTTAAGCACAATTAATAGAGTGGGTGCACGGCTAGGGCAATGAAGAAGATCATAACTTCCGAAATGTTTTCTATGGCTAGCAACAAAACAAATGTTTTTAGTGTTCCCTTCTTTTCATGCATATAAATGTTTCTCTCTATAGCCCCAATAATCCCTACATATCCCTATCTCTTTCTAAATATACCTCCCTCATTCTCTCTGCATCTCTCCCTAAATGTTCCTTTTTCTCCCTTACTCCATCCCTCCATACTAATGGTGATGAAGACGATGATGATTATCATGATGGTGATGATGATGATGATGATAATGATGACGACGATGGTGATGATGATGATCATGTTGATGGTGATGATGATGAAGGTGATGATGATGATGATGATGATGATGATGACGATGGTGATGATGATGAAGGTGATGATGATGAGGATGAGGAAGGTGATGCTGCTGCTGATGATGAAGATGATGATGATAATGAAGATGAACATGATGACAATGATCATGATGATCGTGGCGATGTTGATGATGATGATCGATGATAGATGATGATGGTGATGATGATGATCATGTTGATGATGATCATATTGATGGTGATGATGATGATGATGATGATGATGATGATGATGATGATGATGGCATTGGTGATGATGATATTGATGATGTTGATGTTGATGACGATGATGTTTATGACGACAACGACGACGATGATGATGACGACGAGGATGGTGATGATGATGTTCATGATGTTGGTGTTGATGATGACGACGATGACCAATGATCATGGTGATGTTGATGGAGATGATGATGATGACGACTACGCTGGTCATGATGATGCTCATGATGTTGATGGTGATGATGATGATCATGTTGATGATGATTATGAAGGTGATGATGATGATGAGGATGATGATGATGAGGATGATGACGATGATTGATGACCAATGATCATGGTGATGATAAGGATGAAGACGGTGATGATGATGATGATGATGAAGGTGATGATGATGAGGAGGATGATGACGATGATGATGATGATGATGTGGATGTTGATGATGATGATGTTGATGGTGATGATGATGATCATGTTGATGATGATGATGATGATGATGATGATGACGACGATGAGGAAGGTGATGATGATGAGGAGGAGGATGAGGATGATGACGATGATGTTGATGATGATGATTATGATGATAATGTTGATGAAGGTGATGATGGTGATGATGATGAGGATGGTGATGACAATGATGACGATGATGATGATGAAGGTGATGATGATGAGGAGGAGGAGGAGGAGGAGGAGGATGATGACTATGATGTTGTTGATGATGATGATGATGATGATGATGACGACGACGACGCTGGTGATGATGATGTTCATGATGTTGATGGTGATGATGATGATCATGTTGATGATGATGATGATGAGGATGATGAGGAGGATGAGGATGGTGAGGATGATCGATGACGAATGATCATGGTGATGATGAGGATGAGGATGGTGATGATGATGATGATGAAGGTGACGATGAGGAGGATGATGATGATGATGATGATGATGATGATGATGATGATGATGATGATGATGATGTTGATGTTGATGATGATGACGACGATGGTGATGATGATGATCATGTTGATGATGAGGAGGAGGAGGAGGAGGAGGAGAAGGAAGGTGATGATGATGATGAGGATGATGATGATGATGATGATGAAGATGATGATGATCATGACGATGGTGATGATGATGTTTATCATGATGACGACAATGGTGACGATGATGTTCATGATGATGATGATGATGAGGAGGAAGGTGATGCTGATGATGAGGCTGATGATGATGATGATGATGAGGAAGGTGATGCTGATGATGAGGCTGATGATGATGATGATGATGATGATGATGATGATGATGACGACGATGATGACGTTGGTGATGATGATGTTGGTGATGATGATGTTGATGATGTTGATGTTGATGATGACGATGGTGATGATGATGTTGATGATGTTGATGTTGATGATGATGATGATGAAGATGGAGATGATGATGAACATGATGATCATGCAATGTTGATGATGATGATCGATGATCAATGATCATGGTGATGATGAGGATGAGGATGGTGATGTAGGTGATGATGATGATGAAGATGTTTATGATGATGAGGATGAGGAGGATGAGGATGGTGACGATGGTGATGATGATGGCGATGATGGCGACGATGATATTGATGATGGTGATGATGATGGCGACGATGATATTGATGATGATGATGATGAGGATGAGGATGATGTTGATGATGATGACAATGGTGATGATGATGATGATGATGATGATGATGATGACGACACTGGTGATGATGATGTTCATGATGTTGATGTTGATGATGAAGATGAAGATGATGATGATGATGATGATGGTGATGATGAAGATGATAATGATGATGATGATCATGGCGATGTTGATGATGATGATCGATGATCAATGATCATGGTGATGATGAGGATGAGGATGGTGATGATGATCGATTATCAATGATCATGGTGATGATGAGGATGAGGATGTTGATGATGATCGATGACCAATGATCATGGTGATGATGAGGATGAGGATGGTGATGATGATCGATGACCAATGATCATGGTGATGAGGAGGATGAGGATGGTGATGATGATGATGATGAAGGAGATGATGATGATGAGGATGATGATGATGATGATGACGATGATGTTGATGTTGATGATGATGACGACGATGGTGATGATGATGTTCATGATGTTTATGGTGATGATGATGATCATGCTGATGATGAGGAGGAGGAGGAGGAGGAGGAGGAGGAAGGTGATGATGATGATGAGAATGATGATGATGATGATGATGATGATGATGAAGATGATGATGATGATGATGATGGTGATGATTATGTAGATCATGATGACGACGATGGTGACGATGATGCTCATGATGATGATAATGACGATGAGGATGGTGCTGCTGATGATGAGGATGCTGCTGCTACTGCTGCTGCTGATGATGATGATGATGATGACGACGACAATGATGATGACGTTGGTGATGATGATGTTGATGATGTTGATGTTAATGATGACGATGGTGATGATGATGTTGATGATGTTGATGTTGATGATGAATATGATGATGATGATGAAGATGGAGATGATGATGAACATGATGATCATGGCGATGTTGATGATGATGATCGATGATCAATGATGATGGTGATGATGATGGTGATGATGAGGATGAGGATGGTGATGTAGGTGATGATAACGATGATGATGATGATGATGAAGATGTTTATGGTGACGAGGATGAGGAGGATGAGGATGGTGACGATGGTGATGATGATGGTGATGATGACGATGATGTTGACGATGATGAGGAGGAGGAGGAGGAGGAGGATGTTGATGATGATTATGATGACAACGATGGTGATGACGACGACGATGGTGATGATGATGATGATGGCGATGACGCTGGTGATGATGATGTTCATGATGTTGATGGTGATGATGAAGATGATCATGATGATCATGATGAAGATGGTGATGATGAAGATGATGATGATCATGATCATGGCCATGTTGATGATGATGACCGATGACCAATGATCATGGTGATGATGAGGATGAGGATGTTGATGATGATCGATGATCAATGATCATGGTGATGATAAGGATGAGGATGGTGATGATGAGGATGAGGATGGTGATGATGAGGATGAGGATGGTGACGATGATGATGATGAAGGTGATGATGATGATGAGGATGCTGATGATGATGATGATGATGATGATGATGATGATGATGTTGATGTTGATGATGATGATGACGATGAGGAGGAGGAGGAGGAGGAGGAAGGTGATGATGATAAAGAGGATGACGATGATGATGATGATGATGAAGATGATGATGATGATGACGATGGTGATGATGATGTTGATCATGATGACGACGATGGTGACAATGATGTTCATGATGATGATGATGATGATGAGGAAGGTGATGTTGATGATGAGGCCGATGATGATGATGAGATGATGATGACGATGATGATGA
Organism: Pseudotsuga menziesii; assembly: GCA_001517045.1. Taxonomy (NCBI): domain Eukaryota; kingdom Viridiplantae; phylum Streptophyta; class Pinopsida; order Pinales; family Pinaceae; genus Pseudotsuga; species Pseudotsuga menziesii. Next base: position 406,580 of record LPNX010262554.1, read on the forward strand.
CGTTGGTGATGATGTTGTTGATGATGTTGATGTTGATGATGATGATGGTGATGATGATGTTGATGATGTTGATGTTAATGATGAAGATGATGATGATGAAGATGCAGATGATGATGAACATGATGATCATGGTGATGTTGATGATGATGATCGATGATCAATGACCATGGTGATGATGATGGTGATGTAGGTGATGATGATGATGATGATGAAGATGTTTATGATGATGACGATGAGGAGGATGAGGATGGTGACGATGGTGATGATGATGGCGATGATGATGATGATGATGATGATGACAATGATGTTGTTGTTGTTGTTGATGATGATGATGATGATGATGTTGATGATGATGATGATGATGATGATGATGATGATGATGACAACGATGATGGTGATGATGATGTTCATGATGTTGATGGTGGTGATGATGATGATGAAGGTGATGATGATGATGAGGATGATGATGATGATGAGGATGATGAGGATGATGTTGATGATGATGATGAGGATGATGATGATGATGATGATGATGATGATGATGGTGATGATGGTGATGATGATGTTCATGATGTTGATGGTGATGATGTTGATCATGTTGATGATGATGATGATGATGGTCATGTTGATGATGATGATGAAGGTGATGATGATGATGATGATGATGATGACGACGCTGGTGTTGATGATGTTCATGATGTTGATGGTGATGATGATGATGATGTTGATGATGATGATGATGATGTTGATGTTGATGATGATGATGATGATGAAGATGATGAAGATGATGATGATGATGATGATGATGGTGATGTTGATGATGATGATCCATGATCAATGATCATGGTGACAATGAGGATGAGGATGCTGATGATGATCGATGATCAATGATCATGGTGATGATGAGGATGAGGATGGTGATGATGATCGATGATCAATGATTATGGTGATGATGAGGATGAGGATGGTGATGATGATCGATGACCAATGATCATGGTGATGATGAGGATGAGGATGGTGATGATGACCGATGCCCAATGATCATGGTGATGATGAGGATGGTGATGATGACCGATGCCCAATGATCATGGTGATGATGAGGATGAGTGATGACCAATGATCATGGTGATGATGAGGATGAGTGATGACCAATGATTATGGTGATGATGAGGATGAGCGATGACCAATGATCATGGTGATGATGAGGATGAGCAATGACGAATGATCATGGTGACGCTGAGGATGGTGGTGATGATGATGATGAAGGTGATGTTGAAGGTGATGTTGATTATGATGATGACGATGGTGTTGATGATAATGATGAAAATGATGTTAACTAAAACGCGCACGTGTTTGGATTTTATAAAATGCGCACGGGTTTGTCTTATACTAAATCGCACATGAGTTTTTGCTTTACTAAATCGCGCTCGCGTATTGGTTAAATTCAAAAAAAAATTCCCACCAAATGACAAGGCCGATCCTCCACCCATGCTTTCATGGAATTCCTATGCCTATGTGTCTGCTTTGTACTTTGCTTCAGATTCAACATGCCTATGCCTTGGTGTATGATAAACCATGGCTAATTCAACATTATATCCAAATTTCCAATATGCTCGTGTTTAGCGGTTCATCTGATTATGATGCACACCTCCATTTTTTATGAGATTTTAGAAACAAATATGGTTTTTTTTGCAGATTCTAAATATGTAAATTTTAACAAGAATACATAATTTTTTCTATTTTTTTCTTATTTATCTTCTGTCATGACTCCTCAACTTAGAAAACACACTGTTAGTGTTTTGTCCATATCTCTTTCGTTTCTCAACCATTTAAAAACAAATTGTATGGTGCACTAAAGAACACCAACCTCTACATGCTATAAAAAACCCACTTCCAATTAATTGCACTAAGACATTCAAATGCTGCACCCACAATTGACGTACTATTTTCTAGGGTTGATCTCTTAGATAATTAAAAACAAATTTTAAAATATTATTTTTATTATTGGAAAAATAGTCGTGCACTAGTCCTATATGTTCTCTATATGTATATCGGTTTTCGTAAGTTTATTCCATCATTTAGACACTCAGACGTTGCACCCACAAAAACATATACCTTATAATTTGTCCCAAAAATAAAAAGTGCCCATGAAAAAATATCTAACTTTATATAGTTAACAACATTTTCAATAGAAAAAAATTATATATTTGGAAAGGTCATTCAATTTCCTACATTTCTTGTTTTTTACTAATCACAAGATTCATTGTGTAAGTGTCTCAAAATATCCATGCAAGTTGATGGATGTCTGTTTTTTTAGTTTTGTATTGCATCTAACGTGCCAAAAGAGACCCTCAACTTCTTGCACACACCCTATAATGTATAGATGTATTACCTTGATACCGTTGAAGATATTGTCTCTCTTTGCTTCTATTATCTATGATGATTTTGTAAGTGTAATAACCTTCTCACTAAGGGGGAGTGTTGAATATTGTAACTTCAAAGGACATTCTAAATGTATTTTACTGATGTAACCCAAGGGAGATGTTATTATTCCTCCGGTGGGGTGTTACTATTGTATTTGGTCATCATAGAGTAATGAGGTAAAGTCTCAATTTTAAGTCAGGTCATTTGTACCTAATAATAATATAAAATATTGTTTTGAGTATTCCTAGGTGAATTCATCTCTGACAGTTTAGTGGGGCCGACTTGTTTAGGGTAAAATTTAGTTGGCTCAATGTGTATAAATAGAATTGTTGTGATTCTAATTTGAACACACACACGCTCACTTGTGTCACGCATAGGAGAGAGAGAGAGAGAGAGAGAAAAAGGAGGAGAATAACTATTTTGGGTTTATATCTTATACATCTTATACAGAGAAAAATTTGACGGGTTTTCTTCCCCTTGAGGGTTTTCCAGGATAAATATTGTGTCTATCTTGCGATTGTGTTTCTATCAGTGATTTTGGATATTCTACTATGAATTTGAAATCAACACTAATGATATCTAGTATAGCATATGAAATATTAAGAAGGAAGTAATGCATCAATCTAAGATATTTCATCTCAAATTATTCATCTATATTCTTCTTGCTTTTTCTAATATGTTTCTTATTTCTAGTAAAAAATAGATCATCCACATATAGAAATACTATGACAAGTTCATCATCCATAATATCCATGTAAAGGATAGGATCAAATTTACTTTTGGTAAATCCCAAGCTTGTTAAGAAGCCATCTATTCTTCCATACCAATCTCTAGGAGCTTGCTTCAGTCCATTCATAGTATTTTTCAACTTACGTACATGATTCACTCTGTATTCGACTTCAAATTGTCATGGTTTTTAAATGTAAACCTCTTCCTCAATCATACCATTCAGGAAGGTTTTATTTACATCCATCTGGTGTAGATCTCACTTCATCATGGAAGAAAGTGGTAGTATGGTTATGATGGAAGTGTACCTTGATACTAGAAAAAATGTCTCTTCATAATCAATCCACTCTTTCTTAGAGAATCCTCTAGCCACAAATATTTCCTTTTATTTTTCAATACTTCCATCAACTGCATGTTTTATCTTGTAGATCCATTTCAAAGATACCACACTCTTGTTTTCTAGTTTGGGTAATTTATACCAAACATCATTCTTCATTATTGATTGGTATTCTTCTATCAGTTCTTCCACCCACTCTTTATTCTATGCAACTTCCTCGTAGCTAGTGGGTTCTTGATCTATAAGGTCACACATCAAAACTACATAATTGGGGAATGTCTCTAATCACTTGCTTGTTCTTGTGGAGCCTTCTGGAGCTCCATACTTCTCTTCTTCTTGTATGATTTCTCTTACCCAAGCAAGTTTTCTCTTTTGAGATATATACATAGTAGGGTGTTTTTGAGGTTCTATCATATCACGATCTTCAGATGCTACTATTTGAGGAGAGGTTTCAACTTCTTCTTTTCTGGGAGGTACATCCTCTTCATGTACTTCTTCAAGCTGATACCTTATGGATTTATTAAGAGTTGTCTCTTCATCAAATGTTACATCGCTACTAATCTATATATGATGGAATATTGAAATGTATATCCTGAATTCTTTGGCGACTTCACAGTATCCAACAAATATTCCCTTATTTCCAACTTGGTTCTTTTCTCTTTCAGAATATGTACATATATTGGACAACCAAATATCTTGAGATGGCTCACTTCAAGTTTCTTTCTTGTATACATTTATTTAGGAGTCTTGAATCCAAGAGCACTATGAGAGAATATATTTTGCACATACACAGTTTTTCTTACTTCTTTAGTCCAGAGGTGCATCGGGAGGTCTTGGTCATGAATCATTGTTTTCACTGCTTCCATCGTGGTTCTATTCTTTCTTTCCACAACACCATTTAGTTGAGGATTGTAGGGAGTGGTTACTTCCCTCTTGATTATAGCTTCCTTGCAGGATTCTTCAAATTATTTTGAAGTATATTGTTCACCATTATCTATTCTCATTGTCTTGATTCTTGTTTTTGAATGGTTCTCTATCAAGGATTTGAATTCCTTGAATTTCCCGAAGAATTCAGAATTGGTCTTCAAGAAGTATATCCATGTCTTTCTTGAATAGTCATCAATAAATGTGACATAATATTCATAACCAATTAAATATATGGAAGGAATTGGACCACATACATCAGAATGAATTAATTCCAAAGTACCATTAGTCTTTGTTTCAATTTTTTTGGAAAGTGATTCTTGATGTTGTTTCCTATTGCACATCCTTTGCAAGTTCCTTCATGATCAATCTTCAGATTTGGTGACCTGTTACCACATTTCTCACATGGGGTATTTCTTTGTATTTAATGTGAGAAATCCTCCTATGCCATAGTTCACTTGAGATAGTGGTATCATGGAAAAGTGTTGTTTCCGGATGTACCTTGATTTTGCACAGTCCTCCCTCTTCTTCACCAATGACCACAACATATTCAAGAGTATTTCCTTTGGACCACATGAGTTCTTGTCCATTTATAAAAGAAACTCTTTCTTTATTATCTAGTGCTGAGATGGAAAGTAGGTTCTTTTTCAAACCTGGTACATATATTACTTCCTTCATCTTCACGAAATTTCCAAATTCAATCTTGTAGCTTGATTCACCAATACCTTTTCTAAGGAGAGCTCTTTTCTTCAAGTCTTGACAGATTTTGTTTCTTCCCTGTCATTTTCTTTGAAGAACCACTATAAAAAATCCATGTAACTTCTCCAAGTGTTACAGACCCAGAGAGAGTAGAGAATAGTACATATTATTCCACATCTTCTTCTTTTGTTAGTCTCTTTCAAGGTATTTCTTCTTATTCCTCATGCTCATCTTCATCTAGATGAGAATGATGTATTTTTTTGTTTTTATTATTTGATGGACACTATCTGGTAAGGTGTCCCATATTATGACAGTTATAACAATGATACTTTGAGTAATATTTCTTCTGATTATTTTCTATTTTATTTTAAAACTTATTTGGAGGTTTATGACTATCCTTCTTGAATTTTGATTGTTTTCTTGTTTTAGTATGGATTCCTAGATCTTGATAATATTCTCTAAGTAGATCCTCTTTGTTAGCTACTCTAGCTTCTTCTTGGATGCAATCTTCCCATACAATGTAAGTCTTCATACTTTCTTTTCTAGCACACAGAGTTTGTATGAATGAATCCCAAGGTCTACTGAGACCATTGATAGCAACCATAACAAGTTCGTATTCATAAAGGGTGTCTCCAATAGCACTTAGTTGTTCCCTGAACTAGGATACCCTTGTGAAGTAATCTTGAATTGATTCTCCTTTGTTCATCTTGGTGCCCTTCAGTTGAGCTCTCAAATTCATCTTCAATGTTGATGTTCTTTCCCTCATACATTTTGGAAATTGCATCATAAATTTTCTTTTGTGTTTTCATAGATAACAATTACGGGATCAAGTAATCTTTAATAGAATCAGTAATGATCCTCATTTCCTTGATTAGGTATTTATCATGCTTCTCCTTAGATTCATCTTCTTTTGGTTTTAAAAATTCATCCTTGATGTACTTCTCAAGATCATTCTCTCTAATATTGAGACCAATGCTATACTTCCATGCTAGGAAATTTTCTTTGCCTTCAAGTTTGTCCTCAATCTTAGTGCCTAGAGCCATCCTATATAGGAGGTCACTAAAAATTGAAATTTCTCAAAACAAAAAGATGAACTTACCAATATATGCACTTGACTAAGGATATTTGGTTGGTCCACTTGGTTTTTGGAGATCCCAAGTCTTCACCCTTCAAAAATTGCTTATGGGGTTACATTTTCTGTAGAATTTCTGGTTCTAGTTTTCTGGTTTAAGGAAAAAATAGGGTTTGGATTTCCCATATATTTAACCACCCAAATAATTCTATATTGGGATCAATAGGTTCACTCTAGTGAGGCACAAATTTATATGCAAGCATATCTTCAAAATCCCAAGCTTTGCAGAAACCCTAATTTCTTCTCGAGGGAGAGGAGAGAGAGTTTCACCTTGTGAAAGTTGTTCTATTCAGGATAGCTCTGATACCATGTTAATATTTCATATGCTTAGCTATATATTATTAGTGTTAATCCAAATTCACAACAATAACATATGCATAATCACTGAAATAAACACAATCACAAGATAGACACAATATTTATCGTGGGAAACTCTCAAGGGGAAGAAAACCCAACAAAAATTCCTTTGTATAAGATATATAAGATAAAAACCCAAAAATGGTATTCTCCTCCTTGATAGTATGTCTAACTCTCTCTCCTATGTGCTACAAAAGTGAGTGATTCTATGTTCAAATGAAGAGCACATCTCCTCTATTTATACTCTTTTAGTCAATTGACTTTTACCCGAATCAAGTCGGCCCCACTAAACGGTTTGGGATGAATTTGCCTAGAAATCACAAAAAAAAATTATTATATTCATTAGGGTACTATTTATCCAAATTACAATGGAGGGTTTACCTCATGACTCTATGATGACCAATTACGATAATAAAATATGGATGGAGGAATAGAACATCTCCCTTGGGGTACATCAATAAAATACTTTTAGAATATCCTTTGAAGTTACAATATTAAAAGAGAGCACTGATGAAATAGAGAATATATATCAAATGTATGAACTTTCCATGTTCTTAACACATTAATAACAAGTCAAAATATGATGCAGGAGCATCAAGTCAAAGTCATATGTTTTCTAATTGAGCAGGAAATGTTATTTTTCTACTTCCATGTAATCATTTCTAGAAGGATAGGGATAGTAGTCAATTACTTGTAATCTATTTTATAGATTGGATTGGTTTGGGTGTAATAATGGAAATTTTCCACTGATACCCCCAAATATTGAAAGAGGTTTCTTAAGGATAGGTTAGTTGTAGATTTATTTTCTTAGGGGTTCAGATCCTGCTATTCAGATTTGATAGGTTTGATGGAATTCTATATAAGTGTCAAATGTAATAAAAAAAAGAAGTGAGTGAGTGAGAAAGAGAGTGAGTAGTGTGTGAGTGTAAGTGTGAGTGTGGTTAATGAAATTAATAATAGAGTAATAGCATCTGCATGAATATATGAAATTTTTTTCTTCTTTAAATAGCCAGAAGCATGCTTAAATTCTCTTTGTCTATGAATCTTCAGTATTGATAGAAATGTTTAGAAAATTCATGAAGGTGGAGATTTGTTCATGTGAACGAAACATAAAGGAAATTGATTGTTTCACTGATCAATTCAACTGTAAAATTTCCAGTTAAAAATATTTAACTTAGACAGATTTACGGCTGTGGATAATTTTCGCAAGAGAAAAGTGTACGAGATATAATATATCTGCAAAGTTAAGGTGATATCTGCACTTGATCTCAAATCAACGGAAAAATAATAATTCACAAGAGATCAATGGTTGATAATGGTTTCCGTAATGCAAAGATGCAATCTTGTTAAAGCTATGGAAAGTTAATTTTGGAAGAGAAGTTGTGGGAGAAGAATTACAGAAGAAATTCGAAAAGAAAATTCGAAAAGTCAATCCGTAATATGATAAAATTTTATCATCTTGGTATGAATTTACTTCTGCTTTGAGAAATCAATTCTATGCATTGGGTTACATTCAAAAATCTATGATGGAATGGAAACATGTGAGGTTAAATAAAGGTCAAAATGTTAAAAGTTTCACATAATAATTTAGGAAGGAGGCTCTTGAATTGAATGTTCCTATACATACTTCAGATACTTTGATGAAGTACATTGGTACACTTTCCAATTAAATCCATCATATATTGTTGTTATTGAATCAATATTAATATTTATGAGGAAAGTGTGCAAGATACTCACATTGAAAGAAAGGGAAAACACATACAAGAAGAAATGCCATTCAAGCATTTAGAAGACCATTTCATAGGAAAAGGAAAGGATAAGAGGACAGCTTCAAAAAAGAAGGAATAGAAGAAATCACTCCATTTCACTAATTCAGAAAAGGATGGACAAGATGAGGAGCACTACTTGAAGCTACACCCAGACTGAAGGAAAAAATAAGTTTAGTGGAAAGGGGAAGCATAATATTGTTTCTATAGTGCAACAAGACTTGGGATCTGATTTAGGTGATAAAGAGTTAATCACAACAGTTGGTTTAGAAGGTAATCATTCCTTTCATGTTGGTTCAGGTTCCTCTAATGAATCTCATGATACTGATAAAATAAGAATTGAATTGTTTCACATAATATTTGTTGCAAAACATACAAATCTAGAAACTCTTTTAGATCTAGGCTCTCAATTTAACTTAATCTCTGAATCAGTTGTTAATAAATCGGGTTTAGAGACCAAACCTCATCCCAAGCCTTATCCTCTTGGTTCAGTGTGTGATAATTCCAAGATTAATGTCACCAAGGAGTGTAGGGTCAGATTTGTTATTGCATCAAAATTGATTGATGAGGTTGAGATGGATGTTGTACCTCTTGACATATGTGGCATAGTTTTGGGAAACCCCTACCTTTATGATTGAAAAGAGGTCTTCTTCAGGCTTGAGAAAAAATACCATCTCACAAAATATGTGGTGGAATACATTGTGAGAGCTCATGGCATGAAGGATATCTCATCACTTGTCACGATCGGTTCAAGGAAAATAGTTTTGAACCCCAACTAGAACCTTGTGCTTACAATTTCGGGAGAAAAAGATTCTGATAAGTCTCATGATGGATTTTGATACTTTTTCCTTGATTGAAGTGCTTGAGATGGAGCAAGCATATAAATGGGGAGGAAAAAAAAATCAATGCATTGGAAGAGAAGATCAGTCTAGCCACTGAATCATCCTTGCCAAATCTTCAATTGCCATCCAAGGTGAATAAATTTGGATTGCAAGACAAGCTACTCGACCTCTTGGGTATTCTTTGTATTCTTTTGTTTGATAATGTGCAAGTTTATACTTCTAATGTAATCAATCATTTTGGGGTTTTAGTACATTTGTATTGCATGAAAATCATGAATGTAAAGGGATGTGTGATGTTCTTTTATAATCCAACTAATAGAAAATTGGGGCTCCAGATACCACTTACTATTTTCTCTCATCCTTGGGATAGTTTCTTCATGGATTTTGTAAGGGAATTGATTATTTGAAAAGTGGTCCATTTTATCTGAAAGATTAAATAGGTACATCAAGCATTCTAGAATCATTACAAATCCAAGTGGATCGAGAAGGAAGTGAGAAAAAAATCCCTCAGTTATCTTCTAACTAATTAAAATTTTGGAGGACAAAAGCCTCTTAATGGGGAGGAATGATCTAGGAGGATTCCAAATGAGTCAATTTCGAAACTCAACAAAACTCAGTAAAACCAACATCAGAATGTAGTGCACATCGAGTTTATTCTGACATCATTTATTTCACTCAAAATGGACTCAATATGGAAAAGTTATGCATATCTGAATTTTTCACCAATTAACATTTTAAAGTGTAGAAAGTTGAAAAAAGGAGTGCCACATAGCACCATTGCAATGATGCCATGTGGCATGTACAGATGATTCCATAGAAGCCCCACAAAGCACCACATAGTGATTCTGGGATGACATGGTAGATGGCATGGCATTATGTGGCACATAGGTATAACTTGACTAGTTAGTGACGTGGCACTGATGTGCTCCAATATGAGAAGGACACATGTCACCCCGAGAGAGGCCAAAATTGGTTGGAAGGTCAAAATTCCCGTTGTGAGACTGAAATTGGTGACATCCATTATAACAACCCGACGACTTAACTATTGCACCATATGTGTCTCTTGTGATGGAAAATAATGAAAATATATTTAAAGTTGCATTATTAATATATGGTGGAAAAGTGAGGGGCCAATCAAACTCGCCAAAGTTGGTGGGTCAGCCAGACACACCTCTACAATTAAAGGACCACAAACAATATGCCACAAATGCACCAAGTGGAATGAGAGCCCATGGGTTTGCTAGGGCCCAATATGATTCTTTTCCATACGCCATGGGTTAGGATTTGGGAAGTCCTCCCACATTTTATTATATAAAAACCAAAATCACCATAACCCGAGGAGTATACCACACGAAACAAGGCCCAGTTAGGAGCATGGATAGGATGAGAGTGGGCAAAAATTATGAGGTAGTATGAAATTCATTATTGATTTATGGACCATATGGTTCGTACATGTACAAACTGACACGTGTCACCATGAGGGGACCTAATCTATTTCAAGAGTTATATTTTCAACTAGTTAAAAGTATGCAGTGTTTTATGTCGATCCTCATCATCTGGGCCTTCTGAATGCAATGGTGTAGTCCATTTTTTTCTAATTAGTTGATTTGTAGGTCATATCCATAATTCGAGGTATAATGATGTATTTCCATGCAACTTGATTTTGTTGAGATTTATAAGAAACAACCTCTCCATTGCAGAGAACACCTTGATACATAGTCCTGATAGGATGAACTTCGTTATCAAGTTTGGGTTCTTGTGTGTTTATGGTGTATGCCTCTTTTGTGTGTTTGTCTTCATATGTTTACATTGTGTGTTCATGTTCTTTTAAGAAAGCAATCAACGATAAGTCATCGAATGTAAAAGATACTGATCACAAAGTCTATCATATGAAGGGAATTTCAACTTGAGAATCTATGAGTCTTTCAAATACTTCTCCACTTTACAATGAAACTATCAATAGAATTAAATCTATACCTTGAATACTATCACTAATAAACAAGGAAGAAATTTACCTACTTTATTGAAGAGTTCATACTTAAGCTTGAGGCAAAAACGATTTTGGAAAAATGTAATAATGTAATAACGAATTGAATGATATATGAAAAATATGTAAATGTTGAAAGGCCAAATGATTGGATATGGAAAGGCTTATTTGCTTGAATGGAGTGATGACCCAAACACAGACCGATCTAAGAGGGGGAATTAATAAAAGAAATTAACCCTCAATTTGCATTTAAAATCAAGTGTAAAAATGAAAAGAGTAGTACATTAATACCCCATACAACATATTCAAGGTTAATGTACCTAGTTACATCTGCATATTCATCATGCAATACGATACAGAAGTAAAACAGACCCACGGGTTTACATGTGGAAAAGATGGGATTGTAAATATGTGGAAATACCTCAAGGTTGAAAAAATTCCACATGCGCACTTTGAGTTCAATAAATTCCAACAACAAGAACTATTGATCCTGATATCCCTAAAATTATATTATGTTCAATGAGTTCAAATTTATGCTTATAGTCAATAAAAATAGACCTTGGGTCATGCCACAAATTCATTCGATAGGTCTAATTAACAAATACAAACTTTAGTTTATGCAATGCTTAGTGTTCATATGTAACTACAAACATAGAATGTCAACCCGCTACCACTTAGTGGTCTATAGAACCTGAGAAGGACGTCAACGACACAAAATTTATGGATAATATGTAAGTTTTGATGGTTTTGATCCTTTTTCTCTGATGAAAAAGATGGTTTTGACGTGGAAGAAAAAGATCCTGATAACTCTCATGATGATTTTGATCCTTGTTCCTTGAATGAAGTGATTGAGATGGGGAAATCATCTTAGTGGGGAGGAAAGCAAAAAAAAAATTCAATATCTTGGAAGAGAAGATCAGTCCACCCATAGAGTCATCCTTTCCAGATCTTCAACGGCCATCCAAGGGGAGGAAATTTGGCTTGTAGGACAAGATACTCTACCCCTTGTGTATTCTTTGTATTATTTGTTTGATAATGTGTAAGTTTATACTTCTCGTGTAATCGAGAATTTTGGGTTTTTAGTACCTTTTTATTGGAAGACAATACTAAATGTAAAGGGGTCTAGGATGTGATTTTGTAATCCCAATAATAGAAAATTGGGGCTCCGCACACCACTTCCTATTTTCTCTCATTCTTGGGATAGTTTCTTCATGGATTTTGTATGGATATTTATTATGTCGAAAGTGGTTCATTTTATCCGAAAGATTCAATAGGTACATCAAGCATTCCTGAAGCATTACAAAGGAATGTGCATCGAGAAGGAAGTGAGGGAGAAATTCCTCACTTATATGTTCATTGATCAATATTTTGTAGGGAAAAAGAATGTCAATGGGGAGTGTTACCACCTAAGTTGTACTTAGTGGTTTTTTATCAAGTGAGCCTGGTGAACCGAACAGGGTTAACTTGTTCGGACTTCAAAAGACCTTTGGAAGTACTTCTGGGAAGTGCTTGTTGTACTATATCACATGTTTATACCCCATGGGGGAATTGTAATAAATGTTCTAGCATGATAGTGTCTATAAAAGACTTGGTCTCTTAGAATTTATTTGTCAATCCGATCAACCCAGGGTGTTTTTTCCCTTGGTTATTATTGGTTGTTGAATAAAAAACTGATAATTTTTGAGTTTTTCACTCCATACCTCCAAAGTTGGGGTGGTAGGCTTGGAATTTAGGCCTATTGAGGTTATTAGAGTCTATGTGTCAATGTATAAGCTTGCTAGACATCATGGTCGAGTCAGATGAACATGTCTAAGTCCCCCTAGGTTTTTTCAAATTTTCAAATTTTAGTTTTTTTAGTGTTTTTTTTTTTAAATGTAATTTTTCCAAAACTTAGGCTATTTTTTAATAGTTTAATTGGAAAAATTGATTTTGTAATAAAAGTGGGCCAAATAACTAGTTTCAGACATGTAGGTGCTCGTTTTCAAGCTAAGAGCACCATGTAAACACATGGACCCACTATTTACTAGTTTTGAGTGATTTTCCATCACTCAAGTCAGAAAGCCCCAAAAATCAATTATTCATTATTTTAATTAATAAATTGATGAATAATGGAGCAAATCCAAAATCATAAATCAATGGATTCTCAGCTGATTTGATTGAAATCAGTCAGATTTGAAGCAAATTGACTGGATCTGACAAATCCTTGACTGAAGGAGGTGATCAAATCAGATCCATAGTTGATCTTAAGCTATCTTCATGGGGAATTGTGCCCTCTCTCTCTCCTCCACACGTGTGGACTCTCCTGGATGCTCTGTGGACTGATGTGTCGGTTTATGGATTGATGTGTCAGCTTGATCAAGCCCCCGGTTGACAAGTAGGCTTAGTTCAGCTTCAGATTTGCATTGATTAACTCTCCATCAGCTGATTTGATCTGATTCCTTGGGAATTGCACCCGCCCCTGGCATGGATGTCCTATTTTTTATATATGTCCAGGCACAACTCCCTCTTCCAAGCTAGTTAGTGCTGGATTGAAGGGCTTGCTATTGTAATTGTGTATTGATCATCATTTGTGAATAAAGAAGCTTTGGAGGCTATATTGTGTAGTGCATGTGTTTGTGTGGGTCCTCAATGCTATGCTACTAATATGGTAACTACAATTTCTTTCCAAATTATGTGATGCTTTCGTGTTCTAGCTTCAAGGATTCGGTTGAATCAAGTAAGGGTGTAAAGTAGGCCAGTTAGATTTCTTGATCTTGTTTATCCATATGATGTATGCTCAAGAATTTTAGTTATATGCTTAAATAAGATTATTTTTGCATGATCTTTCATTTTTGCTGCTTTATACATCTATATCCAGATCTCACGAGGTGTTGTGCAGGCTTGTGTTATCTAGTTGCAGGTTCCTGAGTGGATGAAGGTGTAGATCAAGATTGACTCCATTCCCTATCCAATAAGATAAATACTCTGTCCCTCAGTGCTCCACAAAAGGGGCTCCTTTCATCTTGCTCCATTCAAGCAACGAGCCGACCTTCTCTCCTCTTCTTCTCATTTCTTAAAAAATTAAATCTTTCGGTTACCTGTCTCTCCCTCTTATGATCAGATCTAGTTCTAGGAATTTAATATATATTATTAGATGTATTTCATAAGAGTCTTTCTTCTTATATCTGCAATTTCATAAAGAATATCATTTCATAAAGATAGATCTAGGTGTAGGAATTGCCCTTTTTGCAAGTAGCTAAGTCATAGATCTAAAACTTACTCAAAAGGTAGTTTCTTTTTAGTTCTTTAAAGATTCATATTCTGAAATAAAGTGCACATATTATTGGATTCCCAAATAGCAAGCCAATATCCCAAGGAAATATTTCTTTCCTTGGTTCCTTTTTGCATCACTAGATTACCCCAATTTAACAAAATTTTACTTAAGTTTTTTTTCTTCGATAACTAGTGTTGTAACCCAAAACACTTTCAAAGTGTGTTTGGGCATATTTTATTCTGATTGCTCACTGTTTTTTAGTAGTTCCAATAAAAAAGAGGAGAAACTTTGCCAAATTTCCAACTCTTGGACGAATCGGAGCTTCCCGGAAGCTTCCCCCACCACCTTGTTTAATTCTAGCTTGTTACAAGCTTGTTGTAAACCTTTGGATCTGAGATAAAAAGGACCAAAGTGCATCAATTTTAATTTTATGATATTGTAAATTGATTCTAATAAAAAGAAAGAGTCCTTTCGAATAGGCTCTTTCAAGCCTATTCACCATGCCCCCTAGGGGGATTTGCGTCGGTGTAAATTTTTTACCTTTTGCTCATATCTTTTCAAACTAGAGTAGCTCTAATATATAGGATAGTATACTTGGATTCATTATCAATTTCATTTTCCATATTTGATATTTCAAAGTAATCTTAATACTTACCCCACGACTTCCCGATTGACCCGAAAGGGGAAACAGATGCGTGGTAGGAATAATTAGAAAATCGGAATTATGTATCTATTTTATTTTCTATCATTTGTTTCTTTAGATACTATAAATTTAACCCCTCCTTGATTCCCCAATTGAGATCCACTTCGATCGAAAGAGGTTCCTGGAGGGTTTTATTTTTAACAAGAACACCCAGTTTTAAAATTTACTAAAATTGACAAGACTCCGGTGTGTATGCTCTGCACTTGGATGCGGTTCATCTGATTAGTCAAGCTGTATCAAAAGAATTTGAGTGACTAGTATAATTAGGACTCACTCTCCCAAATTGACAAACCATCAGGTGAAAATCCAACACCTAGATCAAACCATCATGATGGCAAAATACCCAAAGGAAGCGGGAACTTCTGAAAAGTGACCTCGGGGCGCCGAACTCTGTCACACCCTAACAGGTGTGTTATGAACAATAGCCCCAGAGACTCCATTCAGCCCACATATTCCTTGCAGGTAGCCATTTAGGTTTAGTTTTGGACATACTCCAAGTACTCTCGAGTATATCTGGAGTCCACCCCTTCGGCTAATTTTAATCAACTCACACCTCAAATTTAACTTAAAACATACCAAGAGGCAATTGCAAAACATTCACTCCAAGCACATGCAAGTACATTGATTTTATTTTTTGACTCCATTCTAAGGCACTGGCTATTTTCTTGCTTTATATATATATTGTGTCTCAGCATTGTGCTTTCATGTGTTCATTTTTGTAGCTTGTCATCTTTGATTGTCCATATTTAAATTTCAAACTCCTAAGTAACTCATTCAGTTTAACATCACCATACTAAGTAATTATCTTTAGTAACTTAATAGGGTCTACCCCCTTGGCTTTGTTAGGAGTTGAGCCTAAACGGAGGAGTCAAGAACAAGGTGACAGCCTTGACTCGAGACTTGCCCCCAAGGACACACCGAGTGGCTTGAAGATTTATGCCACGTGACCCAGGTGTGTGAAAGGAAGAAACAATTTTTGGCGCTGTTGTCAGGGATAAATATTTTTATTCCCGAGTACGACTTAGCTTAAATTTTTTCTAAACAGCTAAATAGATAAAAAAAATTGATTGATCTAGTCTTTAAAAAACATAAAAATTAAAACTCGATCCATTTGGCTACTCCATTGTCTAACATCCCTTCAAGAATTTCTACCCAAAGAAACCGCTGACAGTTATTCAATCCTCTCCCTGATCCCGGAAGGTTTATTAGGGAAATATTGAATAGGCAGACTTCTCGTAGAAACCTTGAAAATTTAGGAGACCAATCCCTCTCAGATATCCATCACATATTTGTAGAGAGTCATACCTTCCAATCTCAAGAAATGACGGAATTTTACAAACCCCTTGACTTTTCTCAGATAGCAGGTAGTCCTCATGACATTCCAAATGATGCTATCAAGAATCTCCCCATATTCGAGGGAAATAATGCCATCACTGCCAAGACTCACCTCTGAAAGTTTGATAAGCACCTGGTCAGTTACTGCAATAATGCTACCTCTAACCATGAAGATGTCAAAATGAAGCTCTTTGCTTTATCTTTAGAGGATTATGTTGCGGAATGGTACGCTGACCTGGCTGATGATTCATATAAAATTCTTAATGAATTCCTAGAAGGTTTTAGGAAGAAATGGGGGGAAAAGAAAGAACCAAGACATCTGCTTGCTGCCCTTCATAACATAAAGAAGATGGAAAATGAAACCATTGATGAATTTAATACTAAGTTTAGGTGTGTGGTTGTGGACCTCCCTAGAGAAATCAAGCTAAGGGATGCCTCCATCCTCATATCTTACATCGAAGCTTTCATTGGTGATTTGAGGTACCAGTTAAGGGACAAAGAGCCGTCCAATCTAAAAACTACTTAGGATTTGGCCGAGAAAATAGAAAAGAATATGCAATCTTCAGGCAAATCCAACATTCCAGATTACACTAGGGGAAACACTTCATACAACAAAGAGAAGGGAAAATCCGTTGAATTAGAGGAAAAGGTTACCTCTAAAGACCCCATGGAAAAGGTAACTAACATGATAGAAAAATTGGTTACTAATCAGAACCAACTCATGGCAAATCAATCTATACAATTGAATAATATTTAGAACAGAATAATCACAATGGAAAGAAATAATGGACCTAGGAACTTTCAGCCTAAACAGAATCAGGTGTATCAGAAGAAGGCTCCTCAACAAGAACCTAGGATTCCAAACTAGTTAGACTAAACTAACCTGGTAGAAGAAGTCATTCCATGGTGTAGACCTTGTGATAAATTCCACCAAGAAAGCACTTGCTATATAGCAAACCAAGTTATAGAACATGGAATGGATGAGGTTAGTAATCCGGAAACAACATCAGGCGAGTCTGATCATGTGTACATGGTAGGCCAAACCTATCCTTTATCAAACTAGCATTGGCAGCAGGCCATGGATTACGGTTACGAGAAGGATCTCCTTTCCAACTTTTATGGTGTAATGCCTTCTCCAATGCAATTAAGGAAATGAAGGAGTCTAGGTTCAAGGAAGTATTATATCAAAGAAGAGAGAATCCATCACCATCTAAACAGTACAATCCAAAGGTAACTACTCCTCCCCTCCCAGATCCTCCTATTGTCCCTGAATCAAATATTGATATGGGAGAATGGATAAGTAGTGCTAAGATTCATGTTTATACAACTAATGTCCTTAAAATTCCTGGTCAAAAAGAAAAGTTGTTGAAAGCCTTAGAGGATAGTCAAAGTAAAGCTCATAATATTATCAAAGAGGATCCTCTTCCTAATAACAATGCTATATTCGAAGCTGAACATATTGAACCTATAGATATGCCTATAGTCCTCAACAGTGTTGATCCGAGAAGAGAAGACCACCCACCTTTTTATGTCTCCCTCTTATTTGATAAACTTCTCCTAAATAACTACATGTTAGATTCAGGTGCTTCATCAAATGTCATGACTAGAAAAGTAATGGAGCAGCTAAATCTAAGGGTCACCCGACCCTACCACAATGTTTGTGCCATGGATTTAAGAGAAGTTGAAGTGATAGGGATAATCTTAAATTTACAGGTTAAGTTGGCTAAGTATCTTGATATCGACATGTCGATGGATGTGGTGGTGATAGATGTTCCAGATAATTGGGGTATGTTGCTATCCAGAAAATGGGCCGCAACTCTTGGTGGGCACATTCAAATGGATTGGACATATGCTACTATACCTGCATCAGAGAATACTAGGGTGATTCTCCACAGAGAAAAGCTAAGGAAATGACATGTATAAAACCCTAAGAATCCTGGAAATGAATTTGTTCCTTTCACTGATAACTTTGGAAACTATGCTATTTTGTCAAATTTCATGGTCCCTATTAAGGAAAACATTAAAAATGAAAAGATCAATGAAGTTCAGAAAATGTACTTTAATGGGGCTTATTCCAAAACCAGAAAAGGTGCGAGCATCATGATCATCTCTCCTTCAGATAAAATATACAACTTTGTGTTCAGGCTAGAGTTTGAAGCATCAAACAACGTAGCCGAGTATGAGGCATTTCTCCTAGGGTTAGAAACCGCTAAAGATATGGGGATAAAGATGTTGAACATAAAAGGTGATTCAAATCTAGTTTTCCTCCAGATTAAGAATTAGTATCAATGCAAAAATGACAGACTAAGAAAGTATATAAATTCCACATGGGACACTATGGAATGGTTCGATGCACTTAACATTCAAAAGGTCCATAGGGAAATGAATGGGTTAGCATATAAATTGGTAGTAGCAGCATCCACCCTCCAGCCATCGGATGAAATGATTAATGGGAATGGAAATCAATTTCAAACCTTCAATTCCGGATAATATAGACCACTGGAAGGTGTTCAAAGATGATGAGCAACTCTTGAGATTCATCCACAATCTACAAGAGTTTGAAGGTTGAAAGATCAGTTATCAGGAAGATGGTAAAGAGTATCAGGAGTACGAGGATAATGAAAGGAATCACATCCCGAGTAGCCTTATAGATTTCGAGAATATTTTTGATCGATAGGATCATCATAAAAAACAAAAAGAAGAAATAAAAATTGGGAATTATATGGAAATAAACATAGGAACTTACAAGGATCCCAAGTTAATAAAAATTGGAAAAGGTACTTCGGAAAAGGAAAGGAACAATTTGATCAACTTAATAAAAGAGTATAGAGATGTGTTGGCCTTTAGTTATGGTGAGCTTAAAGCCTATCGGGAGGATGTGTTTCAACGCACTATTCCCCTCATAGAAGAAGCTAAGGAGGTCAAACCTTTTCGACAAAAACTTAGGCGAATAAATCCTAAGTTGGCCACCATTGTACAGAAGGAGCTTTAGAAGATGTTAGCAGCAGGGATCATAGCACCTACAAGACATTCATCTTGGTGCTCCAACTTAGTTGTGGTCATAAAGAAGAATGGGTCAATTATAATATGTATAGATTTTAGGAATCTAAATACATCATGCCTCAAAGATAATTACCCATTACCCGACATGGAAACATTGCTTCAAAGAGTAATAGGATTAGGAATGATGTCCATGCTGGATGGCTTTTCCAGTTATAACTAGGTGTTGGTAAATAAGGAGGATCAACATAAGACTACATTCACCACACCTTGGGGTACCTATAAATTTCTAAGAATGCCTTTTGGATTATTGAATGCCGGTGCCACCTTCGAAAGAGCCATCGATTTTTCCTTCAAAGAACTTATAGGAAAAATAATCGAAATATATCAAGATGACTTAACTGTTTTTTCAAAGGAAAGATCTGACCACATAAGTCATCTTAGGCAGGTTTTTATAAGATGTTGGAAATATGGTATTTCCTTGAATCTTGCCAAGTCAATCTTTGGAGTTGATGAAGGCAAGTTGTTGGGGCACATCATTTCTAAGGATGGTGTCAAGGTTGATCCTGAGAGAGTTGAAGCCATTAAGAAAGTCCCCTTGCCTCATAATCTAAAAGCTCTCTAGTCCTTTAATGGTCAAATCAATTTCATAAGAATATTCATCCAAAATTTAGTAGAATTAATGAAACCTCTACAAAAGTTATTAAAGAAATATGTTAAGTTTGAGTGGACAGATGAAGGGAAAGTTGCATTCAGGTCTATCAAAAATGCCATATCCATGTCCCCGGTCTTGATTAGTCCAGATTATTCCAAGGAATTCCAGATATTTTCCTTTTCCTCAGAAGACACCATTGCCAGTGTTTTGCTTCAAAAAAATAAGGAGGGACAAGAGCAACCTATAGCCTTTATGAGTAGAGATTTACAAAATTCAGAGTTGAAGTATGCCATGATGGAGAAACAGGCCTATGCTCTTGTCAAGTCCCTTAAACATTTCAGAACTTATATAGGTTACTCCAAAATCATTGGATATGTACCCCATGCAGCTGTCAAGGATATCATGTCTCAACAGGATTGTCTAGGAATCAGGGGTAAGTGGGTTTCAAAAATTCAGGAATATGATTTAGAGATAAAAACTACTAAATTAATTAAGGGACAGGGTCTTGCAAAGATGTTGACCCAAGGAAATGAAAAGGTCTTAGGAATAATCTGCCAGAATAGTGATTCAAAGCAAAGTGTATCAGATGAGCTTCAGATATTTGAGCAACACCCTTGGTACACCGACATCATATTTTTCCTCCGCAACTTTACATGCCCCGATCACTTACTTGGCCATAAAAGAAGAGCATTAAGGTTGAAAGAAACTAAGTATTGTTTGACAAAAGATGGTTTGGGTTGGAGAAACCCTGATGGTTTAATACTTAGATGTGTCGATAAACCTCAGGCCAAGAAACTCATGATTGATTTCCATTCAGGATTTGTGGTGGACATTTTGCAGCAACAACAACCACCCACAAAATCCTTAGAGCAGGCTACTATTGGCCAAACCTATTTTCAGATGTGCACAAGGCTGTCAGAGTTTGCCCCCAGTGTCATTTATTCACCAGAAAGCAACAAATGAAAGCCTTGCCTCTAAATCTAATAGTATTCCAAGCCCCTTTCCAGCAGTGGGGGCTTGAATTCATCGGTAAGTTCAAAGATAACTCAAGCAATGGTTATTGTTGGATTCTTACCGCCACTGATTATTTTACCAAGTGGGTAGAGGCAATACCCACCAAGAAGGCAACCGATGCTATAGTCATGGATTTCTTAGAAGATAAGATTATCACAAGATTTGGTGTGCCAGCTAGAATCATCATGGATAATGGCCCATGCTTTGTTTCTTCCAAGATGTCATATTTCTATTTCAACTACGGCATTATCCTATCCAACTCATCCAATTACTATCCCCAAGGAAATGGTTTAGCGGAATCAAGTAACAATAACTTAATGACCATAATCAAAAAAATTGTGGGCAACAATAAGAAGGTTTGGGAGAGCAAGATCAAATTAGCATTATGGGATGACAGAATCACCAAGAAAAGTTCAACCGGAGAATCCCTTTCGAACTAGTCTATGGCCTTGATGTCACCTTACCAGTCCATCTAAAGCTTCCAGTTTATCAACTTCTCTAGACCTTCAGCTCAAATCAAGAGGCCATTCAGAATAGAATAAACCAGTTAATCGAGCTAGATGAGAGTAGAAGAAACTCTCTTGACCATAGTATCAGAAATTCAGACAAGGTCAAGAGAGCCTTTGATAAGTCTACAGGGACAGGGTCCTTCCAAGTAGGTGACATGGTTTTACGTTGGGACAAAAGACAGGAAAAACCTAGGAAACATGGAAAGCTCTATAGCTTGTGGTTGGGACCATACATCATCGATGAAATAGCAGGAACAAACTCCTTCTATCTAAATGATCTAGAAGGATAAAGATTGAGCTTGCCAGTGATTGGTTTCCTCCTCGATTTTTTTTTCACTGAGATAGTTTGATGCCTTTATTGGCATCGGTGGTTTCAGGGCCAATTTCTAAACCTTGCCCTGCATGTATTTCTAAATTTTATATATCATATTGTTGTATCATAGATATTGTTGTATTATAGTTATTTTGTACCATGTTGGAAAATTTTTCTTTGTATATTAGTTCTGTAAAATACTCCTTTTTGCACATCATAGACTAATTATGTACACTAGTTTGATTTTATAGTTAATTTTTTCTTATGTATACATGTCACTGAAAAACTCTAATTGCTATGCAGGACCCAGAGATTCTAGAGTTCCCACATCCTCTCCTCTGAACAGAAGATCAGCCAAAGAATGTGTCCCTAGATGGAGCCAGAATGTTACCACCTAAGTCGTACTTAGTGGTTTTTTATCAAGTGAGCCTGGTGAATCGGACAGGGTTAACTTGTTCAGACTTCAAAGACCTTTGGAAGTACTTCTGGGAAGTGCTTGTTGTACTATATCACATGTTCATACCCCATGGGGGAATTGCAATAAATGTTCTAGCATGATAGTGTCTATAAAAGACTTGGTCTCTTAGATTTTATTTGTCAATCCGATCATCCCAAGGTGTTTTTTCCCTTGGTTATTATTGGTTGTTGAATAAACGACTGATCATTTTTTAGTTTTTCACTCCATATCTCCAAAGTTGGGGTGGTCGACTTGGCATTTAGGCCTATTAAGGTTATTAGAGTCTATGTGTCAATGTATAAGCATGCCAGATATCATAGTTGAGTCATATGAACATGTCTAAGTCCCCCTAGGTTTTTTCAATTTTTCAATTTTTTAGTTTTTTTAGTGTTTTTTATTAAAAATTTAATTTTTCCAAAACTTAGGCTATTTTTTAATAGTTTAATTGGAAAAATTGATTTTGTAATAAAAGTGGGCCAAATAATCAATTTCAGTCATGTAGGTGCTTATTTTCAAGCTAAGAGCACCATGTAAACCCATGGACCCACTATTTCCTAGTTTTGAGTGATTTTCCATCACTTAGGTTAGAAAGCTCCAAAAATCAATTATTGATTATTTTAATTAATAAATTGATGAATGATGCAGCAAATCCAAAATCCAAAATCAGTGGATTCTCAGCTGATTTGATTGAAATCAGTCAAATCTGAAGCAGGTTGACTGGATCTGACAAATCCTTGACTCAAGGAGGTGATCAAATCAGATCCACAGTTGATCTTCAGCTGTCTTCATGGGGAATTGCACCCTCTCTCTCTCCTCCACATGTGTGGACTCTCCTAGATTCTCTGTGGACTAATGTGTCAGTTTATGGGTTGATGTGTCAGCTCAATCGAGCCCCCGGTTGACAAGTAGGCTCAGTTCAGCTTCAGATCTACATTGATTGACTCTCCATCAGCTGATTTGATCTGGTTCCTTTGGAATTGCACCCCCCCCTAGGCTGGATGTCCTATTTTTTGTATATATCCAGGAACAACTCCCTCTTCCAAACTAGTTAGAGCTACATTGAAGGGCTTGCTATTGTAATTGTGTATTGATCATCATTTGTGAATAAATAAGATTTGGAGGCTATCTTGTGTAGTGCATGTGTTTGTGTGGATCCATAGTGTTATGCTGCTAATGTGGTAACTGTAATTTCTTTCCAAATTTTGTGATGCTTTCGTGTTATGGCTTCAAGGATTCGGTCGAATCAAGTAAGGGTGTAAATTAGGCAAGTTAGATTGCTTGATCTTTTTTATCTATATGATGTATGCTCAATAATTTCAGTTATATGCTTAAATAAGATTATTTTTGCATGATCTTTCATTTTTGTTGCTTTATACATCTATATCCAGATCTCACGAGGTGTTGTGCAGGCTTGTGTTATCTAGTTGTAGGTTTTTGATTGGATGAAGATGTGGATCAATATTGATGCCATTCCTTATCCAATAAGCTCAAGACTCTGTCCCTCAACGCTCCACAAAAGGGCCTCCTTTCAACTTGCTCCATTCAAGCAACGAGCTGACCTTCTCTCCTCTTCTTCTCATTTCTTAAAAAATTAAATCTTTCGGCTACTTGTGTCTCCCTCTTATGATCAGATATAGTTCTAGGAATTGAATATATATTATTAGATCTATTTCATAAGAGTCTTACTTCTTATATCTGCAATTTCATAAAGAATATCATTTCATAAATATAGATCTAGGTGTAGGAATTGCCCTTTTTGCAAGTAGCTAAGTCATAGATCTAAAACTTGCTCATAAGGTAGTTTATTTTTAGTTCTTTAAAGATTCATATTATGAAATAAAGTTCACATCTTATTGGCTTCCCAAACAGCAAGCCAAGATTCCAAGGAAATCTTGCTTTCCTTGGTTCCTTTTTGCATAACTAGATTACCCCAATTTAACAAAATTTTACTTAAGTTTTTTTTTCGATAACTAGTGTTGTAACCCAAAACACTTTTAAAGTGTGTTTGAGAATATTTGATTCTGATTGCTTGCTAATTTTTAGTAGGTCCAAAAAAAAGAGGAAGAAACTCTACCAAATTTCCAACTCTTGGACGAATCGGAGCTTCCCAGAAGCTTCCCCCACCACCTTGTTTAATTCTAGCTTGTTACAAGCTTGTTGTAAGCCTTTGGATCCTAGATAACAAGGACCAAATTGAATCAATTTTAATTTTCTGATATTTTAAATTGCTGCTAATAAAAATAAATGGTCCTTTCGAATAGGCTCTTTCGAGCCTATTCACCATCCCCCTTGGGGGGATTTGCGTCGGTGTCAATTTTTTACCTTTTGCTCATATCTTTTCAAACTAGCATAGCTCTAATATGCAGGATAGTATATTTGGATTCATTATCAATTTCATTTTCCATATTTGATATTTCAAAGTAATCTTAATACTTACCCCACGACTTCCCGATTGACCCGAAAGGGGAAAGAGATGCGTGGTAGGACTAATTAGAAAACCAGAATTGTGTATCTGTTTTCTTTTCTATCATTTGTTTCTTTAGCTACTATAAAATTAACCCCTCCTTGATTCCCGATTGAGATCCACTTGGATCGAAAGAGGTTCCTAGAGGGTTTTCTTTTTAACAAGAACACCCAATTTTAAAATTTACTAAAATTGACAAGAATCTAGTGTGTATGATCTGAACTTGGCTGCGGTTCATCCGATCAGTAAATATATATCAAAATCATTTGAGTGACTAGTATAATTAGGACTCACTCTCCCAAATTGACAAACCATCAGGTGAAAATACAACACCTAGATCAAACCATCACTGTGGCAAAATACCCAAAGGAAGCGGGAACTTCTAAAAAGTGACCTTGGGGCGCCGATCTCTGTCACACCCTAATGGGTGGGTCATGAACAATAGCCCCAGAGACTCCATTCAGCCCACATATTCCTTGCAGGTAGTCGTGAAGGTTTAGTTTTGGACATACTCCAAGTACTCTTGGGTATATCTAGAGTCCACCCCTTCGCCTAATTTTAATTAACTCACACCTCAAATTTAACTTAAAACGTACCAAGAGGCAATTGTAAAACATTCACTCCAAGCACATGCAAGTACATTGATTTTATTTTTTGACTCCATTCTAAGGCACTAGTTATTTTCTTGCTTTATATATATATTGTGTCTCAGAATTGTGCTTTCGTGTGTTCATTTTTGTATCTTGTCATCTTTGAATATTGTCTATATTTAAATTTCAAACTCCTAAGTAACTCATTCAGTTTAACATCACCATACTAAGTAATTATACTTAGTAACTTAATAGGTTCTACCCCCCTTGGATTCGTTAGGAGTTGAGCCTAAATGGAGGAGTCAAGAACAAGGTGACAGCCTTGACTCAAGACTTGCCCCCAAGGACACACTGAGTGGCTTGAAGATTTCTGCCACATGACCCAGGTGTGTGAAAGGCGGCAATAGGGAGGAATGATCTAGATGGATTTTGAATGGCTTAGTTCTCAAAATCAAAAAAACTAAGTGAAACCAACATTAGAAAGTAGAGCACGTCAAGTGGATTTTGATGACACTTGTTTCACTCAAACTAGCCTCTGTATGGAAAAGTTAGGAAGATCTCAATTTTCAACAAAACAACATTTTGAGGTGAAAAAAGTGGGAAAACGGAGTGCCACATGACACCATTGCAAGAATGCCACGTGTCTTGTACCTATGTTGTCATGGCACACCCACAAAGCACCACATAGCGATTCTATGATGAAATGGTAGCTGACGTGGAATTGATGTGGCACGCAGGTAGAACTTGAGTTGGCAGTGATGTGTTGCTGATGTGGTCAAATTTGAGTGAAACACATGTTACCCCAAGAGAGGCCAAAATTATTTGGAAGTTTGAAATGCCCGTCATGAGATTCAAATCAATCACATATGTTAGAGTATCCTAGTGACTTCATTGTTGCACCACATGTGTCCCATATGTTGGAAAATAAAAAAATATATATTTAAAGTTGAATTATTGTTATATGGTGGAAAAGTGGGGGAGGAAATCTGAACCCACCAACCTTAATTTGTCATTGAATCTTGCTTCTAAAATTAGAGTACCGCCAACAATATTCCACAAATGCACCAAGTCGAACGGGAGCCCGCGGGTCTCCTAGGGCTTAAGATTATCCTTTTCCAATACGCCACAGGTTATGAATTAGGAAATCCTCCCACCTTTTATTATATAAGCACCAAAATAACCATAGCTAGGGGAGCAGACCACTCGATCCAAGTCCCAATCTAGAGTACGCAGAGACTGAGAGTGGGCACAGATCTCGAGGAAGTATGAATGCCACTAATGATGTATGGAATCTACATATTCATACATGTTTGGACTTGCATTTGTCAACATAGAGTGACCTAGGTTTTTTCAAGGGTTGGATTCTCAACTACTCAGAAGTATGCAATGTTTTATGTTGAACCTCACTATCTGGGCCTTTCATTGTGCAATGGTGTAGTCCATTTTATGTTTTGAGTAGCCTATTTGTAGGCCACCTCCAGAATTCAAGGTATAATGATGTATTTCCATGTAACTTGATTTCGCTAATATTTAGAAAAACAACCTCCCCATTGCAGAGAAGGATCGAAGACATAGTTTGGGTTCTTATGTGTTTATGGTGTATGCATATTTTGTGTGTTTCTATTCATATGTAGGCATTTTATATTTATGCTCTTTTAACAAAATAATCCATGACAAGTCACCAAATGTAAAAGATCCTTATCACAAAGTCTATCATATGAATGGAATTTCAACTTGAGAATCTACAAGTCTTTGAAATACATTTCCACTTTACAATCAAACTCTAAGTAGAATTAAATCTATACCTAGAATAGTATCACTAATAAACAAGGAACAAATTTGCCTACTTTATTGAAGAGTTGATACTTAATCTTGAGGGAAAAGTGCTTCTGGAAAAATGTAGGAATGTAATAACAAAGTCAATGATATATGAAAAATCTATAAATGTTGAAAGGCCAACTGACTAGAGATGGAAGAGCTCATTTGCTTGAATGGAATGATGACACAATCACAGATTGATCTGAGAGGTGGAGTTGATGAAAGTAGTTAACCCTCAATCCACATTGAAAATTAAGTGTAAAAATGAAAAGAGTAACACAGCATCACCCCATACAACATATTCAAAGTCAATGTACCTGGTTATATCTGGACATTCATCATGAAATGCAATATAGAAGTAAAAAGGACCAAATGGTTTACATGTGGAAAACATGGGATTGTAAATATGTGGCAAGACCTCAAGGCAGGGAAAATTGCACATGCACACTTTGATTTCAATAAATACCAACAAGATGAAATTTTGAGCCTGAACTCGATAAAAACTATTATGTTCAATGAGTTCAAATTTATGTTTATTATCAATAAAAATCGACCTTGGGTAATGCCACATATTCATTAGATAGGTGTGATTAACAAGTACAAACTTCATTTTATGCCATGCGTGGTGTTCATATGTATCTACAAACATAGAATGTTAGCATTTCAAAAAAATTGAGGTCTCTTATAGCTATAATAATAATAATAATAATAATGTATTATTAAGGTCACGACCAAGCCAGACCCCCCAGAGGTGTACATACCCTACCCACCTGACCTCCTAGGAAAAAACATATGTTCTTAATGGTTAAGTCCACTCTTTTAATTTTGTAAATGTAATATTTATAACTTAAAAAATTATGTTGCCCATAAAATACAACCAAAAAACTATTTAAAATCATAAAAACTATTTAAAAAAAATATTATATTATTGATAGATAGATAATTTTTAAAATTTAAAATAGATTTCTATTAATTTAATTTTTTAAATGTTATCACAACAACAACCATATCTTAACAAATTATACCCTATATAAAATTCAATTAAAAAAAAATTAATATCATAAGAGGGATTTAAAAAAAACAACTAATTAAAAAAGAAAAAAAACATGATAATATACTATTTCCACAAGCTAAAAACTTAAATCATAAAGCTCAGCGATTTCAAAACACAAGCTACAAAATAATAATTAAAAAAAAAAACATAATAATAAAACTATTTCTAAAAGCTAAAAACTTAAATCAAAAAATTGTTTTATCAATTTTCGAAAAGATAAAAATCTAATCATAAAATTGTTTTATCAAATGGATTTTGTATTGTGATTTTTTTCAAAGCCGACATGGATTAATTTTTTATTTAACTTGTTAAAATATGGTGTAATAATTGTGGGTATTCATGGATGAATTCTGGTGTACAAAAGAAAAGAAAGAGACCCCCACTGTCATATATTGATATCCAATTTCAGGAGTCATATTTCTTCGTCTGAAGTGTGTTGGAAAAGAAGGTGAGGTTTTGATAGAGATTTCTCCTCCGAGTTTCCTAACTAGGGTTTTCGATTTAAACATTGAAATACAGGATGCCTATTCTACCCCAAAGCGATTATGTGATGATAAGGGAAGTCTGGGCGGATAATCTGGTGGAGAAGGTTGCTCTCATTAGGGAAATTGTGTATGATTATCAATATATTTCCATGGATACTGAGTTTTCTGGTATAGTCCTTAGACATGGGTGCATCCTTGGAGGTGGGTTACAATTTTTGGCAACGCAATTTCGGAAAAAACACAAAAACATACCTCGATCAAGCTTTTCCCAAACCCTCAATCGAGGTTTTTTTAAACCCTCGATTGAGCTTTTGAAATACCCTCAATCGAGGTCCAAGTTCTCAATCGAGGGTTAAAATAAGCTCGATTCAGCATCTTTAATCCTTTTTACTATAAATAGGAAACAAACCTTTGATATAATTCATTGCGGTTGTTGGATAGAAAAGGGTAATTTATATTCATTTGTAGATATGGGTCATGGATTCATTGGAGTTATAGATATGATTTATCGTCTATTAATCCAACATCTATAACTCCAATTACTCCACGACTAATATATACACATAAAACCTAGCGAAAGTGGCAGTAGTAACACTTTTACTTGTTTCTTCTTCAATGTATGTACTATTATCCACAAGTATTATTTTTCTAGTCAAAATTATGTTTTATTAAATTTTATTATCATATAATTCTATGTTTGATTTTAATTGAATTCGAAGACCTTGTTCCCATGAACAATACAAGATTTGAAAAAAATTGATTAAATAAATTTTTGGGTGTCCATGTTCATGTGAACACACGAATATGGGCACTTGAATATATTTTTAGTTAAATTTTTAAAAAGCTCAATCAAGATTTTCATTTAATGAAGTCTTCCAAAAGATCCTTAGATGCCTTGTATTTTGAATCCCCATTTGAATTCATGTCATTGAAAATTTTCAATTCTTGTCGAAATGAGAATTAGTATCATGTTTAGTCACATGTTATTGATGTAAATTCTAATGTCATTCAATATTTTACTGGCAAAATTAACTGCAAATGTGTGGCACAATAACAATTTTGAAGAGTAAAAAATGAACATTGATATAACCCAAGGAAATGAGGTAATATTTTTTTTCATGGTCACATTTTCATTTCTGTAAAGGTACGAAAAATACTTTGATCCTTCGTATATAATTTTTTATTTTAAAAAACTACAATTGTGTGATATGACTATGAATGTAACACTAATTTTTATCTTAATCGTTCCGTTCTATTCTTCCCTGGGCTCTGGGATTTAAATATCTATCTCGAAGATATATACCATAGGTAGATTGTAGTTCTAAGAATCTAGGTCAAGTGGACACAACTCGCCTAAGTTCTGCTCATCAACTGAATTGCATGCAAATTCAAAGTCATGTCACATAATTGTAGTTTTTTAAAATTAAAAATTATATATGAAGGAGAAAAGTATTTTTAGTATTTAAAACATTTCACTACATTTTTTGTATTACATTGTATACACATTGGATATATTGATGATAGGAAGCGAATGATGTTGAAATTCCTTACCAACTACTGATGACATAAACAAGCTAGATGTTGAATTCTAATGAAAACACACCATGATAGTACTTGAATATAAGCATTAAAAAAAATTAAATGCATGTAGTTTACAGACTCTAAAATTATTGTTAAAGCCCTCAAATGAATCCCTAGCATCACCATCAAGGTTTCACAACTATTGGTTAAAGTTTTGAGTTATCATGCTAGGATGCATTGAAGGATTTGTTGTATCTACGTCATGGTCATTTTGCTACAAACAATAGTTTGTCCACTTGGTCACTGCACACAATATTCATAATCAATGTCATCTATAGTGTTGTTTAAATCCATGTCTCTTTTCAACATAGAGTTCAATGTTTTAGTTAATATCTTTGGTCCAAGAAAAATTTAAAATTCATTAAATTTAGTTATAAGGAGGGTCACAAGGTCACATATATGGGGTGCAACATATTATTATCACTACAAAAAAACATTTTTTTATGAGTTGAGGGAGTTGGCATGTCATGTTTATTTCATGAGTCTTATCCATTTTCTATATTCTTAATGTACTCGTGTCTAGATGAAACACATTGGTAATAGGTTATAATTGTCAATTATGTTTATGTACACATTTATCTATACAATGAGAGAATTCTAATTATATGTTCTAGGTGAACTATGGAAAGAGTTTTCTAGTTCCCTAAACTTTGATGCCTCCTTCATAGTTTCAAAAAACTAAATCTAAAAAACAAAGGACAACTTCCCTTGTTACTAGTAAATTTCACTATGGTTATAAGTATTATATTATTGCTTCTTCAATTCTTCTTCTTATGCATTTATATTCTTATCATTTATTCGGATATGATAAATTCTTTACATTTATTACAATGTTGAGAATAAGTATCCTTCCTCTTTTTCTTTTTATTTTATATTTCATTTTTTTTTCACTTATGTTTTTTTTTTACATTTACCATCTTTAAAAAATTATAATTTCCCATTTCCCCTTTATTCTTTTGTTATTTTTATTTTAAATTCTCTTAGATGGGTCCTTCAAACCCATTTCTAAAATGTCCTCCATGAACATATTATTATATATAATACATATATATAATATATATAAGCTAAAGCCTATATCTCGAAAAAATATGCTAGTATATTGGTAGTCATGTACAAAGCTTTTTTCCAAGTGTTTAAGAGTAGCTCGATCGAGGGTTTATCAAACCCTCGATTGAGCTTAATCCCTCAATTGAGGGCTTGAAAAGCAGAGATTTATCCCTCTTTCAAGAAAATCAATGTTTCTCTGTGTCTTCTAGGAGTGTAAACCCTACCATTCATGGAACACAACTGAGTGGAGTTCATACCGATAGATTCATCACCGAATCCTCTATAAATTGAGATATCATGCATGCGTTTTGGCATTCATATGGGTTTTTTTTAATTAGTTCTAAAACTTACACTTAGAAAAGCAGACAACAACTTTGAAGTAGCTCAAAGAAAAATACGCAGGGTAAAATATACACATCCAAAAATTTCGTAAAAATACACAGCCCACACATCGATGTGTCCTCTTCAAAAGGGTGTCTTTGGTTTTTCAATTTTTGAAAACAGTGAAAAAAAAGTTGGGATGGACACACATGTGTATAAAATGATGTTGAAATTAGATGTGGTCACTTTCAAAAAATAATAACTAATTGTATATTGCAAAATAAATTAACAAAAAAATATGCAGACCACAGTACATTATGTGTAGATCATGCTCACATATATATTGTTTTAAATTATTAATATAAGATTGAATTATTGGGGTTGGAAACGCGCCACTTATTAACTTCTTCAAAATTTTAAGGTCACAGAGTTCATTAAAATAAAATTTTCACACATTAAATGACATCGGAATATTTTAAAAAAAATATCATTAGGAAGGCAACATAATATTCTACAATTTGTTTTTTAACTGCAAGTCGAAATTCACATGGCATATATGCATCTCGAGGGATTCTATCTAGCACATGAGTAAACAATCAGGTTTTCATCGCCAAATTTGGCCAAAAATTGTTACCCACCTTCATGGAGACACCCACATGTTGGAAAATTTAGAACTTCTTCAGAGTTCAACTATTTCACTTTAAAGTCTAATGCTGATATACTTCGTCTTATTCAACTAGGTTTCACTTTTTCAGATAGGATGGAAACCTACCCAACTATGGCACTAATAAGTATTGCATCTGGCAATTCAAATTTCGGGAATTCAATCTCGTCAGAGATAAGTATTCCATCTATTCTATTAAGTGTCTGCAACAAAGTGGTATTGATTTCAAGAAAAACAATGAGAAGGGAATCGATGCACAGGTATTTGGTGAGTTTCGAATTTCATCTGGCATTGTTCTGAATGATGATGTTCACTAGGTTACCTTTCACAGTTTCTATGATTTCAGGTACATGCTATTATCTCCCACGAGTATAATTTTATTGAATTTAATGAACATTTATTTTCCCATTGTGTATGATATCAAGCAATTGATCAAATACTGCAACGGTATGTAAGGCAGATTGAATAAGGTGGCTGAAAAAATTAATGTGAAGAGAGTTGGGGTCTGCCATCAAGCTGGTTCTGATAGCCTATTGACATCCTTTGAATTTAATAAATTGATATATGGGTTCTTCAATGGTTCAACTGAGAAATAAGCAGGTGTTGTACATGGATTAGCTTTTTGAAAATCGTCAGCTTTTTATCCCAGAAAGTAATGTCATGGATTTTCATCTTTTGTGTATATATATATATGGGCCTAATGGTTAAGAGCATGTGTTTCCTCTTAGGAGTTCACGGGTTCAAATCCAAAGGGGGGTAGTGTATGTACACCTCTGTAGACTTTAGCAGTTAAATCATTGCGCAGAGGGGGGTCCCTTGTCCCACAAACAAGGGGGTCTCATACACCAATTTGGTGTCTCGCTTGGCGGTGACCTTAAAAATAGATTATTATTATTTATTATTATCAAAATAATAAATTCCCAATATTATACTCAATAAATTTTCAATATTATATTTTAGATGTGAAATTTGAAATGGTTTAGTAGCTTAATTGTCAATAAATTCTCAATATTAGAGACCAAACCTCATCCCCAACCCTATCCTCTTTATTGGGTGTTTGATAATGCTGAGCTTAATTTCACAAAGAAATGTAGGGTCATATTTGTTGTTGCATCAAAATTGATTGATGGGGTTGAGATGGAGGTTGTACCCCATTTACATGTGTATCATAGCTTAGGAAAGAACCCCTTTATGATAGAAAGGAATTCTTCTTCAAGCATGAGAACAAATACCATCTTGCAAAATATGGGGTGGAATAGATTGTGAGAGATAATGGAATGAAGCATATATCATCACTTGTAACTACCGGTTCAATGGAAAGAGTTGTGAGCCCCAACAAGAACCTTGTTCACATAGTTGCAGGAGAAAAATATCATGATTAGTCTCATGATTGTTTTTATCCTTGTTCTATGAATGAAAACCTTGAGATGTGGAAAGCATCTCAATGGGAAGGAAAGAAAAAAAATATTTCAATGTCTTGGAAGAGAAGATCATTCCAACCACAACATTATCCTTTCCAGATATTTAGTGACCATCCAAGGTGAATAAATTTGGCTTGCAGGACAAGATACTCTAGATCTTCGGCATTCTTTGTATTATTATGTTTGTTAATGTGCAAGTTTATACTTCTCATGTAATCGATCATTTTGGGGTTGTAGTACATTTGTATTGGATGATAATAATGAATCTAAAGGGGTGTGTGATGTGATTTTTAATCCCGCTAATAGAAAAGTGGGGCTCCACACACCACTTCCTATTTTCTCTCAACATTGGGATAGTTTCTTCATGGATTTTTTAAGGGAATTGATTATCTAAAAAATGGTCCATTTTATCCCGAATATTTAATTGGTACATCGATCATTCCAAAATCATTACAAATCCAAGTGGATCAAGAAGGAGATGAGTGAGAAATCCCCTCACTTATTGTTTTGACTGATGAATCTTTTGGAGGCCAAAACCATCTCAATAGCAAGGAATGATTGAGGAGGATTGTGAATGGGTCAGTTTTCAAACTCAACAAAACTCAATGAAACCAACATCGAGAACGTAGATCTCGTAGATCTCATTGATCTTATTCATTTCACTAAAAAAAACTCTGTATGTAAAAGTTATGCAGTTTTAAATTTTGGGAAAACAACATTTTTAAGTACATAAAGTGGAAAAAATGAGTGCCATGTGGAACCATCTCAAGGATGCCATGTGTCCTATACGGATGTTGACATGGAACCCACACAAATCACAATTTGGTGGGTCTAGGATAACATCATAGCTAATATGGAATTGACATGACACTTAACTGGGCAGTGACATTGCACCGACATTGTCCAATCATGAGGAAAGACGTGGCCCAATCAGGGTGTGACACATGTCACCCTGGGAGAAGAAAAAATTTGTTGGAAGGATGAAATTCCCATCATTTAGACTCAAACTTGTGACCTCCATTATAAAAACCTAACAGCTTAACCATTGCACTACATGTGTCCCTTGTGGTGGAAGATAGAAAAAATCTATTTAGAGTTGAATTATTGTTATATGGTGGAAAAAGAGGACCCAATCGACCCCTCCAAAGTTGGAGGGTCGACCAAGCCATCCCCTAAAATTAGAGGAATGCCAACAATACACCACAAATCTAGTAAGTGGGATGGGATCCCATGGGTTTTATCTCGAGTATCTCAGGCCCTAATATTAGCCTTTTCCAATATGCCACGGGTTGGGACTTTTGAAGTCTCCCACCTTTAATTATATAAACACCAAAATCTCAAAATCTTGGGGAGAAAACCACATGGCTCAAGGCATAGTTCAGATCACGTCAAGGATTATAGAGGGAACAAATCCCGAGGTATTATGATCAACATTAATTATGTATATAACGTATGGATCCGTACATGTACGAACTTCCACATATAAGCATCAGGGGACCTAGTATTTTTCAGGGGTTGGGTTTTCTACTGCTAAGAATGGTGAAATGTTTTATGTCAATCCTCATTGTCCGAGTATTCTAAACACAATAGTGTATTCCATGTTTTGTTTTGAGTAGCCGATTTGTAGTGCACATCCATAATTTGAGGTATAATGATGTATTTCCATGTAACTTCATTTTGATGATATTTAGAAGAAAAAACCTTGCCATTGCAGAGAAGGCCCAAAGATATAGTCCTCATAGGACAAAATTCATTATCAATTTTGAGTTCTTATGTGTTTATGGTGTATGCCTCTTTCGTATGTTTCTCTTCATATGTGCACATTTTATGTTCATGCACTTGAACAAAAAAATCCATGATAAGTCACGGAATGTAAAATATCTTGATCACAAGTATATCATATGAAGGGAATTTCAACTCAAGAATCTATGAATCCTTTAAACACCTCTCCATTTTAAAATGAAACTCTTCATGGAATTAAATCTTTTCCTCGAATCATATCACTAAAAAATAAAGAACATATTTACCTAGTTTATTGTAGAATTGATTCTTAAGCTTCAGGGGGGAAAATGATTTTGGAAAAATGTAGGAATGTAATAACAAAGTGAATGATATATGACAAATTTTTAAATGTTCAAAGGAAAAGTGATTAGAGATGGAAGAGCTCATTTGCTTCAATAGATCAATGAACCAATCACAGACCAATCTGAGAGGGGGAATTGTTGAAAGCACGTAATCATCAATCCACATTGAAAATCAAGTGTAAAAATGAACAGAGTAATAAATCATTACCCCATACAACATATTTGAGGTCAGTGTACCTGGTTAAATATGGGAATTCATCATGCATTACAATATAGTAGTAAAAAGGAAGCAAGGGTTTACATGTT
The DNA here is from genome assembly GCA_001517045.1 of Pseudotsuga menziesii. Taxonomy (NCBI): domain Eukaryota; kingdom Viridiplantae; phylum Streptophyta; class Pinopsida; order Pinales; family Pinaceae; genus Pseudotsuga; species Pseudotsuga menziesii. Next base: position 442,848 of record LPNX010262554.1, read on the forward strand.
GAAAATATGGGATTGTAAATCTGTGGAAAGACCTCCAAGTGGAGAAAATTCCGCATGCATACTTTGAGTTCAATAAATGCTAATAGTAAGAAATCTTGATCCCAATCTCTGTAAAATTCTATTATGTTCAATGAGTTCAAATTTATGCTTATGATAAATAAAAATAAACCTTGGGTCATGTCACATACTCATTCGATAGGTGTCATTAACAAGTGCAAACTTCATTTTATGCCATGCCTCATGTTCATATGTATATAAAAGCATAGAATGTCAGCATGCCACCACTTCATAGGATATAAAACCTAAGAAGGATGCCAACAACATCAAACAAATAGAACACCAAAAAATGGTCTATTAAAAAATTTGTTTAATATAAAAACTCAACTATGATGTTAAACATTAACATTTATAAAATGTTAAGGTGGTGTATAGATGTAATAATAATAGTATGTTTTTAAGGACACAACCAAGCCAAATACCGATTTGGTGTATGAGACCCCCTTGTTTATGGGACAGGGGACCCACTTTGTATAGGGATGTAATTGATAATCTCTGCATAGGTGTACATACCTTACCCACCTCTAGATTTGAACCTATGACCTCCTACAAAAAATAAATGTTCTTAATCATTAATCCCACTCATATTCACGGGGACTTCACTCAGTGAACATCTCACATAAAATGTGCGATAATGGGATATTAAAGAATACCCTTAATTTCCAGAGATATTGACCCAAACTCTTTTTGTTGAAACCCCCTCCCAATACTTAAAACCTCCTCCCCACCCCTTCTTATACCTCAATCCTTATAAACCACCCTACCCACCCCCACCTTAAACCCCTCATCCTCCCAATACTTGCAATATATTGGTTTAATTTTTAATAATTTTAAAACCCACAATATGAACTAACATGATAGGATATTCATCAACAAGTAAAGCCCCCGTGTTAATATTTTACTAACAACATACAACAAACTTAATGTTCTATTTATATTAATGTAATTGAATTTTGAAAATTTGAAATTATTTAAAATTTTAAAATGCATTATATTGCTTTAATTTTTTAATTGTAACATCGATAAATTAAAAAATAATGTTATCCATAAAATACAAAAAAAAAACTATTTAAAATTTTAAAATCTATTTTAAACCCAAAACAAAATCCTATATTATTGATAGATATATATGTTTTGAAAGTTACAATTCATTTGTCTTGATTTAATTTTGTAAATGTTAGTACAATAACATCCCTATCTTAACAAATTATACGTCGAATATAAAATGCAATTAAAAAAAATTAAAAACATAAGAGTGAATTAACATAAGAGAAATTTCAAAATGCACGACAAAATCATAAAAAAAAAATAATTAAAAAAAACACATAATAATAAAACTATTTCCAAAAGCTAAAACTTGAATCATAAAACCGTTTTATCAATTTGCTTTTTTCCAAAAGCTAAAATGTTAATCATTAAAATGTATTATCAAATTGCTTTTGCATTGTGAATTTTTATTTTGTTTGTTTTTTTCAAAGTTGAAATGACTTAATTTTGCAACTAACTTGATAAAATGTGGCGTTATAATTGTGTGTATCCATGGATGGAAGTTCGGTGTATAAAAAGAAAGAAAGAGACCTTGACTATCATATATCAATATCCAACCTTAGGAGTGCTCTTTCTTTGTTTGAAGTGTTTTTGAGCCCTTGGAAAAGAAGGTGAGGCTTTGAGAGAGATTTTGACTCCGAGCTTTTCTTCATAGTTCTTGTCTGGACTCTAGGGTTGGGGATTTAAGCAATGAAATACAATATTTCCATTTTATCCCAAAGCATTTCGTTCGTGATAAGGGAAGTCTGGGTCGATAATAGGTTGGAGCAATTTTCTCTGATGAGGGAAATTTTGGATGATTATCCATATATTTCCATGGATACCGAGTTTCATGGTATAGTGTTTAGACCTAGGAGAAATTTCAGAACTTGTTCATAGTTCAACTATTTCACTTTAAAGTCTAATTTTAATATACTTAGTCTTATTCAATTGGGTTTCACTTTCTCAGAGAAGGATGGGAACCTGCACAACCACAACATTGATAAGTATTGCATCTCACATTTCAACTTCTAGGAATTCAATCACACCAGAGATAAGAATGCCATCGATTCTATTGACATTTTGCAGCATAGTGGTATTGATTTCAAGAAAACAAATGAGAAGGGAATCGATGCACATGTATTTGGTGATCTTCTAATTTCATCTGGCCTTGTTCTGAATGACGATGTGGACTCATTTACCTTTCACGGTTGCTACGATTTTGAGTACGTGGTCAAGATTTTAACATGCTAGCGGTTTCCTCCTAATAAGTCTCATGCTTGTTTTAATCCTTGGTCTCTGAATGAAATGCTTGAGATGGGGAAATAATCTCAATGGGGAGGAAATAAGAAAAAAAATTTCAATGTCTTGGAAGAGAAGATTAGTCCAGCCACAACACATGAGGTCTTCACTTAGTGAAACCATGTCATAGCACCTTCATTCATGGGATATTAAATCATACCCCTAATTTCAATAGATATCGATAATTACTTACAAATTTTTTTTTGTTGATTCCCCCTTCCAATACATATTTACAATTAAAAAAAACCTATTTTTACAATATCTTCCTTATTTTTTCTAGGAACCTCTTTTTATATCCCCCCCAATACCTATAAACCCCCCATACTGTATTCCTCACCCCCCAATGCCTACAATATATTGAACTTATTTTTAACAATTTAAAACCCCCCTTTATGAATGAACANATCCCCCATGCCACAACATCATCCTTTCCAGATCTACAACAACCATCCGAGGTGACGAATTTTGGCTTGCATGAAAAGCTACTTTACCTCTTGGGTATTCTTCTTATTCTTATGTTTGATAATGTGTAATTTTATAATTCTCATGTAATCAGGCATTTTTGGGTTGTAGTACATTTGTATTAAATGACAGTCATGAATGTAAAGGAGTATGTGATGTGCTTTTGTAATCCCACTAGTAGAAACTTGGGGCTCCACACAACACTTCCTATTTTCTCTCAGCCTTGGGATAGTTTATTGATGGGTTTTGTAAGGGGATTGATTATGTCAAAAATGGTCCATTTTATCCAAAAGATTCAATAGATACATGAAGCATTCTAGAAGCATTAAAGAGCCATGTGGATCGAGAATGAAGCGAGGGAGAAATTCCACATTTATCTGCTGACTGATGAATCTTTTGGAGGCCAAAATCATCTCAATGGGGAGGAATGATCTAGGAGGATTTTGAATGGTTCAATTTTGAAACTCAACAAAACTAAGTGAAACAAACATCAGAATGTAGAGAACATCAAGTTTATTTCAATGACATTTGTTTCACTCAAAATGGACTCGGTATGGAAAATTTATGGATAATTTGTAAGCTTTGATGATTTTCAGCCTTGTTCTCTAAAGCAAAAGATGGTTTTGATGTGGAAGAAAAAGACTCTGATAAGTCTCATGATGGCTTTGGTCCTTGTTCTTCGAATGAAGTGCTTGGGATGGGGAAACCATCTTAGTGGGGAGGAAAGCAAAAAAAATATTTTAATTTTTTGGAAGAGAATATCAGTCCATCCATAACGTCATCCTTTCCAAGTCTTCGGAGGCCATCCAAGGTGAATAAATTTGTCCTACATGACAAGCTACTCTACCCCTTGGGGATTCTTTCCATTCTTATGTTTGATAATGTGTAAGTTTAAACTTATCATGTAATCGAGCATTTTGGTTTTTAGTACATTTGTATTAGATGACAATACAGAATGTAAAGGGGTCTTTGATGTGATTTTTTAATCCCACTAATAGAAAATTGGGGCTCCACACACCACTTCCTATTTTATCTCATCCTTGGGATAGTTTCTTCATGGATTTTGTATGGGGATTGATTACGTTGAAAGTGGCTCATTTTATCAAAAATATTCAACAACTACATCAATTATTCCATAAGCATTACAAATCCAAGTGGACTGAGAAGGAAGTGAGGGAGAAATTTCTCACTTATCTACTGATTGATCAATCTTTTGGAGGCCCAAAGCCTTTGAATGGGGAGGAATGATCTAGGAGGATTATTAATGGGTCAATGATAAAACTCAACAAAACCAAGTGAAACCAACTTCAGAATGTAGAGAATGTCGAGTTGATTCTGACAACATTTGTTTCACTCAAAATGGACATTGTATGGAAAAGTTATGCATATCTGCATTTTTGACAGAACAACATTTTGAACTGCAACTGAGTGGAAAAAGGGAGTACCTCATGGAACCATTATAAGGATTCCATGTGGAATGTATAGATGTTGCCGTGGCACCCCCATAAAGAACCACGTAGAAAGTCTGGGATGACATGGTAGTTGTCATGGAATTGATGTGGCACATAGGTAGAACCTGAATTCCAAGTGGCATGGAAGTGATGTGGTCCAATCCGAGTGTGACACATGTCACCCCGAGAGAGGCAAAAATTTGTTCGAAGGTCGAAATGCATGTCATGAGACTCAAACTGGTACCGTATGTTATAGTAACCCAACGAATTAACTATTGCACCACATGTATCCCTTGTGGTGAAAAATTACAAAAATATATTTAAATTTGAATTATTGTTATATGGTGGAAAATGGGGGGGTGGTCCCCGCCAAAGTTGGTGTGTCATCCAATCCCACCTCAAAAGTTGGAGGACCGCCAAAAATATGCCAAAAATGCACCAAGTGGGATGGGATCTCATAGGTCTCCTAGGACCTAATATTAGCCTTTGCCAATATGCCACAGGTTAGGACTTGGGAAGTCCTCCAACCTTTTATTATATAAGCACCAAAATCACCATAGCTCGAGGAGGATACCACACGACCCAAGTCCTAGTACATACCACATGAATTTTGAGAGTGGGAATAGATCTCGAGGAAGTATGAGTGCCACTAATTATTTATGGAATCTACATATTTTTACATGTGTGTACTTCCAGGTGTCAGCATCAGGGGACCTATGCTTTTTGAGGGTTGGATTTTCAACTGTATGCAGTGTTTTATGTCGATCCTCACTTCCTGGGCCTTTCAAATGTAGTGGTGTAGTCCATTTTATGTTACGATTAGCTGATTTGTAGGTCATCTCTAGAATTTGAGGTATAATGACGTATTGCCATGTAACTTGACTTTTCTAATATTTATAAGAAACGACCTCCCCATTGCAGAGATGGCCCAAAGACATGGTCTTGATAGGATGAACTCCGTTATAAAGTTTGGGTTCTTGTGTGTTTATGGTGTATGCCTCTTTTGTGTGTGCCTTTTCATATGTGCACATTTTATGTTCATGCTCTTTTAACAAAACAATCCATAATAAGTCACCAAATCTAAAAGATCATGATCACAAAGTCTATTGTATGAATGGAATTTCAACTTGAGAATATATGAGTCTTTCAATGACCTCTCCACTTTACAATAAAAATATAAGTAGAATTAAATATATACCTCGAATAGTATCACTAATAAACAAGGAACAAATTTACCTAGTTTAATGAAGAGTTGATACTTAAGCTTGAGGAAAAAAAACTTCTTGAAAAATGTAGGAATGTAATAACAAAGTGAATGATATATGAAAACTCTGTAAATGTTGAAAGGAAAAATGATTGGATATGGAAGATCTCATTTGATTAAATGGAGTGACGACGCAATCATAGGCCGATCTGAGAGGGGGAATTGCTGAAAGTAGTTAACCCTCAATCTGCATTGAAAATTAAGTGTAAAAATGAAAACAGTAATACATCATTACCCCATACAACATATTGTAGGTCAATGTACCTGGTTACTTCTGGACATTCATCATGCAATGCAATATAGAAGTAAAAAGGACCCAAGGGTTTACGTGTAGAAAATATGGGATTGTAAATATGTGGCAAGACCTCAAGGTGGAGAAAATTGCACATGCACACTTTGATTTCAATAAATGCCAAGAACAAGAAATTTTGAGCCCCACTTCCATAAAATTCTATTGTGTTCAATGAGTTCAAATTTATGCTTATGATCAATAAAAATAGACCTTGGGTCATGCCACATATTCATTAGATAGGCGTGATTAACAAATGCCTGGTGTTCATATGTATCTACACAAACATAGAATGTTAGCATTTCTAAAAATTTAAGGTGGCATACAACTATAATAATAATAATAATAATAATAATAATAATAATAATATATTTTTAAGGTCAGGACCAAGCAAGACCCCTAGAGGTGTACATACCCTGCCCATCTTTGGATTTGAACCTATGTCCTCCTAGGAAGAAACACATGGTCTTAATGGTTAGCCCACTCAAATTGTACTAACAACACACAACAAACTTAGTCTTCTATTTATATTAATATTATTGAATTAAAAAAAAACAAATTATTTTAAAATTTTTAATACATTCTATTGCTTTAATTTTGTAAACCATAACTTAACAAATTATATTGGCCATAAAATACAACAAAAATAACAATTAAAAAAACTATTTAAAAAGAAAATCTTATATTATTGATAAATAAATAATTTTTAAAATCTAAAATACATTTATATTGATTTAATTTTACAAATGTTATTACACCAACATTCATTTCTTAACAAATTATACCCTATATCAAATGCAATTAAAAAACCATTTAAAATCATATAGCAATTTAAAAACATAAACTTAAAAAGAAAATTAAAATTAAAAAAAAAAAAAACANAGCTTGTCTTTTGAAATAGCTTTGTTTTATGATTCAAGTTCAAAGAAAATTAAAATAGAAAAAACATAATTAGTATTTTGTTTTGAAATCGCTCTGTTTTATGATTTAAGTTCTTAAGTTTTGGGAAATAATTTTATCCTAAAACTTAAGAACTTAAATCATAAAACAGAGCAATTTCAAAACACAACCTACAAAATACTAATTAACTGTTTCCAAAAGCCAAAAAGCTAAATCATAAAACTATTATAATAAAACTATTTCCAAAAACTTAAGAACTTAGAGCATAAAACAGAGCGATGTCAAAACACAACCTACAAAATACTAATTAACTATTTTCAAAAGGCAAAAAGCTAAATCATAAAATTGTTTTAGCAATTTGCAAAACACTAAAAACTTAAACCTAAAACTGTTTTATAAATTGCTTTTGTCCTGTGAATATTTTTTTGTTTTCAAAGCGGAAATGGCTTAATTTTGCATTTAACTTTTAAAATATGGAAGTCTGGTCTATAAATGGAAAGAAAGAGACCATGACTGCTATATATCAATATCCAACCTCACGACTGTTATTTCTATTTCTTTGTGTGAAGTGTGTCTAAACCCTTGGAAAAGAAGTCCAAGTTTTGACAGAGATTTCACCTCTCATTTCTGTTACAGATTTAGGCACCCAGTTTTCCTTCAATTTTCTAGTCTGGACGCTAAGGTTTGGGCTTTAAACACTGAAATACAAGACGTCCATTCTATCTCAAAGCTATTCAGTGATGAGAAGGGATGTCTGGGCTGATAATCTAGTGGAGGAGTTTGCTCTTATTAAGGAAATTGTGTACCATTATCCATATATTTCCATGGATACTGTGTTTCCTGGTATAGTGTTTAGACCTCTGAGCAATTCTAGAACTTCTTCAGAGTTCAACTATTTCACTTTAAAGTGTAATGTTGATATACTTCTTGTTATTCAACTGTGTCTTACTTTCTCAGACAAGGACTGGAACCTGCCCACTTGTGACGCTAACAAGTATTGCATCTGGCAATTCAACTTCAGGGAATTCAATATTACCAGAGATAAGTATGCCATAGATTCTATTAACCTTCTACAACAAAGTGGTCTTGATTTCAAGAAAAACAATGAAAAGGGAATCCATGCACAAGTATTAGGTGAGATTTTAATTTCATCTAGCATTTTTTTGAATAAGGCTGTGCATTGGGTTACATTTCACGGTTGCTATGATTTCATGTACTTGTTGAAGCTTTTAATATGTCAATAGTTTCCTCCCATGCGTATAGGTTTTTTTAATTTAATGAACATGTATTTTCCCACTATGTATGATATCAAGCACTTGATCAAGTTTTGCAACTGTCTCTATAACAGATTGAATAAGGTGGCTGAAAAATTGAATGTGAAGAGAATTGGGGTTTTCCATCAAGCTGGTTTTGACAGGCTGTTGATATCCTTTGTATTTACTAAATTGAGACATGGATTCTTCAATGGCTCAGCTAAGAAGCCTTGCAGGCATTGTACATGGCTTAGCTTTTTGAAATGATCAATTTGTTTTTATCCAGAAAACAATGTGATGGATTGCCATCTCTTGTACAATTTTTTTAATGAATAAATTTACAATATTAAAATTTTATTAAATTATCAATATTAAACTTGAACTGTGAAATATTATACTTAAGCCCCTCAAGCTTAAAATAGTTGCATGTTCCCTTTTGATTCTAGTCTCTGTGAGTCACTCTGTCAAGAGTCTGTAGGAAGGAATAAAATCAGAGGGAGGAGAACTCTGTGTGACATCAAATTATTTCTAAACACAGATTTTTCTAAAGATCCACTCATAGTATTAAAAATGGTTGGAGCATTAATTGAGCTTTTAATTATATGGAATCTACATATTCATGCATCTGCGTACTTCCATGTGTCAGCATCAGGGGACCTAGGATTTTTAAGGGTTGGAGTTTCAATTTCTTAGAAGTATGCAGTGTTTTATGTCGAGGCTCATTGCCCAGGCCTTACAAATGGAGTGGTGTAGTCCATTTTATGTTCTTATTAGCTGATTTGTAGGTCATCTCCATAATTTGAGGTATAATGACGCATTTCCATGTAACTTGATTTTTCTAATATTTATAAGAAACGACCTCCCCATTGCAGAGAAACCCAAAGACATAGTCCTGATAGGTTAAACTCCATTATAAAGTTTGGGTTCTAGTGTGTTTATGGTGTATGCCTCTTTTGTGTGTGTCTCTTCATATGTGCACATTTTATATTCATGCTCTTTTAACAAAAAAATCTATGATAAGTCACCAAATCTAAAATATCACAATCACAAAGTCTATCGTATGAAGGGAATTTCAACTTGAGAATCTACAAGTATTTCAAAGACCTCTCCACCTTAAAATAAAACTCTAAGTAGAATTAAATCTATACCTCAGATAGTATTACTAATAAACAAAGGAACAAGTTTACCTAATTTATTGAAGAGTTGATACTTAAGCTTGAGGGAAAAATGGTTCTAGAAAATGTAGGAGTGTAATAACAAAGTGGATGATATATGAAAACTCTGTAAATGTTGAAAGGCAAAATGATTGGAGATGGAAGAGCTCATTTCTTTGAATGGAGTGATGATACAATCATGGACTGATGTGAGAGGGGAAATTGGTGAAAGTAGTTAACCCTCAATCCCATTGAAAATTAAGTGTAAAAATGAACAACATATTTGAGATCAATATACCTATTTACTTTTGGACATTCATCATGCAATGCAATATAGAAGTAGAAAGGACCCAAGGGTTTACATGTGGCAAATATGGGATTGTAAATATGTGGAAAGACGTCAAGGTGAAGAAAATTCCACATACACACTTTGATTTCAATAAATGTGAAGAGCAAGGAATTTTGAGCCCCACCTCTGTAAAATTCGATATGTTCAATGAGTTCAAATTTATGCTTATTATCAATAATGAAAACAGACATTGGGTCATGCCACATATTCATTAGATAGGTGTGATTGGAAATTGCTTGGTGTTCATATGTATCTAAACAAACATAGAATGTTATCATTTCTAAAAAATTAAGGTGGCCTACAACTCCAATAATAATAATAATAATAATAATAATAATAATCTATTTTTAAGGTCAAGACCAAGCGAGACCCCCTATAGGTGTGCATACCCTACCCATCTTTGGATTTGAACCTACAACCTCTTAGAAAGAAACGCATGGTCTTCATGGTTAAACCCACTCAAATTGTACTAAAAATATACAACAAACTTAGTCTTATATTTATATTAATGTTATTGAATTTAAAAAAAATCAAATTATTTTAAATTTTAAAATGCATTCTATTACTTTAATTTTGTAAATGTAATATCCATAACTTAACAAATTCTATTTCCCATAAAATAAAACAAAAATAACTATTTAAAATTGAAAAAAATTATTTAAAAAAAATCTTATATAATTGATAAATAAATAATTTTTAAAATCTAAACATTTATATTGATTTAATTTTATAAATGTTATTCCAACAACATTAATTTATTAACAAATTATACTCTATATAAAATGCAAATAAAAAACAAATTAAAATCCTAAAATCAATTTAAAAACACAAACTTAAAAAGAAAACATAATAATAAACTATTTCCAAAACTAAAAAAATTAAATCATAAAATTGAGCAATTTCATAACAGAAGGTACAAAATACTAATTAACTATTTCTAAAAGACAAAAAGCTAAATCATAAAACTATTTAATTAACTATTTCCAAAAGCCAAAAAGCTAAATCATAAAACTGTTGTAGCAATTTGCAAAAAGCTAGAAACTTAAACCTAAAATTGTTTTATCAAATTGCTTGTGTACTGTGAATTTTTTTTTTGTTTTCAAAGTCGAACTGGCTTAATTTTGCATTTAACTTTTAAAATATGGAAGTCTGGTCTATAAATGGAAAGAAAGATACCATGACTACTATATATCAATATCCAACCTCGATTTCTATTTCTATTTCTTCGTGTGAAGTGTGTCTAAACCCTTGGAAAAGAAGTCCAGGTTTTGACAGAGATTTCACCTCTCATTCTTGTAACAGATTTCGACCCCAAATTTTTCTTCAGATTTCACATCTCATTTCTGTTATAGATTATGGCTCCAAGTTTTTCTTCATATTTCACATCTCATTTCTGTTACAGATTTCGACTCCAAGTTTTTCTTCATATTTCTAGTCTGGATGCTAGGGTTTGGGATTGAAACACTGAAATACAAGATGTCCATTCTACCTCAAAGCGATTTAGTCATGATAAGGGAATTCTGGGATGATAATTTGGTGGAGGAGTTTTCTTTTATTCAGGACATTGTGTACCATTATCCATATATTGCCATGGATACTGAGTTTCTTGGTACAGTTCTTAAACTTGTTGGAAATTTCATAACTTCTTCATACATGTATAGTGTTTAAACCCCGAGAGATGCCAAAATTGGTTGGAAGTTTGAAATACATGTAATGAGGCTCAAACTAGTAACATATGTTATAGTAACTTAACGGCTTAAATTTTGCACCACATGTATCCCTTGTGGTGGAAAACAACAAAAATATATTTAAATTTTAATTATTGTTATATGGTGGAAAAGGTGGGGGGGGAGGAGGGGGGAACTGACCTCCCCAAAGTTGGTTTTTTGTCCAATCCCACCTTGAAAATTGGAGGACCACAAAAAATATGCCAAAATTGCACCAAGTGGGATGGGAGCCCGCGGGTCTCTTAGGGCCTAAGATTAGCATTTTCCAATATGCCACAGGTTAGGACTTGGGAAGTCCTCCCACCTTTTATTATATAAGCACATAAATCACCATTTCCCAGGGAGTAAACCACATGACCCAAGTCCCAGTACGAAGCACACAAAGGCTGAGAGTGGGAACAAATCTCGAGGAAGTATGACTGCCACTAATGATGTATGGAATCTACAGATTCGTACATGTGTGTACTTGCATGTGTCAGCATCAGGGGACCTAGGATTTTTAAGGGCTGGATTTTCAATTGCTTAGAAGTGTGCAGTGTTTTATGTCGACCGTCACTGCCTGGGCCTTAAAAATGCAATGGTGTAGTCCATTTTATGTTCTGATTAGTTGATTTGTAGGTCATCTCTAGAATTTGAGGTATAATGACGCATTTCCATGTAACTTGATTTTTCTAATATTGATAAGAAACGACCTCCCCATTGCAGAGAAACCCGAAGACATAGTCCTGATAGGATGAGCTCCATTATAAAGTTTGGGTTCTAGTGTGTTTATGGTGTATGCCTCTTTTGTGTGTGTGTCTTTATATGTGAACATTTTATATTCATGCTCTTTTAACAAAACAATCCATGATAAGACACCAAATCTAAAAGATCATGATCACAAAGTATATCGTATGAAGGGAATTTCAACTTGAGAATCTACGAGTATTTCAAAGACCTCTCCACCTTACAATAAAAATCTAAGTAGAATTAAATCTATACCTCAGATAGTATCACTAATAAACAAAGGAACAAATTTACCTAGTTTATTGAAGAGTTGATACTTAAGCTTGAGGGAAAAATGTTTCTCGAAAAAATGTAGGAATGTAATAGCAAAGTGAATGATATATTAAAACTCTCTAAATGTTGAAAGGACAAATTATTGGATATGGAAGAGCTCATTTGTTTGAATGGAGTGATGACGCAATCACAGACTGATGTGAGAGGGGAAATTGGTGAAAGTAGTTAACCCTTAACCCCATTGAAAATTAAGTGTAAAAATGAATAACATATTTGAGATCAATATACCTAGTTACTTTTGGACATTCATCATGCAATGCAATATAGAAGTAAAAATAACACAAGGGTTTACATGTGGAAAAGATGGGATTGTAAATATGTGGAAAGAACTCAAGGTGGAGAAAATTCCACATGCACACTTTGATTTCAATAAATGCCAAGAACAAGAAATTTTGATCCCCACATCTGTAAAATTAGATTATGTTTAATGAGTTCAAATTTATGCTTATGATCAATAATAAAAACAAAAATTGGGTCATGCCACATATTCATTAGATAGGTGTGATTACCAAATGCTTGGTGTTCATATGTATCTAGACAAACATAGAATGTTAGCATTTCTAAAAAATTAAGGTGGCCTACAACTCTAATAATAATGATGATGTTGATGATGATGATAATCTACTTTTAAGGTCAGCACCAAGTGAGACCCCCTAGAAGTGTGCATACACTACCCATCTTTGGATTTGAACCTACAACCTCCTAGGAAGAAACACATCATCTTAATGGTTAAAGCCACTCAAAATCTACTAAAAATATACAAGAAACTTGGTCTTATATTTGTATTAATGTTATTGAATTTTAAAAAAAATCAAATTATTTTAAATTTTAAAATGCATTCTATTGCTTTAATTTTGTAAATGTAATATCCATAACTTAATGAATTATATTTCCATAAAATACAACAAAAATAACTATTTAAAATATAAAAAAAACCTATCTAAAAAAAATATTATATAATTGACAAATAAATAATTTTTAAAATCTAAACGTTTATATTGTTTTAATTTTATAAATTTTATTACAACAACATTAATTTATTAACAAATTATACACTATATAAAATGCAATTAAAAAACAATTTAAAATCATAAAAGCAATTTAGAAACACGAACTTAAAAAAAAACATAATAATAAACTATTTCCAAAAACAAAAAAACGTTAAATCATAAAACTGAGCGATTTCATAACAGAAGCTACAAAATACTAATTAACTATTTCTAAAAGCCAAAAAACTAAATCATAAAACTGTTTAACGAACTATTTCCAAAATCTGAAAAGCTAAATCATAAAACTATTTTAGCAATTTGCGAAAAGCTAAAAACTTAAACCTAAAACTATTTTATCAAATTGCTTTTGTAATGTGAATAAATTTTTTTTGTTTTCAAAGAGGAACTAGCTTTATTTTGCATTTAAATTTTAAAATATGGAAGTATGGTCTATAAATGGAAAGAAAGAGACCATGACTACTATATATCAATATCCAACCTCACTATTGCTATTTCTACTTCTTCATGTGAAGTGTGTCTAAAACCTTTGAAAAGAAGTCCAAGTTTTGACAAAGATTTCACCTCTAATTTCTGTTACAGATTTCGGCTCCAAGTTTTTCTTCAGATTTCCGGTCTGGACGCTAGGGTTTAGGCTTTAAACACTAAAATACAAGATGTCCATTCTACCTCAAAGTGATTTAGTGATGATAAGGGAAGTCTAGGCTGATAATTTGGTGGAGGAGTTTGCTTTTATTAAGGAAATTGTGTACCATTATCCATATATTGCCATGGTTACTGAGTTTCCTGGTATAGTGTTTAAACATGTGGGAAATTTCAAAACTTGTTCATACATGTATAGTGTTTAAACCCTGAGAGAGGCCAAAATTGGTTGGAAGTTCAAAATACACGTAATGAGACTCAAACCGGTAACATATGTTATAGTAACTTAACGACTTAACTGTTGCACCATATGTGTCCATTGTGGTGGAAAATAAAATATATATATTTAAATTTGAACTATTGTTATATGGTGGAAAAGGGAGGGGGGGAACTGACCCCACCAAATTTGGTATTTTATCCAAGCCCACCCCAAAAATTGGAGGAACACCAAAAATATGCCAAAATCGCACTAAGTGGGATGGGAGCCCGTGGGTATCCTAGGGCCTAAGATTAGCATTTTCCAATACTCCATAGGTTAGGACTTGGGAATTCCTCCCACATTTTATTATATAAGTACTAAAATGACCATAGCCCAAGGAGAAGACCACATGACCCAAGTCCCAATATGGAGCACACGGAGGCTAAGAGTGGGAACAAATCTAGACGAAGTATGACTGTGACTAATGATGTATGGAATATACAGATTCGTACATGTGCATACTTCCATGTGTCAGCATTAGGAGACCTAGGATTTTTAAGGGTTGAATTTTCAATTGCTCAAAAGTATGCAATGTTTTATGTCGAGCCTCACTACCTAGGCCTTACAAATGCAATGGTGTAGTCGATTTTATGTTTTGATTAGCTGATTTGTAGGTCATCTCCAGAATTTGAGGTATAATGATGCATTTCCATGTAACTTGATTTTTCTAATATTTATAAGAAACGACCTCCCCATTGCAGAGAAACCCGAAGACATAGTCCTGATAGAATGAAATTTGTTATAAAGTTTGGGTTCTAGTGTGTTTATGGTGCATGCCTCTTTTGTGTGTGTCTCTCCATATGTGCACATTTTATGTTCATGCTCTTTTAATAAAACAATCCATGATAAGTCACCAAATCTAAAATATCATGATCACAAAGTATATCATATGAAGGGAATTTCAACTTGAGAATCTATGAGTACTTCAAAGACCTCTCCACCTTACAATCAAACTCTAAGTATAATTAAATCTATACAATATATAGTATCACTAATAAACAAAGAAACAAATTTACCTAGTTTATTGAAGAGTTGATACTTAAGCTTGAGGGAAAAATGCTTGTCAAAAAATTTAGGAATGTAATAACAAACTGAATGATATATGAAAACTCTGTAAATGTTGAAAGGTGAAATGATTGGAGATGGAAGAGCTCATTTGTTTGAATGGAGTGATGACGCAATCACGGACCGATGTGAGACGGGGAATTGGTGAAAGTAGTTAACCCTCAATCCCATTGAAAGTTAGGTGTAAAAATGAAAAACATATTTGAGATCAATATACCTAGTTACTTATGGAATTTCATCATGCAATGCAATATAGAAGTAAAAAGGACCCAATGGTTTACATGTGGCAAATATAGCATTGTAAATATGTGGAAAGAGCTCAAGGTGGAGAAAATTCCACATGCACAGTTTGATTTCAATAAATGAAAAGATCAAGAAATTTTGAGCCCCACCTCTGTAAAATTTGATTATGTTCAATGAGTTCAAATTTATGCTTATGATCAATAATAAAAATAGACATTGGGTCATGCCACATATTCATTAGATAGGTGTGATTAAAAAATGCTTAGTGTTCATATGTAGCTAGACAAACATAGAATGTTAGCATTTCAAAAAAGTTAAGGTGGCCCACAACTCTAATAATAATAATAATAATACTCTATTTTTAAGGTCAGGACCAAGTGAGAACCCCTAGAGGTGTGCATACCCTACCCATATTTCGATTTGAACTTGCAACCTCCTAGAAAGAAACACATGGTCTTCATGGTTAAACCCACTCAAATTATACTAAAAACATACAACAAACTTAGTTTTATATTTATATTAATATTATTGAATTTAAAAAAAATCAAATTATTTTAAATTTTAAAATGCATTCTATTGCTTTAATTTTGTAAATGTAATATCCATAACTTAACAAATTATATTGCCCATAAAATACAGTAAAAATAGCTACTTAAAATAAAAAAATAACTTAAAAAAAAACCTTATATAATTAATAAATAAATAATTTTTAAAATCTAAACATTTATATTGATTTAATTTTATAAATGTTATTACAACAACATTAATTTCTTAACAAATTATGCTCTATATAAAATGCAATTAAAAAACAATTTAAAATCATAAAAACAATTTAAAAACACAAACTTAAGAAAAAACAACATAATAATAAACTATTTTCAAAAACTAAAAAAATCAAATCATAAAACTGAGCGATTTCATAACAGAAGCTACAAAATACTAATTAACTATTTCTAAAAGCCAAAAAGCTAAATCATAAAACTATTTAATTAACTATTTCCAAAATCCGAAAATCGAAATCATAAAAATGTTTTAGCAATTTGTGAAAAGCTAAAAACTTAAACCTGAAACTATTTTATCAAATTGCTTTTGTACTGTGAATACTTTTTTTTTGTTTTCAAAGAGGAATTGGCTTAATTTTGCATTTAACTTTTAAAATATGGATGTCTAGTCTATAAATGGAAAGAAAGAGACCATGACTGCTATATATCAATATCCAACCTCACGATTGCTATTTCTATTTCTTCGTGTGAAGTGTGTCTAAACCCTTGGAAAAGAAGTCCAGGTTTTGACAGAGATTTCACCTCTCATTTCTGTTACATATTTTGGCTCCAAGTTTTTCTTCATATTTCACATCTCATTTTTGTTACAGATTTTGGCTCCAAGTTTTTCTTCAGATTTCTCATATGGAAACTAGGGTTTTTGTTTTTAACACTGAAATACAAGATGTCCGTTCTAACTCAAAGCGATTCAGTGATGATAAGGGAAGTATGGGCTGATAATTTGGTGGCGGAGTTTTCTTTTATTAAGGAAATTGTGTACCATTATCCATATATCTCCATGGATACTGAGTTTCCTGGTATAGTGTTTAAACCTGTGGGCAATTTCAGAACTTCTTCATACATGTATAGTGTTTAAACCCGGAGAGAGGCCAAAATTGGTTGGAAGTTCGAAATACACGTAATGAGACTCAAACTGGTAACATATGTTATAGTAACTTAACGACTTAACTGTTGCACCATGTGTCCCTTGTGGTGGAAAATAACAAAAATATATTTAAATTTGAATTATTGTTATATGGTGGAAAAGGGAGGGGGGGCGACCGACCCCACCAAAGTTGGTGTTTCATCCAAGCCCACCCCAAAAATTGGAGGACCGCCAAAAATATGCCAAAATTGCACCAAGTGGGATGGGAGCTCATGGGTCTCCTAGGGCCTAAGATTAGCGTTTTCCAATATGCCACATGTTAGGACTTGGGAAGTCCTCCCACCTTTTATTATATAAGCACCAAAATGACCATAGCCCAAGGAGCATACCACATGACCCAAGTCCTAGTACGGAGCACGCGGAGGCTGAGAGTGGGAACAAATCTCGAGGAAGTATGACTCCCACTAATGATGTATGGAATCTACAGATTCGTACATATCCATACTTCCATGTGTCAGCATAAGGGGACCTAGGAGTTTTAAGGGTTGTATTTTCAATTACTTAGAAGTATGCAGTGTTTTATGTCGAGCGTCACTTCCCGGGTCTTACAAATGCAGTGGTGTAGTCCATTTTATGTTCTGATTAGCTTATTTGTAGGTCATCTCCAAAATTTGAGGTATAATGACGCATTTCCATGTAACTTGATTTTTCTAATATTTATAAGAAATGACCTCCCCGTTGCAGAGAAACCCGAAGACATAGTCCTGATAGGATGAACTCCATTATAAAGTTTGGGTTCTAGTGTGTTTATGGTGTATTCCTGTTTTGTGTGTGTCTCTTCATATGTGCACATTTTATATTCATGCTCTTTTAACAAAACAATCCATGATAAGTCGTCAAATCTAAAAGATCATGATCACAAAGTCTATCGTATGAAGGGAATTTCAACTTGAGAATCTACGAGTATTTCAAAGAACTCTCCACCTTACAATAAAACTCTAAGTAGAATTAAATCTATACCTCAGATAGTATCACTAATAAACAAAGGAACAAATTTGCCTAGTTTATTGAAGAGTTGATACTTAACCTTGAGGGAAAAATGCTTCTCGAAAAATGTAGGAATGTAATAACAAAGTGAATGATATATGAAAACTCTGTAAATGTTGAAAGGCCAAATGATTGGAGATGGAAGAGCTCATTTGTTTGAATAGAGTGATGATGCAATCATGGACCGATGTGAGAGGGGGAATTGGTGAACGTAGTTAACCCTCAATCCCATTGAAAATTAAGTATAAAAATGAACAACATATTTCAGATCAATATATCTAGTTACTTCTGGACATTCATCATGCAATGCAATATGGAAATAAAAAGGACCCAAGGGTTTACATGTGGCAAAGATGGGATTGCAAATATGTGGAAAGACCTCAAGGTAGAGAAAATTCCACATGCACACTTTGATTTCAATAAATTCCAAGAACAAGAAATTTTGAGCCTCGCCTCTGTAAAATTCGATAATCTTCAATGAGTTCAAATTTATGCTTATGATCAATAATAAAAATAGACATTGGGTCATGCCACATATTCATTATATAGGTGTGATTAACAAATGCTTGGTGTTCATATGTATCTAAAAAAACATAGAATGTTAGCACTTCTAAAAAATTAAGGTGGCCTACACCTCTAATAATAATAATAGTAATAATAATAATACTCTATTTTTAAGGCGAGGACCAAGAGAGAGCCCCTGGAGGTGTGCATACCCTACCCATATTTGGATTTGAACCTGTAACATCATAGGAAAAAACACACGGTCTTCATGGTTAATTAAACCCACACAAATTGTAATAAAAACATACAACAAACTTAGTCTTATATTTATATTAATGTTATTGAATTTTAAAAAAACCAAATTATTTTAAATTTTAAAATGCATTCTATTGCTTTAATTTTGTAAATGTAATATCAATAACTTAACAAATTATATTGCCCATAAAATACAACAAAAATAACTATTTAAAATTTGTTAAAAAAACCATTAAAAGAAAATCTTATATAAGTGATAAATAAATAATTTTTAAAATCTAAACATTTATATTGATTTTATTTTATAAATTTTATTACAACAACATCAATTTCTTAACAAATTATACTCTATAGAAAATGCAATTTAAAAACAATTTAAAATCATAAAAGCAATTTAAAAACACAAACTTAAAAAAAAACATAATAATACACTATTTCCAAAAACTAAAAAAATTAAATCATAAAACTGAGCGATTTCATAACAGAAGCTACAAAATACTAATTAACTATTTCTAAAAGCCAAAAAGCTAAATCATAAAATTGTTTAATTAACTATTTCCAAAAGCCGAAAAGCTAAATCATAAAACTGTTTTAGCAATTTGCGAAAAGCTAAAACCTTAACCCTAAAACTATTTTATCAAATTGCTTTTGTACTGTGAATATTTTTTTTGTTTTCGAAGAGGAACTGGCTTCATTTTGCATTTAACTTTTAAAATATGGAAGTCTGGTCTATAAATGGAAAGAAAGAGACCATGACTGCGATATATCAATATCAAAACTCACGATTGCTATTTCTATTTCTTTGTGTGAAGTGTGTCTAAACCCTTGGAAAAGAAGTCCAGGTTTTGACAGATATTTCAGCTCTCATTTCTATTACATATTTCAGATCCAAGTTTTTCTTCATATTTTACATCGCATTTCTGTTACATATTTCGGCTCCAAGTTTTTCTTCAGATTTTCGATATGGACGCTAGGGTTTGGGCTTTAAACACTGAAATACAAGATGTCCATTCTACCTCAAAGCAATTCAGTGATGATAAGGGAAGTCTGGGCTGATAATTTGGTGGAGAAGTTTGCTTTTATTAAGGAAATCATGTACCATTATCCATATATTTTCATTGATATTGAGTTTCCTGGTATAGTGCTTAAACCTGTGGGCAATTTCAGAACGTCTTCATACATATATAGTGTTTAGACCCCAAGAGAGGCCAACATTGGTTAGAAGTTCAAAATACACGTAATGAGACTCAAACTGGTAACATATGTTATAGTAACTTAACGACCTAACTGTTGAACCACATGTGTCCCTTGTGGTGGAAAATAACAAAAATATATTTAAATTTGAATTATTGTTATATGGTGGAAAAGGGAGGAGGGGGGACCGACCCCGCCAAAGTTGGTGTTTCATGCAATCCCACCCCAAAAATTGGAGGACCTCCAAAAATATGCCAAAATTACACCAAGTGGGATGGGAACCCGTGGGTCTCCTAGGGCCTAAGATTAATGTTTTCTAATAAGCAACAGGTTAGGACTTGCGAAGTACTCCCACCTTTTATTATATAAGCACCAAAATCACCATAGCCCAAGGAGCTGGTCACATGACCCAAGTCCCAATATGGAGCACACGGAGGCTGAGAGTGGGAAAAAATCTCGAGGAAGTATGACTGCCACTAATGATGTATGGAATCTATGGATTCGTACATGTTTGTACTTCCATATATCAGCATCGAGGGACCGAGGATTTTTAAGGGTTTCATTTTCAATTGCTCAGAAGTATGCAGTGTTTTATGTCGAGCCTCACTGCGTGGGCCTTACAAATGTCGTGGTGTAGTCCATTTTATGTTTTGATTAGCTGATTTGTAGGTCATCTGTAGAATTTGAGGTATAATGACGCATTTCCACGTGAATTGATTTTTCTAATATTTATAAGAAATGACCTCCCCACTACAGAGAAACCTGAAGACATAGTCCTGACAGGATGAAATCCATTATAAAGTTTGGGTTCTAGTGTGTTTAATGTGTATGCCTCCTTTGTGTGTGTCTCTTCATATGTGCACATTTTATATTCATGCTCTTTTAACAAAACAATCCATGACAAGTCACCAAATCTAAAAGCTCATGATTAGAAAGTCTATCGTATGAAGGGGATTTCAACTTGAGAATCTAAAAGTATTTCAAAGACCTGTCTACCTTACAATCAAACTCTAAGTAGAATTAAGTCTATGCCTCACATAGTATCACTAATAAACAAAGGAACAAATTTACCTAGTTTATTGAAGAGTTGATACTTAAGCCTGAGGGAATGTAATAACAAAGTGAATGACATATGAAAACTATGTAAATCTTGAAGGGCCAAATGATTGGAGATGGAAGAGTTCATTTGTTTGAATGGAGTGATGACGCAATCACAGACCGATGTGAGAGGGGGAATTAGTGAAAGTAGTTAACCCTCAATCCCGTTGAAAATTAAGTGTAAAAATGAACAACATATTTGAGATCAATATACCTATTTACTTCTGAACGTTCATCATGCAATGCAATATAGAAGTAAAAAGGACCCAAGGGATTACATGTGGCAAAGATGGGATTGT
The DNA here is from genome assembly GCA_001517045.1 of Pseudotsuga menziesii. Taxonomy (NCBI): domain Eukaryota; kingdom Viridiplantae; phylum Streptophyta; class Pinopsida; order Pinales; family Pinaceae; genus Pseudotsuga; species Pseudotsuga menziesii. The sequence goes on from LPNX010262554.1 coordinate 464,401, forward strand.
AAATATGTGGAAAGACCTCAAGGTGGAGAAAATTCCAAATGCACACTTTGATTTCAATAAATGCCAAGAACAAGAAATTTTGAGCCTCACCTCTGTAAAATTTGATTATGTTCAATGAGTTCAAATTTATGCTTATGATCAATAATAAAAACAAATATTGGGTCATGCCACATATTCATTAGACAGGTTTGATTAACAAATTCTTAGTGTTCATATGTATCTAGACAAACATATATGTTAGCATTTATAAAAAAATAAGGTGGCCTTCAACTCTAATAATAATAATAATAAAATAATAATAATAATAATATTCTATTTTTAAGGTCAAGACCAAGCGAGACCCCCTAGAGGTGTAGATACCCTACCCATCTTTGGATTTGAATGTACAACCTCCTAGGAAGAAACACATGGTCTTCATGGTTAAACCCACTCAAATTGTACTAAAAACATACAACAAACTTAGTCTTATATTTATATTAATGTTATTGAATTTTTAAAAAAAATCAAATTATTTTAAAATTTAAAATGCATTCTATTGCTTTAATTTTGTAAATGTAATATCCATAACTTAACAAATTATATTTTCCATAAAATACAACAAAAATAACTATTTAAAATAAAATAAAAAAACTATTTAAAATAAAATCTTATATAATTGATAAAAAAAATAATTTTTAAAATCTAAAATTTTATATTGATTTAATTTTATAAATGTTATTGCAACAACATGAATTTATTACTATATAAAATGCAATTTAAAAACACAAACTTAAAAAAAAAACATAATAATAAACTTTTTCCAAAAACTAAAAAAATTAAATCATAAAACTAAGTGATTTCATATCAGAAGCTACAAAATACTAATTAACTATTTCTAAAAGCCAAAAAGCTAAATCATAAAATTGTTTAATTAACTATTTCCAAAAGCCAAAAAGCTAAATCATAAAATTGTTTAATTAACTATTTCCAAAAGCCAAAAAGCTAAATCATAAAACTATTTTAACAATTTGCAAAACGCTAAAAACTTAAACCTAAAAATGTTTTATCAAATTGCTTCTGTACTGTGGATATTTTTTTTGTTTTCAAAGAGGAACAAGCTTCATTTTGCATTTAACTTTTAAAATATGGATGTCTAGTCTATAAATGGAAAGAAAGAGAACAGTACTGCTATATATCAATATCCAACCTCATGATTGCTATTTCTATTTCTTCGTGTGAAGTGTGTCTAAACCCTTGGAAAAGAAGTCCAGGTTTTGACAGAGATTTCATCTCTCATTTTTGTTACAGATTTCAGCTCCATGTTTTTCTTCAGATTTCACCTCTCATTTCTGTTACATATTTCAGCTCCAAGTTTTTCTTCAGATTTTCAGCCTGGACGCTAGGGTTTCAGATTTAAACACTGAAATAGATGTCCATTCTACCTTAAAGCAATTCAGTGATGATAAGGGAAGTCTGGGCTGATAATTTGGTGGAGGAGTTTTCTTTTATTAAGGAATTTGTGTACCATTATCCATATATTTCCATGGATACTGAGTTTCCTAGTATAGTGTTTAAACATGTGGGCAATTTTAGAACTTCTTCAGAGTTCAACTATTTCACTTTAAAGTGTAATGTTGATATACTTTGTGTTATTCAATTGGGTCTTACTTTCTTAGACAAGGACAAGAACCTGCCCAGCTATGACACTGACAAGTATTGCATTTGGCAATTCAACTTTAGGGAATTCAATCTTGCTAGATATAAGTACGCCATAGATTCTATTAACCTTCTACAACAAAGTGGTATGGATTTCAAGAAAAACAATGAAAAGGGAATCGATGCGCGGGTATTTGGTGAGCTTTTATTTTCATATGGCATTGTTCTAAATGAGGCTGTGAATTGGGTTACCTTTCACAGTTGCTATGATTTTGGGTACCTACTAAATCTTTTAACATGCCAATAGTTGCCTCCCATCCATATAGGTTTTTTGAATTTAATAAACATATACTTTCCCACTGTGTATGAAATTAAGCACTTGATCAAGTTTTCAGTGGTCCCTATGGTAGATTGAATAAGGTGGCTGAAAAAACGAATGAGAAGAGAATTGGGGTTTGCCATCAAGTTGGTTCTCTCAGCCTATCGACATCCTTTGTATTTACTAAATTGAGACATGGGTTCTTCAATGGCTCAACTGAGAAATATCCAGGTGTTTTACATGGCTTAGCTTTTTGAAATGATCAATTTTTTATTCAGAAAGCAATGTGATATGGATTTCCATCTTTTGTACAACTTTTTTTTTAATGAATAAATTTTCAATATTATACTTTTAATAAATTCTCAATATTAAACTTGAACTGTGAAATATTATACCTAATCCCATCACACTTAAAATAATTGCATGTGCCCTTTTGAGTCCAGGATCTATGAGCCAGTCGGTCAAGAATCTCTATGACGGAGTAAAATCAGAGCATAGGCCTTTTTTAAGTACTGGTAGGAGAATTGTGTGTGCCATCAAATTGTTTCTAACAACCTATTGGCATCCTTGCATTTACCAAATTGAAATATGGATTTCATTTAGTGTGTAAAAGTTGTAATTATCTTTTCTTGCTTTTCATTAGAGATCTCACTACTTTCTCAGTTCAAAAGAGAAGATTTTGTTTGTTTCAGTTAGGAAGGGACCATATAAGAAAGTTTGTTTTATTTGTGTATGGAATTTATTCTGTGTTTCAAAGAAATTGAACCTCTATCTCCCTTCCTTATGTAGGGAATACCTTAAAAGTGAAAGTGAAATTTTGCATCTCATATTGCATGGTTTTACTTTTCATGTCCTCAGCTCATGCATCCACCTAACCGTTCAAGATAAAATTAAACCCTAGCTTAGGTTTAAAATTTTTAGCAATTTGTGTGATAGGTTAGTGACATGTTCAGGCATTGTAAAATGTAGGAGCTATCATTATTTTCCTGCATTGCAACCTGGGACTCGCACGGTTCTTCCACATACCATCGGTATATCGAACGACCTTTGATGTACCCTTAAGGTATATAGAAAGGTACTTCATGTACTTGATTGTATATAGGAAGGACCCTTGTGGACGACTGTGCATTAGAAAACACTACTACCCATTTGAGCTCCCACGTACCTTGCGTATATCTGGAGACACTTTTAGGAATCCTGAGACCATCTGAGTTAACCCTTTGGTTGTCTTGGCATCACACTAGTTGTGAAGCCTTGATAATTTCATGACGTTCCAGACCATTGATCCACTCCTCTCACAGATTTTGATTGCTTTGTTATTTTGAGTAGCACTTTTTGTCTATACAGTTATTATTTTTTATAAGAGAGAGATAGTATTGTTACATAGTTATGGTTTCACCTTCCAGGACTGCTAACCAAGAGACTCTTTTACCAAGCATGTATTTTTTGTTCCCTCCATATGGGGATGTTGGTCCTCCTCTCATGGCAATGTTAAGCCTTCCTAGATTGACTATTGGATTACCTATTTGGTTATTCTCTAGTCCAGTTATCCCATGAACACCATTTTATTCTAATCCTAATACTTCATCGCAAGAGCATAAACCTCATGTTGATCCCTCTCCTTCTTCACTAGATGTTTCTTCTCCCATTTCTCCCTCTTTTGCTATTGAAAGTTGTAGTATTAATAGTCAATTGGATAAGAAGAAGAAGAAAAACAAACAAAAAACCAAGTCTCAACCAATTAATCCTTCGAATGTGGAGAGTGTTGATCTGCACACCCCAAGACCACGTAGGCCCAAATTCCCTTGTAGGCTTTGCAAGGGTGATCACCTTCTAAAATATTTTCATGGTTTAGCCCCGGTTTTAGAAGAATGTTTTAAGGTTTCCCAGCAACCGATGTCATCAGTATTTAGTCATCATACTGATGATCCCCCCATGTCAGAAGGGTAAAGTCAGAAATCATTGCTTGCTATGCCAACCACTTTACTTACCTTTTTCCTTTCATGGATGAAGCTTCTAAGTGGTTGGATGATATTACAGTTTCTCAGCAACGGCTTCCAACCGAACATTGTAAGTTGTCACTTGACATCCCATTAGTTGATAAAGTGGTCGATCCAGTTCTAACCTCATTCGATCCCACTCTTCCATTCAAGAGTGAAGTTGAAGTGGTCAATTTGGTTTCATCCATAGTTGATCCCACTCTTCCTTTGAAGAGTGAAGTTAAATTGGTTGATTTAGTTTCATCTACAGTTAATCCCACTCTTCCTTCCAAGAGTGAAGTCAAAGTGGTCAATTCAAATTCATCTGGGGTTGATCCCACTCTTCTTTTGAAGAGTGAAGTCCAAATGGTCGATTCGATGTCATCTGTACCCGATCCCACTCTTTCATCCAACAATGCTAAGACTGAAGTAGTCGCTTTGACCAAATCTTTGTCTTGTTCTTCTCTTCTAGTAGGGAATGAATTAAAACTTGCTGAAGTTTTCATGCTTCATTCTGATTGTTCTCGACAAGAGGAATTTTTTTTTGTTTCGACAGAATCCTCTCCAAGTAATGAGGTTATTTCCTTTGATTGGAGTAACCTAACAGAGTCTCGTATTCATTCAAGTGTTCCTTTCCATATAGTTGTGAATTTTACCACTAAACGGATGCTTCGCACTATTGTTGATGAAGGGGATTTTTTAAGTGTTCTATCCTCGGCTACTTGGAAATATTTAGGTTCACCTCATCTTGTGCCAGCCATCGATCAGATACTGGATTTTAATCATAGGCCTACTGCACCTTTAGGGATCCTTCCTCATTTTCCTATTACATTAGGAGGGGAAACTATTTGTATTGATGTTATGGTGGTCCAAGGTCCTTTATATTTCAATATTCTCCTTGGACATGATTATGTTTACGCCATGAAGGTTGTAATGTCCACACTCTTTAGAGTTATGTATTTTCCCCATGATGGAAATATTGTGACCATTGATAAGCTTTTCATTGTTAAACCTGACCATCGCATCACTCCTAGTAATCAGACTGCCCTGAATGTTCCTCATGTTCTTGTGATTCCTTCCCCTTCTTCTTGTTAGCTTCTTCCCATAATAGGTGAAATGGGGAGCATGGATCTAGTCTATGGACATCATATTGGAGTTAAGCCTCTAGATTTTATGTAATGGGGGCAACCTACCAACCTACCAACCTCTAGCTCTTTAAAAAATAAAACAGGTTGTAGAGCATGGTTCATTTTCTATTTCAAGCTCATTAAAAAATGAACTAGGTTTCCTTAAGCATAGTTTACCTTTTGGTTTCAAGCTTCCATAAAAATGAAACCATGTTTCAAGCATAGTTATTTTCTGTTTCAAGCTTGTGTAAAAATGAAACAGGTCATTTTGAGTATAGTTCTTTCTCTGTTACAAGATAGTTAAAAAATGAAGCAGATACCTTGAGCATTCTTTTAATCGATCTTCAAGCTCGTTAAAAATAGTAAGATGGTGTTGAGCTTACTTTTCATTTTTTGTGCTCTAGTTAAAATATGAAAAGTGGTTTGAGCTTACTTTATCGCTTTTTAGTGCTCTGGTTCAAACATAAAAAAGGTTCTGAGTACTTTTTATACCTTTGGCATGCTCATTAAAAACTTAGTGAAGAGGTATCGAGTGTACTTTTATTGTTTTTCAGACTCTTTAAAATTGGATTGTTAAAAATAATCCTATTAGAGTCCTCTTTAAGATTTTTTCAGACTCTTAAAATGTGAAAAGATAGCTGAGTGAACTGGTCTTCTTCACACTCATAAAAGGACTTGAAGAGTCATCTTCCTGGTGATAGTTTACCCCTTTTTTGAGCCAGGGGGAACTACTTACAAAAAAGGTACACTCTAGCCAATCATGACAGGAAGAGTTCTCTAAAGTATTATTTTATACTTTTTTGGGCTTAGGGACTAAATCCTACGAAAAAGGACCCCTTCGAAGTCTTCTTTAGTTTTTTCAACCTCTCTAAACATGAACTACACTGAGTTTTCTTTCATTGGAATTGTTAAATTAAACATTGAAAGACCATTTTTTTGGGAACAAACCCCTCCTTTCTCAGGTTCGTAAAACATATGAGTTTGGAATCATCGCTTGATGAGCTACAACAAGTGTTTGCTACCCTCTTTGAACTCGTAAAAATGAAAAAGAGGCACTCATCAATCATGATGGGGAAAGTAAGGGAAGGGAAATACATTTCATTTGCATTAATGGAAGTTATTAGTCACCTTTTAACATGTCACTTGTATGAATTTCATTCAGTCAATTGGGTATTCAGCTTGTCTCCAAGTCGATCCACTTTCATGAGTCATGTCACTCCTTTGAGTTTTTTAAAGAATGCATTGTCCATTGTCACATTGTGTTCCCCCTTGTCAAGTCAATGCTGCCAATTCTTTGGTAGTGCCACCCGATGTTCAAAGGGAATTCATGTTGAGATTTTACACCTGTAGTCAATTTTTTTTTTGAGTTAGTTACATTTGAGTCAGTCCTATGGTTACATCATACTCAAAATTCCAGAACTTTGTTCCTAGTTTCGTGTCGTCGATGTGGGATTCATCACGGCCCTCCTTCAACGAGACTAATCTTGTTGATTTTAGCTCATCATCCAGGAATTAGTATTAGAAACATTTTCAGTACCTTGAGGTTTGTATTCCTCAATGATAGATTATCTCACTCTTGACATAATTTCACATAATTAACCTTTGTTCAAAATATTCAACTAAGTGTTCGACATCAGATCATCTATTCACACTTAGGATATTGTACTAGGGTACCTTGGGAATCATTGAAATCAATGATGATCTCCCTCGCACTTGTTAATGGTTCACATCATTGAATGGTAATCAAGTGGTTTCTACCATGTTCGACATCAAAACATTTCAATCACATGGATAGAATCGTACTTTGTGGAAGACGAGATGAAGACCTTGTGTACTTATTAAGAACACATTGCTTTCCCTAGGTTGCAATGGAGTAGTTGTATGAGTCCTAGAATGGATCCACATTTGTATGTCTATGGATGCACTCATATTTGCATCTGTATGACATAGATCTACATTGTATCTTTTCTAGCTATGTCCAAATTTGAGTCTTTTTCGCATGGATCTACATTGTATTTTAGTAGCCATGACTTTTTTGTATCTCATATGGATCTGTGTTGTATTGGTCAGCAGCCATGTTGTGAGTCATTTGGGACATGTATCAAAATGTGTTGTAGAAAGTTTGTGATTTTTGAGAAGTTCTGATCATTGGACCTTTTCCTTGCGACTATACCTTGTTCTTTCAAAGTATATTGCCATCGTTTCCCTCTAGCCATTATACTTTGGGGAGCATTCTGTTATACCAAAATCTCGTCACCCTCATGTTATGAGATAGGTATTCCCTTGACTTCTCTAATCCCTCAAAGTTTGCCCTAGATAAATGAAGGAAGAAATTAACTCCTTGCAATTTTTCCTTGTTTTGAGCTGGTAGCACTCCTCTTCAATTGACAAAAAACATTACCCAAGTCAGCATCGCTCCTAATACATGAGCAAGGAGTGGTTCCGTTGTTCCTTCCCTCACTACAAGAAGCATTACCCCCTTATTACCTCCTGTTTTCTTCAGTGGAGGAGCAGTTCTCAAGTTTTCAAGGAAAAAAAGGAAGCTTCGAGAGGATTCTTGAAGCTTACCTATATGGAGCCTCATCCCTATGGTTTAGGACTATCTAGAGCTCGAGATCCTCCCTTTTTGGATCTAATCTCCACCTCACCCATGAGATCCTCAACCATTCCTATCCTCCCATGCCTTTAAATACTAGATCACCCCCCATGGGACAAAGGAGGAAGAATTTTGTTGCATACCCAAACTCTATCAAAATCATTCTTGAGTATTCGGAGGCAAGGTGAAGTCAGAGGAAAGGAGACATTGGAAGGAACTCTCAACACCAAGGCATAATTTCTAATAAAAGGGTGATTCCATGAATATGGGTAACACTTTTTGGCCAAATTTGGCGATGAAAACCTGATTTTTTACTCATGTGCTAGATAGAAGCCCTCAAAACGCATATATTCCATGTGAATTTTGACTTGCAGTAAAAAAACAAATTGTAGAATATTATGTTGGCTTCATAGTGATATTTTTAAAAAAATATTCCGATGTCATTTAATGTGTGAATTTTTGCATTTAATGAACTGTGTGACCTTAAAAATTTGAAGAATCTAATAAGTGGCTCGTGTCCACGTAGAGTAATTCAATATTGCATTAATAATTTTAAAATATATATATATATGAGCATGATCTACATAAAATGCAGTGTGATGTGCATATTTTTTTGTTAATTTTTTTCGCATTATACAATTATTTATTATTTTTCGAAAGTGACCACATTCGATTTCAACATCGTTTTAAACACATATTTGTCCACGTAAAGAAATTTTTTCTATTTTTTCAAAAATTGAAAAACCAAAGATACCCTTTTGAAGAGGACACATCGATATGTGATGTGTGCATTTTTAAGAATTTTTTGGCTGTGTATTTTTAACTCTGCGGATTTTTCTTTGAGCTGCTTCGAAGTTGCAGCGTGGTTTTCTAAGTATAAGTTTTAGAAGTAATTAAAAAATAAATATCATATGAATGCCAAAATGTGTGTATGATACCTCAATGGATAGAAGATTCGTTGGTGAATCTATCGGTATCAACTCCGCTCAGTTATGTGCTAGGAATGGCAGGGTTTACACCTCTGCAAGGCACGGGAAATTTTCCATTTGTTTGAATGGGGGCTAAGTCTATTTTTTTAAGCCCTCGACCGAGGTATGAACCTCGACCGAGGTATCTAAATACCTCGGTCAAGGTATTTAAATACCTCGACCGAGGGTTTTTAAAGCCCACAATACCTCGGTCGAGGTATTTAAATACCTCTACCGAGGTATTTAGATACCTTGGTCGAAGGCTTGATAAAACCTCGGTCGAGATATTAAGACCTCGGTCGAGGGCTTAACAAGCCCTCGACCGAGTTGCATTTTTCTATTTTTGCCGAAATGCGCTTGCCAAAAAGTGTTACCCATGTCCGTGGATTCACCCAAAAAATTTATTTTCTTTCCCATATTTATTGTTTCATGTTTTTATATTACTTGATTCCTTGGTCACAAGCATAGATCTAGTTGATTATATTGTATGTTATCATGTTTCTCTTATTGTTTTCCATATTTTATAGGTTCTTCTACGAGGACAGCGAGGAGAACCTTCGAGATAAGTATCATGGAATTTCATTCAAGTGATTAACTAGATATAGGGGAATTTTAACATTTGGTGTTTGTGTTTTGTTCTAGACCTGAACCATTCAGATCTAGGGAACAAACTCTTGTCCACAGGAGGTGTGTATTTCCAGATAAAAAAATTACAAGCGAAGAGGGAGAAATGGGAGAAGACACATCTGGTAAAGAAGCAGAGGGATGAACATGAGGTTGATGCTCTTGTGATGAAGGATTAGGATAAGAAGCAACTAGTGTACATTGGATAACTGGACTGGATAATAACCAAACAGGTAATCCAATAGTCAATCCAGGAAGGTTTAATGTAGCCATGAGAAGAGGACCAAGAAGTTTACCTCTGTATTTAAAACAATGTTTGTGTCGGTACCTTTTGAGTCAGTCCTATGGTTACATTATCTGCAATGTTCCATAAATTTGTTCTGAGTTTCGTATCATTGATGTGGGATTCATCATGGCCCTCCTTCGACGAGACTATTCTTGTCGACATCAGCTCATCATTTGGGGATTATTCTTAGAAACAAATTTAGTACCTTGAGATCTATATGCCTTCATGATAGATTATATCGCTCTTGACACAGGTTCACATCATTGACCTTTAATCGAGAGATTCGGCTGAGTGTTCAACATCAAATCATCTATTCACACTTAGTAGATTGTACTAGTGTACCTTGGGAATCATTAACATTAATGGTGATCTCCCTCGCACTTGTTAACAGTTCACATCATTGGATGGTAATCAAGTGGTTTCTACCATGTTCGAATTCAGATCATTGTAATCACATGGATAGAATCTTACTTTGTGGAAGATGAGATGAAGACCCTAGGTATCTATTGAAAAGCACTCATATCTTTTTCCCCAGGTTACGATGGAGTATATTGAATGAATTACCACCATGGATCCACATTTGTATGGTCGTGGCTATGCTCAAATTTGCGTATGTATGACATAGATATACATTGTATGTCTAGTATATATGTTCAAGTTTGATTCCTCTACCACATGGATATACATTTTATTCTAGTAGCCATGATGAAGACACATTTGTTCATGAGTCAAAAGCGCTGATGTATTGAAAATTCCTAGTTGATGATCTCTGATCAAGCTAGTTCTTGCCTCAAAGTGATAAATTTCTCTTTCAAATCACTTTCATATTGTATCCCTCTAGCCTCATGCTTTGGGGGGCATTCTGTTATACCTAAATATCATCATCAGCATGTGATGAGATCCCAAACTTAAGTGTTTCCCTCAATCCAAAATTGTGAAGTCAGAACATTGGTCCAGAAATCAAATTTGTTTATGAAAATCCAACACCGCTTCTACCCTTTAGTCAAAAAGAGGCACCTTCTTCAGCACCACCTGTAACATTTTGGCAGTAAGCGGTGGCACTGTCGTTACCCTTTAAGAAATGTGTAGTTCTTCCTATAATTTCTCTGTCATGGTGAACAAGGAGCAGTACCCTTGGTAAAAAGTGAAAAAGAGAGGTTCTCACGAAGCTTCTCGAAAGAAGGCTTCGTGGCATCCTTATCCCTGATCACTAGGGTCAGTTGGGCTCGAGATCCATCCTTATACGATATCCTAACTACCTCACCCACCAATTTCTCAACCATCCCTATCCATTCCAAGCCTATAAAAGTAAGCTCAATCTCCATGGTTGAGGAGAGAGTAATGTTATGATGTTGCTTTGATATTCTGGCCTAAGTCAGTCAAAAGAGTTTAAGGGAGCAAGTTGGAGCTATCGGAGACAAGATGTTGGTTTTTTGAAAGAGCATATCAACACTAAGGCATAGGTTGTGAACTATTTCTTTACTTTATTAATGCAAAGTTGGTTCCTTTCCCATATACTTGTTATGTTGTAATATTGCATGTTATTGTTAGATTCCTTAGTCACTGGCATAGATCTATAGATGATGTTCTGGTATCTTTGATCTCTTGTGTGTTTGATGTGTTTATGTAGGTATTTCCTTGGATACCTTTTGTCATAAGAGAAGAATCACATCAATCCATAAAATATTGTATTCCAAGTGTTTATAGCTTCTAGGGAAAGTCTTTTAACCTTGTTGTGAACCATTTGTTTTGGATATGAACCATTCAGACCAGAGGAACATCTTCTATCTGCAGAAGGTGCAAAATTCCTAACTACAGTAGTAGATAATTACCCCATACAACATAATCTAGGTTAATGTACCTAGTTACATATGGATATTCATCATGCAATACGATACATAAGTAAAAAGAACCCAAGGGTTTACATGTGGAAAATATGGGATTGTAAATCTATGGAAATACCTCAAGGTTGAGAAAATTCCTCATGGGAACTTTGAGTTCAATAAATGCCAACAACAAGAAAACTTAAGCCCGATGTCCATGAAATTATATTATGTTTAATGAGTTCAAATTTATGCTTATGGTCAATAAAAATAGACCTTGGGTCATGCCACAAATTCATTCGATAGGTCTCATTAACAAATACAAACTTAATTTTATGCAATGCTTAGTGTTCATATGTAACTACAAACATAGAATGTCAACACGCCACCACTTCTTGGGCTATAGAACCTGAGAAGGACATCAAGGACACAAAATTTATGGATAATGTGTAAGTTTTGGTGGTTTTGATCCTTGTTCTCTGAAGCAAAAGATGGTTTTAACGTGGAAGCAGAAGATCCTGATAAGTCTCATGATGGTTTTAATCCTTGTTTTTTGAATGAAGTGATTGAGATGGGGAAATCATCTTAGTGTGGAGGAAGAAAAGAAAAATTAATATCTTGGAAGAGAAGATCGGTCCACCCGTAGAATCATCCTTTCTAGATATTCAATGGCCATCCAAGGTGAAGAAATTTGGCTTGTAAGACAAGCTACTCTACTCTTGTGTATTATTTGTATTATTTTCTTTGATAATGTGTAAGTTTAAACTTCTCGTTTAATCAAGCATTTTGGGATTCTAGTACATTTTTATTGGAAGACAATACTAAATGTAAAGGGTTCTGCGATGTGCTTTTGTAATACCACTAATAGAAAACTGGGGCTCCATGCACCACTTCCTATTTTCTCTCATCCTTGGGATAGTTTCTTCATGTATTGTGTAAGGGGATTTATTATGTCAAAATTGGTTCGTTTTATCTGAAAGATTCAACATGTACATCAAGAATTCCTGAAGCATTACAAAGGAAGGTGGATCGAGAAGGAAGTGAGGGAGAAATTCCTCGCTTATATGATAATTGATAAATATTTTGGAGTCCCAAAGCCTCTCAATGGAGAGGAATGATCTAGAAGGATTCTGAATGGCTCAAATCTCAAAATCAACAAAACTAAGTGAAACCAATATCAAAATGTAGAGCACGTCAAGTTGATTTCGATGACACTTGTTTCACTTAAAATAGGCTCTATATGGAAAAGTTAGGAAGATCTGAATTTTCGGTAAAACAACATTTGAAGTGAAAAAAGTGGGAAAAAGGAGTGCCACCTGATACCATTGCAAGGATGCCACGTGTCATGTACGTATGTTGTCATGGCACGCCCACAAAGCACAATGTAATGATTCTGGGATGAAATGGTAGCTGAGGTGGAATTGATGTGGCACACAGGTATAACTTGACTTGGCAGTGGTGTGGCACTGATGTCATAAAATTCGAGCATGACACATGTCACCCTAAGAGAGGCCAAAATTAGTTGGAAGGTCGAAATTCCCATCGTGAGACTCAAACTGATCACATCTATTATAGTAGCATATCGACTTCACTATTGCATCACATGTATCCCTTGTGGTGGAAAATAACAAAAATATATTTAAAGTTGAATTATTGTTATATGTTGGAAAAGAGGGGGAGGACAATTTACCTTTCCAACATCGGTGTGTCATTAAAGCCTGCTCCTAAAATTGAAGGGCCGCCAAAAATATGCCACAAAATTCACCAAGTCGAATGGGATCCTGTGGGTCTCCTAGAGCCTAAGATTATCCTTTTCCAATACGACAAAGGTTAGGACTTATGAAGTCCACCCACCTATTATTATATAAGCACCAAAATCACTATAGCTAGGGGAGGAAACCACCTGATCCAAGTCCAATTCTGGAGCACATGGAGGCAGAGAGTGTTGAAATATTGTAACTTCGAAGAATATTCTATATGTATCTTTTGTGGTCCACGATGGTCCTATCGGGAGAACCACTTCTATTATCTTGTACCCCAATGCTTCTAATTGGAAGAACTAATAAGAGTCATGAGGTTGTCCCCTCTAATTGTAAAGGTGGGTCATTAGCACCCCAATGTGGTTACTTGAGCCTACATGTGTAACTCGAGCCTACATGATTAACTTGAGCCTACATGTCGGATGAGTTAATTGAAGTGAACGAATGAATATAAATAGAGGTGTATCTCTCCTCATTTGGAGCACACACTCTCACTTGTGTAGCGCATTACTGGAGAAGAGAAGAGTAGCTAGAGAAGGAGGAGGATCAGGCTTTGATCTCCTTGTTGGTTTTACCTTTTACCTTCTTTTTTTGGGGCATCTATATTGAGGAAGCTTTTGCTGGGTTTTTCCCTTTAGTATTTTCCCAGGATAAATATTTGTGTTCCTTTTGTATGGTTGTGCTTGTCTATCTTTCAGTGATCCTATTTATATGCTTTTGTTATGAAATCGAAACGAAATACTAATGATCTAGCTTAGCATATGGAAATTTAACATGGTATCAGAGCCACCCTGAAAGAAGACATTGTGCAGATACAGAAGCTAGGGCTTCTTAATTTTTGGTTCTCTCTCCACAATCGATCAACAAAATAAGTCTAGTCTGACTCTCCATTGAAGGGCGCATCTTTCTGTCGAAGCGGAATTTGATTTCGAGCATTTTCAGTTTTCGGTGCGAGAAATTAGGGCTTCTTGCAGAAGAGGAATTTTTGAGTAAGCCCAGCATAGGATTTATGTCCTCATAAAAATCAAAGTTTAAAGACCTAGATCAAGATTTTTGGTTGGGTGAAACTCTGGGAAAGTCAAACCCTAGTTTGACCTAGAGCTAGAAAAACCCTAAATACTAAAACTGCTAAGTTTTGGTACATTCACTATATTCTGATATTGGCAAAGGATCAGGAGTTAAAAATTGCAGAGGCCAAATATAAAATCCTGATGTACACTATATCAACAATTTAGCCTCATATTCGCTATATTCCAGGAGATATGATCCCTCCAAGTTAGGGTTCCAGCCTCTTCCAGAATTCATCCCTAAACAGGACACCTACGCAGAATTGTTGTATCTTGGGATACAGAGATCCAAATGGAATTACTCAAGATTTTATATAAAAATAATAGAATTTAATTTATATGGTCTGAATTTCAGAACTAGAAGATGAAACAGTGACACGTGGCAGGCCGTACAACTTTGCTATTCTGAACAGTCCTATAACAAGTCACCTTGGAAAAAAGATCATAAATCCAAATTGGTGAAGCCAATTTTGATGAAACCTGTGGTTTTGGATCAAGGACTTATGATTTTACCTCAGTGCAAAATTTCAAACACATAGGAGCAGCAATTTCGGATATATCATAGAAACAGTGACAGGCATTTCTGCAGAAGAAATTGGAAAACTAGGGCTTCCTGTTCCAGGAGCTTCCCTCTATTGTTTTAAGAAAAGGAGTACATTGTAAAGCTCTATTTGAAGATATCTATCTTTCTATCCAATCAGATCTGAAAGATTGCAAGTTTTTAAAATTAGGGTTTCTCTAACAAACCCTAGATCAGCCAGCTCCGGAAGCAGGACAGACACCTCAAATCGGTAAGATCTAATCTTTTGCTATTTGCATTTGAGGTTCTCTTTTCAAAGTGATCTATCACATTAGCTTGATGATAAGCTTGATGAAGTTGACACCTTCCAAGCATGGAAGTATTAGATCTCTTTGAAGAAAATGAATTGGACACCTACATGAGTAGAGAGGTTACAGTTCTGAGGTTCAAAGCCTTACACCAGAAGAACTTGGTCAAGGATAAGAAGATCATTGTTGAATCAGTCACGGATCAACTTGTACCACAAGTGTCTTCCCTAAAGACACCGAAAGAGATGTTTGATTCCTTGACCAAGCTAATTGAAGGAAAGAACATACATCAGAAGACTACCTTAAGAAACAAATTGAAGAGGTAAAAGAAGAGGTGAAGAATGGAGAAGTGGTGATATCCACCTTGGATGACCTCCCAGGATCATGGGATTCATTCATGCGAAGAACGTATGCTAGAAGGAAGTGATTACTTTCAGCTTGACTCATAAGAAGAGAAGAAGAAGATGGGAGCAATTGAAGATCAAGCTCTCACCATTCAAAGAAGATCCCTCATGCGATGAGGAATATGAAGAACTCGAGAAACTCTTATTCATATTATCATTTGGATAAGAAATGATGATTTCATGAATGGAGAAGATGATAAAGCAGAATGATCAAGATGGAGTCTACCCATGAAACAAATAAAAGATAAGTATTCAATTGCCATTTCATGATATTGTTTTGTTATACATTTGGTTATATACAGTTGATGT
The DNA here is from genome assembly GCA_001517045.1 of Pseudotsuga menziesii. NCBI lineage: Eukaryota > Viridiplantae > Streptophyta > Pinopsida > Pinales > Pinaceae > Pseudotsuga > Pseudotsuga menziesii. Next base: position 480,126 of record LPNX010262554.1, read on the forward strand.
GTTATGCATGATAGATTGTTTGCATTAATGACTGTATACTACTAATATGCATGTCATGGGTAAGTAGCTCATGGTGCTATACAACTCTCCAATGCTACTTATTTAGAATGAAGCCTCCTTTCTGAAATATTGGATTAGTGCACAATCTCAATAATGTCATGATAGAAATGGAAGGCATATAGAAAGTTTCTATGAGATATGGATGAATGTTGTATTGGCTAAACAGTTGCATGATGCATAAGAATTTGTTGCTACGCATATGTTTTATGAAATAGTTCTAACCATGTAACTAGTGCATTTGAATTGTAGGAAAGGTCCTGTACAACCTCCTACAAGAAGGATGAGACTTGTTCCGAAGAACAAGTGATGACAATTCAAGATTTACTCCAATAAAATCTGAAGCTCCCAGGGTCAGAGAGACCATGATGGAAGAAAAAGCTTCAAAGAGCAGTAGATCCACCTCGAAGGATGAAGACCACCATGGGTACGAGAGATAACTCAAGATGAAGAAAAGAACTCTATGAAAGAAGCTATGATCAAAGAATAATAGTTGATCATGGGGAATGATGTATATGATATGATTTCGAGACATAAAGGGAAGTACGTAGTATCCTCCATATGGATCTACAAGAACAAGTATACAAAGCAAGGTTCATGATTTGCCTCAGAAAGAATAGACTATGACATGACATACTCTATTGACCAGTATATATCAAGCATAGAACCACCTGTACAGAATGAAGAGGGAAGATGATACTCCACTTTAGGGGGAGTGACTATAGAAGATATCTAAGTTCGACATGGTACGACATGATGGATAGCTTCGTGATGGATCGAGACTTTACCAAGAGTAAAGTGGGTTCCAACCTTCAAGGTTGAATGCAGAAGACTAGGATATGTTGATGACCTGATAAGACGAACTCATGGAAGATGTTATGATGAAAGAATACTAGAATGATGTTTGGGATATAGTACTCAAACCAGAAAGCAAGAATGTGGTATCTTCCAAATGGATTTGCAAGATAAACTATGTTGCTGATAGAAGTAAGGAAAGACTTGTGGCTAGAGGTTTCTATCATAAATAGGGAATTAATTCTGAAGAGACACTTACTCCAGGAAGTAAGGTACACTTCCTTCAGAACTATTATGGTAGTTTCATCCATGATGAAGTATATACAAGCCTTCCTTAATGGAATTATTGAGGAAGATATTTACATCGAATAGTCACAAGGATTTGAAGTTGAAGATAGATGGACTCACATATGCAAGTTGAAGAAGGCCCTCTATGGCCTGAAGCAAGCTCCCAGAGCTTGGCATGGAAGAATAGATAGTTTCCTGTTGAGCATGGGCTTTACCAAGAGTAAAGATGATCCTAGCCTTTACCTCAAGGTTGTAGAAGATGAACATGCCATCTTGTTATTATATGTGGATGACTTATTCTTGACAAGGAATGAGAAACAGATTGTGGAAAACAAGAAGAAACTAGCAGAAGAATTTGAGATGAAAGACCTTGGGTTAATGCATTATTTCCTAGGTCTGGAAGTATGGCAAAGTTCAGAAGGAATATTTCTCAACCAGGGAAAGTATGCGGTAGAGATATTGAAGAGATTCAATATGTTGGAATGCAAAGTCATGGCCACACCCATGGACTCCAACCTAAAGCTGTTAGATGATGGCTCATCAGAGTTAGTGGATGTGACTCTCTATAGACAGATAATTGGGTCATTGATGTACTTAAAAAAAAACTAAAAAACTAAAAAATTAAAAAAAAATACCAGACCAGACATTTGTTTTGTTGTGAACACCGTAAGTCAATATCTTGTTCAACCAAGACGGGTTCACCTAGTAGCTGCAAAACATGTGATGAGATATCTGAGAGGGACTATAGAATTTGGTCTATACTATGATGGTAGCCATGAGTATAGATTATATGGCTAAACAGATGTAGATTGGGCTAGAATTATCTCAGACAGGAAAAGCACATCAGGTAGATGCTTTTGTTTGGGGTCTGCTATGAGTTCATGGTTTAGCAGGAAACAGTCTAGTGTTTCTATTAGCTCGGCTGAAGTAGAATACATAGCAGATTGTTCTACTAAGTTGTGAAGCCATATGGCTTCGGAAGCTGATATCAGGTCTCTTTGACCTGAACATGGATACTACAATGATTCTATGTGATAACCAGATTTGTGATGACAGAGAACCCTGTGTTTCATTGTAACACATAAAAATATGGTATTTCTACAAACGAGTGAAGATGCAGATGATGATGTTTTAGTATTTATATACTGTAGATGAAGATGATGGTGATTCAGTATTTCAATACTGAAAATAGAGATGATGATGTTTCAATATTCCCATACTGAAGATATAGATGATGATGATTTCAGTGTTCCCATACTGAAGATATAGATGATGTTTCAGTATTTACATACTGTAGATGCAGACGCTGGTGATTCCGTATTTCTATACTGAATATATAGATGATGATGCTTTCAGTATTCACATACTAGAGATACAGATGGTGATAGTTCATTATTCACATATTAAAGATGTAGATGATGATGGTTTGGATGATGATGTACTGACAAAGCCTCTGTCTCGAGTAAAGTTGAAACACTTTCAAGACAAGCTTGGTGTTGTTCGAAAAAACATTCCTCAAAAGGGGGAGTAGTGATGTTGCAGTGGGATCGAATCATCCCTGAGCACTTGCCCTAAAGTGATCCGAAGACCTCAGTCCTAGAAAATGAAGTGGGATTCTATCATCCCTCTGAACTTGCCTAAAAGTGACCCGGAGACCTCGGTCTTCGAGAATGAAGAGGGATTGTATCATCTCGATACATATGTCCAGAAGTGATCTGGTGACTTCTGTCATCAAGAAGGTGGTAGGATTGTATCATCCTTGGACTTCAGTTCAGAACAGATCCAGTGAACTTTGGTCATCGAGAAGGTGGCGGGATTGTATCATCCTTGGACTTCGGTTCAGAACGGATCCGGTGAACTTTGGTCATTGAGAAGGTGGTAGGACTATATCATCCTTGAACTTCAGTTCAGAATGGATCTGGTGACTTTGGTACTTGAGAATGTGTGTTGATCCCGTAATTCCTAGAGAAAGGATTGTCTGAGTTCCACATCTGTGCTGATCCCATAATTCTGAAAGGAAGGATCATTAGTAACTCCGTAAAGACCTAAATCCCGTAATTCTGAAAGAAAGGATCATTGAATTGATCCCGTAATTCCAATAGGAAGGATTGTCTGTGTTCCACAGATGTGTTGATCCCATAACTCCAATAGGAAGGATTTTCTGAGTTCCACAAATGTGTTGATCCCGTAATTCTGAAAGGAAGGATCGTTAGTAACTCTGTAAAGACCTAAATCCTGTAATTCCGAAAGGAAGAATCGTTAGTAACTCCGTAAAGACCTAAATCCCATAATTATGAAAGGAAGGATCATTGGTATCTCCATAAATACTTGATCCAATAATTCCAACAGGAAGGATTGTCTGAGTTCCACAACTGTGTTGATCCCATAATTCCGAAAGGAAGGATCGTTAGTAACTTCGTAAAGACCTAAATACCGTAATTCTAAAAAGAAGGATCCTTGACTTGATCCCATAATTCCAATAGGAAGAATTGTCTGATTTCCATAGATGTGTTGATCCCTTAATTCCGAAAGGAAGGATCGTTAGTAACTCCGTAAAGACCTAAATCCTGTAATTTCAACAGGAAGGATTGTCTGAGTACCACAGACATGTTGATCCCGTAATTCTGAAAGGAAGGATCATTGGTAGCTCTGTAAAGACTTGATCCCATAATTCCAACAGGAAGGATTGTCTAAGTTCCACAACTGTGTTGATCCCGTAATTCCGAAAGGAAGGATTGTTAGTAACTCTGTAAAGACCTAAATCCCGTAATTTCGAAAGGAAGAATCATTGACTTGATCCCATAATTCCAATAGGAAGGATTGTCTGAGTTCCACGGATGTGTTGATCCCGTAATTCAGAAAGGAAGGATCGTCAGTAACTCCGTAAAGACCTAAATCCCGTAATTCCGATAGGAAGGATCGTCTGAGTACCATAGACATGTTGATCCTGTAATTCTGAAAGGGAGGATCATGTTGATGTTTTGATGATGATGATGTTGATGTTTTGATGATGTTGATGTTTTGATAATAATGATGTTTTGATGATGATGATGTTTTGATGATGATGTTTCTGATTGAAAGATCAGAGTATGATGATGATGATGTTCCTGATCAAAAGATCAGAGTATGATGATGATGTTGTTGTTGTTGATCAAGAGTTCAAAGTGCTGAAGATGATGTTGTTGATTGAAAGGTCAAAGTGCTGAAGATGATGCTGATCGAAAGGTCAAAGTGTTGAAGATGATGTTGCTGATCGAAAGGTCAAAGTGCTGAAGATGATGTTTCTGATCGAAAGGACAAAGTACTGAAGATGATGTTGCTAATTGAAAGGTCAAAGTGTTGAAGATGATGCCGATCGAAAGGTAAAAGTGCTGAAGATGATGTTGCTGATCGAAAGGTCTAAGTGCTAAAGATGTTGTTGATCGAAGCAGTCAAAGTATTAATGATGATGAAGACTCAAGATTGAAGATGAAGACTACATAATGATTGAAAAGCTTCCAATGATTTATAGATGTGTTACCCTGATGATGCTGATGATGTCCTCTATCTCTCTCCTACTATTGTTGTTGTTGATGTTGTTGTAGAATACCCTTCTTGTTAAGGGGGAGTTTTGAAATATTGTAACTTAGAAGAATATTCTATATGTATCTTTTGTGGTCCCCAATGGTCCTATCGGGAGAACCACTTGTATTATCTTGTACACTGATGCTTCTAATCGGAAGAACTAATAAGAGTCACGAGGTTGTCCCCTCTAATTGTAAAGGTGGGTCATTAGCACCCCAGTGTGGTTACTTGAGCCTACATGTGTAACTTGAGCCTACATGATTAACTCGATCCTACATGTTGGATGAGTTAATTGAAGTGAACGAATGAATATAAATAGAGGTGTAGCTCTCCTCATTTGGAGCACACACTCTCACTTGTGTAGCACATTAGTGGAGAAGAGAAGAGTAGCTGGAGAAGGAGGAGGATCAGGCTTTGATCTCCTTGTTGGTTTTACCGTTTACCTTCTTTTTTTAGGGGCATCTATATTGAGGAAGCTTTTGCTGGGTTTTTCCCTTTAGGGTTTTCCCAGGATAAATCTTTTTGTTCCTTTTGTATGGTTGTGCTTTTCTATCTTTCAGTGATCCTGTTTATATGCTTTTGTTATGAATTCAAAACGAAATACTAATGTTGTAGCTTAGCATATGGAAATTTAACAGAGAGTGGGAACAGATCTCGAGGAAGTATGAATGCCACCAATGATTTATGAAATCTATGGATTAATACATGTTCAAAATTCCATTTATCAACATCATGGGACCTAGGTTTTCACAGGGGTTGGATTCTCAACTACTCAGAAGTATGCAGTGTTTTATGTCGAGCCTCACTGTCTAGGCCTTTCAAATGCAGTGGTGTAGTCATTTTTTTGTTCTGGGTAGCCTATTTGTAGGTCATCTCCATAATTTGAGGTATAATGATGTATTTCCATGTAACTTGATTTTGCTAATATATATAATAAACAACCTCCCCATTGCAGAGAAGGCTCGAAGACATAGTACTGATAAGCTAGAATACGTTATCAAGTTTGGGTTCTTGTGTGTTTATGGCGTATGTATCTTTTGTGTGTTTCTCTTCATATGTGGGAATTTTCTTTCATGCTCTTTTAAAAAAACAATCCATGATAAGTCACCAAATGTAAAAGATCCTTATCACAAAGTCTATCATATGAAGGAAATTTTAACTTGAGAATCTGTGAGTCTTTGAAATACCTCTCCACTTTACAATCAAACACTAAGTAGAATTAAATCTATACCTGGAATAGTATCACTAATAAACAAGGAACACATTTACCTACTTTATTGAAGAGTTTATACTTAAGTTTGAGGGAAAAATGATTTTGGAAAAATGTAGGAATGTAATAACAAAGTCAATGATATATGAAAACTATGTAAATGTTGAAAGGACAAATGATTGCAGATGGAAGAGCTCATTTGCTTGAATGGAGTGATGACAGAATCACAGACCGATTTGAGAGGGGGAATCGATGAAAGTAGTTAACCCTCAATCCACATTGAAAATTAAGTGTAAAAATGAAAAGAGTAACACATCAGTACCCCATACAACATATTTGAGGTCAATGTACCCGGTTACATCTGGACATTCATCATGTAATGCAATATAGAAGTAAAAAGGACCGAATGGTTTACATGTGGAAAACGTGGGATTGTAAATCTCTGGAAAGACCTCAAGGTGGGGAAAATTCCACATGCACACTTTGATTTCAATAAATGCCAATAACACAAAATTTTGAGCCCAACCTCCGTAAAAATATATTATGTTCAATGAGTTCAAATTTATGCTTATGGTCAATAAAAATAGACCTTGGGTCATGCCACATATTCATTAGATAGGTGTGGTTAACAAGTAAAAACTTAATTTTATGTCATGTGTGGTGTTCATATGTATCTACAAACATAGAATGTTAGCAATTTGAAAAAATTGAGGTTATGTATAGCTCTAATAATAATAATAATGTATTTTTAAGGTCACACCCAAGCCAGACCCCAGAGTTGTACATACCCTACCCACCTGACCTCCTAGGAAAAAACACATGTTCTTAATAGTTAATCCCACTCTTTTAATTTTGTAAATATAATATTCATAACTTAACAAATTATGTTTCCAATAAAATACAACCAAAAAACTATTTAAAATCATAAAAGATATTTTAAAAAAATCCTATATTATTGATATATAGCTAATTTTAAAAGTTAAAATAGATTTATATTAATTTAAGTTTTTAAATGTTATCACAACAACAACCATATATTAACAAATTATACCCTTTATAAAATGAAATTAATAAAATAATAAAATATCATAAGAGAGATTTTAAAAAATAACTAAGAAAAAAATTGATAATATACTATTTCCAGAAGATAAAAACTTAAATCATAAAACTCGATTTCAAAACACAAGCTACAAAATACTAATTAAAAAAGAAAAAACATAATAATAAAATTGTTTACAAAAGCTAAAAAAACGTAAATAAAAAAATTGCTTTATCAATTTGCGAAAAGATAAAAACTTAATCCGAAGAATTGTCTTATCAAATGGCTTTTGTACTGTGTTTTTTTTTCAAAGCCGAAATGGCTTAATTTTTTATTTAACTTGTTAAAATCTGGTGTAATATTTGTGTGTATCCATGGATGAAGTCTAGTGTATAAAAGAAAAGAAAGAGACTCTCACTGTCGTATATCAATATCGAACCTCAGGATTCATATTTCAGGATTCATATTTTTTCGTGTGAAGTATGTTGGAAAAGAAGGTGAGGTTTTGATAGAGATTTCTCCTCCAAGTTTTTCTTCATATTTCTTGTTTGGACCCAGCTAGGATTTGGGCTTTAAACATTGAAATACAAGATGCCCATTCTACCCCAAAGCGATTTCGTGATGATAAGAGAAGTATGGGAGGATAATAGGGTGGAGGAGTTTGTTCTCATTAGGGAAATTGTGTACGATTATCCATATATTTCCATGGATATTGCCTTTCTTGGTATAATGTTTAGCCCTGTGGGAAATTTCAGAACTTCTTTAGAGTTTAATTATTTCACTTTAAAGTCTAATGATGATATACTTCGTCTTATTCAATTGGGTTTCACTTTCTTAGACAATGATGGAAACCTGCCCAGCTTCGACATTAATAAGTATTGCATCTGGCAATTCAACTTCTAGGAGTTCAATATCGCCATAGATAAGTATGACATCGATTCTATTGAGCTTCTGCAACAAAGTGGTATTGATTTCAAGAAAAACAATGAGAAGGGAATCGATGCACAAGTATTTGGTGAGCTTCTAATTTCATCTGGCATTGTTCTGAATGACGATGTGCACTGGGTTACCTTTCACGGTTTCTATGATTTGGGGTACGTGCTCAAGATTTTAACATGCCAGCAGTTGCCTCCCACACGTAGAAGTTTCTTGAATTTAATGAACATATATTTTCCCATTGTGTATGATATCAAGCACTTGATCAAGTTATGCAACGGCATGTATGGCGGATTGAATAAGGTGGTTGAAAATATGAATGTGAAGAGAGTTGGGATGTGCCATCAAGCTGGTTCTGATAGCCTATTGACATCCTTTGTATTTACTAAATTGAGATATGCGTTCTTCAGTGGCTCAACTGAGAAATAAGTAGGTGTTGCACATGGATTAGCGTTTTGAAAATCGTCATCTTTTTATCCAAGAAAGCAATGTCATGGATTGTCATCTTATATATATATATATATATATATATATATATATATTTCAAAAGAATAAATTCTCAATATTATACTCTCAATAAATTCTCAATATATACTTAAGCTGTGAAACGTGAAATGGTTTAGTAGCTTAATCGTCAATAAATTCCCAATGTTATACTTAAGATGTGAAATATTATACTTAAGCCGTGAAATGTGAAATGGTTTAGTATCTTAATCATCGAATATTACTACAGATTAAAATAACTTTGAAGGTTTAAGTTTTGTATACATTAATGAATAAATTCCCAATATTATATTTCAGTTGTGAAATGGTTTAGCAGTTGAATAGAGCTGTGGTTTAAAATAATGTTGAATTTTTAAGTTATATATATAATTTTAGTACATAATAAATCTGACACAAAATCATTTATGATGATCACATATAAATATAAAATTTTATAATTAAGTAATATAATTATCTAAAATTTAATTAATTAAAGATTAGTTTTTATATAATAAATAAATAACATAAAAATTTGAAGTAAATACATCGAAATATAATTGAAGAAATACATTAATGTAAAATATGTTTAGATATAAAACAAACATTTTATGACGAAATATTGAGAAATATAGAAGTTAATGTCAAATTGAAAACCTTCCTAAATATTGGTAAATCTTTATTTATATTTTTTTGATATTCATGTATAATAATAAAAAAGTTTACAAACATCCCACGGTTCCTTTCAACCTTACATAATTCTTCTTACATAATTCTTCAGTATCTTTCAAAATTATCTACTTTATTTATATATTTATTGTGTGTGAATATAATAACTAAGCACATATTTTATGAAAAACATTAGAGTTGATATCAAACTTAAAACCTTCCTAACATTAATTCAAATTGTCACTTTAACTTGATAAGCAATCTTGATTTATTTTTAGTTTCTAAAGTTAATATTAATAAAATAATGTTTTAGTAATCTTTATTTATTTATATTTTCTTAAAGTTAATATTTAACAAAATAATGCTTTCGTGAATTTTATAAAAGTTTAAGTTATTTATATATAAAAATTTATTAAATGATTTATTTATATAATAAATTGTTACTCATATTTTTATGTTAATGATTTCTCAAATTTATCTTGTTGTAATTTACATAATTCTACAATCATAGGTTATACATAACTTAAACCTGCACTTGGATCAATTAGTATAGAAATGGGTTGGTCTTTCATCATAATTTCGAGTTCGACCATTGAAGTTTGATGGTCTTCTTGCCGATTCTCCAATGTTACACTGAATCTTGGCATGCTTCTCGCTATATCCCCAACTGTAGCATCTTATTGGATTGAGTTAACATTATTAAAAAAATATTTCTTATGGAGAGTCTTTAAAGTAATGTGGCTTGCCACATTCCCAACATTTTAGCGGTACCCTATGTGCAGTGTTTTTATTAAAGGTAGTGGGTAGTTCTCTTTCCTTTGCTGATGGGTTTAGTGGTTTAAAGATTTTATAGTTATTCCCTTGATACCCCTGATATTTATACCCGGTGTTCTTGTAAAACTTAGTATTTTTCTTTTTTCTGATCAAAGTTGTTACGTCTTTTAGTTTTCCAGTTAGGTATATTTTCCCTTTTATTCTTATTATGATCATAACAGAAGTTTGCCTTTCTCATTGCCTCTTTCATAGTTTTTAGATTCTCATACTTAATCTTCTCTTTAAACATAAGAGGAAGACAACTGAGAAAGCGTTGTATATTTTGTTTTTTGTCAATTATATATGACACATAATGAAGTAAACTTAATAATTTACTGCAAAGTTCTTTCATGGTCATAACAACCAATATTAATTCATAAAATTCTTTTGCTTTTTCTTCATAATACTGTCTTGGGATATACTTTCGTTTAAAATGTTTCTTGAAGGTTCTCCATGTTGCATAATGTTCTTTTATACCTTTTACTTTCTTTATGTCTTTCCACTAGAAATCTTATTTTCCTGCTACGTTATAGATGGCCATTTTTTCCTTTAATTCACCGAAATAGTTATAAATATGAAAATATTTCTTCATTCCAAATAACCAATCTTACGCTTCTTCTCCTTTCTCGATCTCTCCATTAAACATAGGAGGTTTGATATTTTTGAATTGACCCGAAATTTCTTCATAAGGTTTATATATATTTTTCTTTTGCTTACTATCACTACTTTCACTAGAATCCTTATGTTTCTCTGTATTATGCTTGGATGATTCTTTACTTGAAGATCTAGTCTCATGTTTGGAAAACTCCAGTTTCCTTCTCTTACGTTTGTAAGTTGTAGTTTTTTTCATGTTAAGTTCAGGTTCTTTATTTTTCTCTATTTCATTACTATGTAGTTTAGACACCAGCATGTTATTTAAGGCTTCATGTGCTTTCATAATACATTTGTTATCTTATTTAACTTGTTTTTCTCTTCTCTTAATTCCTTAACTGTTTGTTGTAATTCAGATGGGTTGTCGTTTCTACTTTCATTTAGGTTTACCCATTTTTCACCATCAGTTAGGTTACTTCATCATTGTTTACTAGATTCCTATGATGAGATTCCTCTTCTGCATACATTCCCACATATACCATAATTTCCTGCAAAAAAACAAGGTTGTTCTTCTCTTCATGTGTGTAAGAGAGTCAAACAACAATAAGATAAAGGTAGTTGTTTGTTTTTATCAGTTTCTGTGTTGGGCTCATTCAGGCTAAGTGTTGTAACCATGATTTGATACCCTTATATCACAAACCTATAAAATCCAAAATATTTTTTTCTTTTATTCTATTATTCAACTATGTTGTCGTAACATGTACATATTGGTTGCATGATGAAATAATTTGTCTTTATTAGTAAAATGCATGTAAAATAACTTATATCAATTTTTATGTTGGATGGACAGGTTATGCCTCATGTGGCATCGCAAATGGGTGATGACAACCCTATAGAAACTCATTAATTTGATGTTTTTACCACTTTTATAGTTATTTTAAAAGTGGTTTTGCTATGGGCCTAAGCCTAAAAACTATGGCTTATTCCTATCACTACCATCTACTATGATTTGGAAAGGGTAACTAAATTTATATTAAAGGTCTAAAGTAAGAGAGACCTAGCACAAGATTTCGTTAACTATTTTGGTTAATGGTTTTTAATGTTTTGGGGACTCTAGTGATAAACACCATAGTCATCACCCTAGCCAGGACCTTGGAACACTATGCGTTGATGTTTAAAACATGGTTATGTCAAAATATTTGAAGAGGGGTATGAGGGTTCCAGTGCATAAGTTTTTGTCTATGGACCAATTAAATCTTCCCTGGATATAAGTTGACATAGTAGGCATGCACATTAATCACAAGCATCCACTGTTTAATTTTATTGGTTATTGAAATTTTTCCTTACATTCTCGGAGTAACCAAAATATTTGCATGGAATGTGTTATGCTCCTACCTCGATATGCCCTGCCACCTATTCATGATTTTGACACTTTCCTATTTGCTCATTTAACAATTTCTCCCTTGGCTTCAAAATATTTATTAGTTCTTCTATTATTCTTGGATCTAAATCAAGGCTGTTGAGAATCTCAAACATGCCCTCTTTTTCCCTTGATGTAAAAGAATTTTTCTCAAGCGATCTAGAATGAAACTATAAAATGTATTGGCATAGGCATGATCATTTTTTATTTCGAATAAAACATTTAGATGCAAAATTTCTCATCCTTTACCTTTTGCAATTGAAGAAAATATTGAAATCGTTGTAGCCATCAAAATAGTGAGAAATCATATCCATTAGAACTTGTTCTTGTTAGTTATATTTCCATGCTATAAAGAAAGTGTGTAGGATGTTCAAACCAATAACTATGAATGAAGACACACCATAACCATGCATGGTCATTTTTAATTGTTCATATACTGATATTGGCACATAATACATTGTCAGTTCCATATACATACATCCAACAAAAATCAATGAATGATTGTAGCACATAGTATTTATTTTCAAATTCATCTCCTTCACCTTCTTTCCCCTTAGATGCTTTTGATGGCGTTCATGGCACTTGGGATTGACCTTCATAATGCTCTTCCTTCTTGGAACAATTTATCAGTTTGAATACCATTTGTGTAACAATCTAGACATAGGACTAGAATGAGAGAAGAGAGTAGAAAATCATGATTCAAAGCTCGTTCAATGCATTCTATGGACCCAAAAATTATGTTGTAAATGATAATCTTCAACAATTGCCATTTGGTTGGCATATTGTACTCTCAATATTGAAACTTGATAAACTCTCGCATGTACTTTTATTGACACTTATGATGCTTGAATGTTTGGTCTTGGCAATGATTTTGGTTTGATCTCAAACACATCCCATATGCAATGGAATACAACTTTAAAATACATTTACATATGTCAACACTTGAGATAAATTCTAGACATATGATAAATGCTAAAACAACCAAGTCCTAGAGAAGCTAAGCGTTATTTGCTCCAGAACCCCCAAGCCTATTTTTTGAACAAAAAGGACAAAATCCGATCAATGTTCCATCTCTTGTATCAATAGATCAATTCATTGTCCATCACTAGCCTCCTACTTGCTTGATGGACATACTATTATATAGTATTTTACCCAGGAATTGGTCATTTATGAGACTCTTGGTATTTAGCACTCCATAAAGTTTTTTGACCTGATTTTGGGGAAGATGCCTCCTGCTATCACATGAGTTCTAACTCAGTAGCTTTCGCCACTTGTCTTTTACTCTTGTGGGTCAGCAAACACTCTTTCAACAACTAATTCAGTTCTGATTCCTCTCAATATTTTTAATTATTAAATAAAAATAATTCATTAAATCCATTTTGAATTTCTTGTCAAAATAATTTAAAAATAAAATATTCAAAGAATAATAATTTACATTTATTCAATCTGTTACAGTTTCCAACCAACTGTAGCTCAAACAAGGAAATAAAGGAAAAAACCCAACTGGAGTATGGCTAATGGAAACCCCTCCCAAAGTGATCTAGGAGGATCTCTGAATGGGTCAATTTTCAAACTTAACACTATTTAGTGAAACCAACATCAAAATGTAGTGCTCTTCGAGCCGATTTCAACGACATTCTTTTCACTCAAATCAAACTCTATATGGAAAAGTTATGCAATTTTGAATTTTCGACAAAATAACATTTTGAAGTGTAGAAAGTGGTAAAAAGGAGTTCCACATGGAACCATTACAAGGGTGCCACATTTCCTATATGGACGTTGATGTGGCACCCCCACAGAGAACTTGGTGGCTGGTATTGGATGACGTGACCGAAGTAGCACTTGACTAGAAAGTAACCTGGCACCAACGTGGTCCAATCTTGAGGCGATAGGTGGCCCAATCTGGGTGTGACACATGTCACCTCGGGAGAGGACGTTGATGTGGAACCCCCACAGAGAACTTGGTGGCTGGTATTGGATGATGTGACCGAAGTAGCACTTGACTAGAAAGTAACCTGGCACCAACGTGGTCCAATCTTGAGGCGATAGGTGGCCCAATCTGGGTGTGACACATGTCACCTCAGGAGAGACCAAAATTGGTTGGAAGGTTAAAACTCCCACTGGGAGACTCGAACCCATGACCTCCTTTATAGCAACCCATTAACTTGACCATTTCACCACGTGTATCCATTATGGTGGAAAATAGTGAAAATCTATTTAAAGTTTAATTATTCTTATATGGTGGAAAATGGGGGGGCAACCCCGCCAAAGTTGGTAGGATGACCAAGCTGACACGTAAAACTAGAGGACCGCCAAAAATATGCCACAAAATGCACCAAGTGGGATGGGAGCCCACGTGTTTGACCCTAGGTCTCCCATTCCCAAATATTAGCCTTTTCCAATATGCCATGGATTGGGACTTGTGAAGTTCGCCCACCATTTATTATATAAACACCAAAATCGCCATATCCTAGGGAGTAGACCATAGGTCCCAAAGACAAGTTAATAGATCTGAGAGGATGAGAGAGGACATAGATCTCAAATAGGTATCACTTCCATTAATGTTGTATGGACCATATGGCCCCGTACATGTACGAACTAGCACGTGCTATCATCAGGGGACCTAGGATTTTTCAAGTATTGAATTTTAAAGTGCTAAGAAGTATGCAATGTTTTATGTAAATCCTCACTATATGGGCCTTTTGAATGCATTGATGTGCTACATTTTTTGTTTTGAATAAGTGATTTTCTAGTCATTTCCAAAATTTGAGGTATAATGATGTATTTCCATGTAACTTGATTTTGTTGAGATTTATAAGAAACGACATCCTCATTGGAGAGCATGCCTAGAGACTTGGTCATGATAGGACAAAATCCATTATCATGTTTTGGTTCTTGTCTGTTATGGTGTATGCATTTTTTATGTGTTTCTCTTCATATGTACACATTTTATGTTTATGCTCTTTTAACAAAAGGATCCATGATAAGTCGCCGAATGTAAAAGATTTTGATCACGTGGTATCAAAGAAAGATTCTATGACTTTTGATTGTGAGTGTGAATATGTCCAAGGATAGTCTCAAACGAGGAGAAGGTGAACTAGTTCCTTATGATCCCAAGGTTGGATTTGCACATCGACAGAAGAAGATGTGGGATGAAGAAATGTGCACAAAGCTTGAGAAATATTTTCACGAATCCTTTTACTAGATGGAAGACAAAGTAGAGAAATTGTTTGCAGATTACCAAGAAAGGGTGTAAATAAAGGGAAGAAGAAAAAGAAGATAAAATAACAGGATGAAGCTTCAGTAAATCAAGAAGAAGGAGGATAACCTCTTGAGCCTCCATTTCCATCTTCAAGCTCAAGTTCATCTTCCTCTTCTTCCTCCTCTCATCATTCCTGTTTTCAAAAGCATGCTTCTGAAAAGCCATTGTTGAAGATTGATGTAAAGTTTGATTTTCCCATGTTTAATGGAGAATGTAACACATATGAACTTAACAAATCGATAAGACATATTGAGGATTTTTGAAGTGTGCAACAAATTGAAGAAGAAGAGATGAAGGTGCAATTGGAATCTCTTCGATTATTTGGTACCACTCTCGTATGGTGGGAAAGAAAGATTCAAAAAGGTACAAATAACAATGGTAAAATTATATTTTCTTGGTATAAATTTACATATGTTCTGAGAAAGCAATTATATTGATTGGGTTACATTCAGAAAGATATGATGGAGTGACAACATTTGAGTTTAAATAAAGGTCATAATGTTCAAAGTTTCATAGAATAATTTAGGAAGAAGGATCTTGAATTGAATGTTCCTTTATATACTTCAGAGACTTTGATGAAGTAGATTGGTGTACTTCCCAATTACATCTATCATATATTATTGTTATTGAATCCTACTAATTTGGATAAGGAAAGTGTGCATGATACTCAGATTGAAAGCAAGGGAAAACATGTACAAGAAGAAATACCATCCAAGCATTCAAAATACCATTTCAAATGAAAAGGAAAGGATAAGAGGAAACTACAACAAAGAAGGAAGAGAAAAAAGCACTCCATTGCACTGAATTTGAAAAGGATGGATATGATGAGGAGCACTATTGGAAGCTACACCCAGAGTTGAGGCCAAAGACGTTTGGTGGAGACAGGAAGCATAAGATTGTTTCTACAGTGCAACAATACTCGGGATTTGATTCAAGTGATGAATATTTGATCACAATAGTTGGTTTACAAGGTAATCATTCCTTTCATGCTAGTTCAAGTTCCTATAAGGCATCTCATGATACTGATAAAAGAAGAAGTGAATTGTTTCAAATAAGACTTATTGAAAAACATATAAAGATATAAAAAAAATTCAATATAGGATCTCAAGTTAACTTAATCTATGAAATAGTTTTTAAGATATTAGGTTTAGAGACCAAACCTCATCACAAGCCCTATCCTCTTGATTGAGTGTGTGATAATTCCAAGCTTACTTTCATAAAGAAATGTAGGGTCATATTTGTTGTTGCATCAAAATTGATTGATGAGGTTGAAATGGAGGTTGTACCCCATTGAAATTTGTGTCATAGCTTAGGGAAGACCCTACCTTTATGATCGAAATTAATTGTTCTTCAAGCATGAGAACAAATACCATCTCGCAAAATATGGGGTGGAATACATTGTGATAGATAACGTCATGAAGGATAGATCATCACTTATCACTACCGGTTCAATGGAAAGAGTTGTGAAACCAAACAAAAACCTTGTTCTTATAGTTGGGGAGAAAAATATCTTGATAAGTCTCATGATTGTTTTTATCCTTGTTCTCTGAATGAAATGCTTGAGTTGGGGAAAGCATATCAATGGGGAGGAAAGAAAAAAAAATATTTCAATGTCTTGGAAGAGAAGATCAGTCCAGCCACAACATTATCCTTTCCATATCTTTAGTGACCATCCACGATGAAGAAATTTGGCTTGCAGGACAAGCTACTCTAGCGCTTGGGCATTCTTTGTATTATTCTATTTGATAATGTGCAAGTTTATACTTCTCACATAATAGAGCATTTTGGGGTTGTATTACATTTTTCTTGGATGATAATAATGAATGTAAAGGGGTGTGTGATGTTCTTTTTTAATCCCACTAATAGAAAACTGGGGCTCCACACACCACTTCCTATTTTCTCTCATCCTTGGGATAGTTTCTTCATGGATTTTTTGAGGGAATTGATTATCTAAAAAATGGTCCATTTTATCCAAAAGATTCAACAGGTACATCAATAATTCCAAAAGCATTACAAATCCAAGTGGATCAAGAAGGAGGTGAGGGAGAAATCCCCTCACTTATCCTTTGACTGATGAATCTTTTGAAGGCCAAAACCATCTCAATAGGGAGGATGATTGAGGAGGATTATGAATGGGTCAATTTTCAAACTCAATGAAACTCAATGAAACCAACATTGAGAATGTAGATTGCATAGATCTCGTCGAGCTTATTCATTTCACTCAAGACTCTGTATGGAAAAGTTATGCAGTTTTAAATTTTGCGAAAACAACATTTTTAAGTACATAAAGTGGAAAAAAGGAGTGCCACGTGGCACCATTGCAAGGATGTCACATGTCATATATGGATGCTGACATGGAACCCCCACAAATCACAATGTGGTGGGTCTAGGATAACATCATATATAATGTGGAATTGACATGGCACTTAACTAGGCAGTGACATTTCAACAACATTGTCCAATCATGAGGCAAGAAGTGGCCCAATCTAGGTGTGACACATGTCACTCTGGGAGAGGAAAATACTAGTTGGAAGGATGAAATTCCCAAATTCAGACTCAAACCCATGACCTCCATTATAACAATCTAACAGCTTAACCATTGCACCACATGTGTCCCTATGCCCCTTGTGGTGGAAAATAGAAAAAAACTATTTAAAGTTGGATTATTGTTATACGGTGGAAAAAAAGGACCCAACTAACCTTGCCAAAGTTGGAGGGTTGACCAAGCCCTTCCCTAAAATTAGAGGAATGTCAACAATACGCCACAAATGTAGTAAGTGGGATAGGATCCCATGGGTTTGATCTTGGGTCTCCTAGGCCCTAATATTATCCTTTTCCAATACGTCACAGGTTGGGACTTTGGAAATCGCCCACCTTTTATTATATAAATACCAAAATCGCAAAATCCTAGGGAGAAGACCACATGGCCCAAGGAATAATTTGGAGCACGTCAAGGCTTGGAGAGGGAACAACTCCTAAGGAAGTATGATCACCATTAATTATGTATAGAATGTATGGATCCGTACATGTACGGACTTCCACATATAAGCATCAGGAGACATAGTCTTTTTTAGATGTTGGGTTTTCTATTGAGCTAAGAACCATGAAATGTTTTATTTCGATCCTCACTATCCGTGCCTTCTAAACACAATATTGTAGACCATTTTTTGTTTTGAGTAGCCAATTTGTAGTCCACATCCATAATTTTAGGTATAATGATGTATTTCCATGTAACTTGATTTTGCTGATATTTATAAGAAACAACCTCTCCATTGCAGAGAAGGCCCAGAGATATAGTCTTCATAGGACAAAATCCCTTATAAATTTTGGGTTCTTATGTGTTTATGGTGTATGCCTCTTTCGTATGTTTCTTTTCATATGTGCACATTTTATGTTCATGCACTTTTAACAAAAATGATAAGTCACCAAATTTAAATGATCATGATCACACGTATATCATATGAAGGGAATTTCAACTCAAGAATCTATGAATCTTTCAAACACATATCCACTTTAAAATCAAACTCTTAGTGGAATTAAATATTTATCTCGAATCATATCACTAATAAATAAAGAACATATTACCTAGTTTATTGTAGAGTTGATACTTAAGCTTCAAGGAAAAAAATGCTTTTGGAAAAATGTAGGAATGTAATAACAAAGTGAATGATATATGAAAAAGTTGTAAATGTTGAAATTCCAAGTGGTTAGAGATGGAAGAGCTCATTTGCTTGAATGGAGCAATGAACCAATCACAGACCAATCTGAGAGAGGGAATTGTTGAAAGAACTTAACCGTCAATCCACATTGAAAATCAAGTGTAAAAATGAACAAAATAATAAATTATTACTCCATACAACATATTCAAGGTCAGTGTACCCAATTACATATGGGAATTCATCATGCATTACAATATGGTAGTAAAAAGGAACCAAGGGTTTACATGTTGAAAATATGGGATTTTAAATATGTGGAAAGACCTCAAAGTGGGGAGAATTCCACATGCATACTTTGAGTTCAATAAATGCTAATATCAATAAATATTGATCCCAACATCTGTAAAATTCTATTATGTTCAATGAGTTCAAATTTATGCTTATGATCAATACAAATAAACCTTGGGTCATGTCACATTCATTCGATAGGTGTCATTAACAAGTACAAACTTCATTTTATTCCATGCCTCGTGTTCTTATGTATATAAAAGCATAGAATGCCAACACGCCACCACTTTGTAGGATATAGAACCTGAGAAGGGCGCCAACAACATCAAACGAATCAAACACTAAATAAATGGTCTATTACAAAATTTGCTTGATATAAAAACTCAACTATAATGTTAAACATTAGCATTTCTAAAGCATTGAGGTGGCGTACAGATATAATAATAATAATAATAATAATAGTATGTTCTTAAGGACACAAACAAGCCAAATACATATTTGGTGTATGAGACCTCCTTGTTTGTGGGACAGGGGACCCCCTTAGTGTAGGAATGTAACTGATAATGTCTACATAGGTGTACATACCTTACCCACATTTGGATTTGAACCTATGACCTGCTACAAAGAAACACATGTTCTTAATCATTAATCCCACTCACATTTTACTAACAACTTACAACAAACTTAATCTTCTATTTATATTAATGTAATTGAATTTTGAAATTTTGAAATGATTTAAAATTTTAAAACGCATTATATTGCTTTAATTTTTTAAATGTAACATCAATAACTTAACAAATAATGTTATCCAAAAAAATACAAAAAAAAACTATTTAAAATCATAAAATCTATTTTAAACTCAAAACAAAATCTTATATTATTGATAGATAGATCATTTTTAAAATTTAAAATTCATTTATATTGATTTAATTTTGTAAATGTCAGCACAATAACATCCATATCTTAACAAATTATGTCGTATATAAAATGCAATTAAAAAACATAAAAGTGAATTAAAAAAACAATTTTAAAACATAAGAGAAATTTAAAAAACGCAATACAAAATCATAAAAAAAACTAATTAAAAAAAGATAAAAACATAAAATAAAACTATTTCCAAAATCTAAAACTTAAATCATAAAACTGTTTTATCAATTTGCTTTTCCAAAACCTAAAAACTTAATCATAAAATTGTATCATTCAATTTGGTTTTGCATTGTGAATTTTTATTTTGTTTGTTTTTTTCAAAGTTGAAATGACTTAAATTTGCAATTAACTTGTCCAAAATGAGGTGTAATAATTGTGTGTATCCATGGATGGAAGTCTAGTGTATAAAATGAAATAAAGATACTTCAACTTCAGTATATCGATATCTAACCTCACGAGTGCTCTTTCTTTGTTTGAATTGTTTCTGAGCTCTTGGAAAAGAAGGTGAGGCTTTGAAAGATATTTTTTCTCCGATCGTTTCTTCATATTTATTGTCTAAACTCTAGGGTTTGGGATTTAAACACTCAAATACAATATTTCCATTCTATACCAAAGCATTTTGGTGATGATAAGGTAAGTATGGGTCCATAATATGCTAGAGGAGTTTTCTCTGATTAGGGAAATTTTGGACAATTATCCATATATTTCCATGGATATTGAGTTTCGTGGTATAGTGTTTATACCTAGGGGAAATTTCAGAACTTGTTCATAGTTCAACTATTTCACTTTAAATTCTAATGTTGATATACTTAGTCTTATTCAATTGGGTTTCACTTTCTTAGACAAGGATGGGAGCCTACACATCCGTGACATGGATAAGTATTGCATCTCGCAATTCAACTTCTAGGAATTCAATCGCACGAAAGATAAGTATGGCATCGATTCTATTGAGCTTTTTTCTGCATAATGGTATTGATTTCAAGAAAAAAAAATGAGAATGGAATCGATGCACATGTATTTTGTGAGCTTCTAATTTCATCTGGCCTTGTTCTAAATGATGATGTGGACTCAGTTACCTTTCACGGTTGCTATGATTTTGTGTACATGGTTAAGCTTTTAACATGCGAGAGTTTCATCCTGATAAATCTCATGATGGTTTTGGTCCTTGGTCTCTGAATGAAATGCTTGAGATGGGGAAATAATCTCAATAGGGAGGAAAGAAAAAAAAAATTCAATGTCTTGGAAGAGAAGATTTGTCTAGCCACAACACACTAGCTCTTCACTTATTGAAACCATGTCATAGCACCTCCATTCATGGGATATTAAATAATACCCCTATTTTCACTAGATGTCGATAAATACTTACAAAACACATTTTGTTAATCCCCCCTCCCAATGACATATTTACAATTAAAAAACACCTATTTTTACAATATATTCCTTATTCTTTCTAGGAACCTCTTTTTATACCTTCCCCCCCATTACCTATAAACCCCCCATACTTTGTTCCCTGCTGCCCAACACCTACAATATATTGAACTTATTTTTCACAATTTTAAACCCCCCTTTATGAATGAACATGATAATATATTTCTCAATAAGGTGAATCCATCGTGCCACAACATCATCCTTTCCAGATCTACAATGACCATCCAAGGTGAGGAATTTTGGCTTGCAGGACAAGCTACTCTACCTCTTGGGTATTCTTCGTATTCTTAGGTTTGATAATGTTTAAGTTTATACTTCTCAAGTAATCAAGCATTTTGGGGTTGTATTACATTTGTATTGGATGATGGTCATGAATGTAAAGGGGTACGTGATGTTCTTTTGTAATCCCACTAATAGAAACTTGGGGCTCCACACACCACTTCCTATTTTCTCTCATCCTTGGGATATTTTCTTCATGGATTTTGTAAGGGGATTGATTATGTCAAAAGTGGTCCATTTTATCCAAAAGATTCAATAGGTACATCAGGAATTCCATAAGCATTAAAGAGCCAGGTGGATCGAGAAGGAAGTGAGGGATAAATTCCTCATTTATTTGCTGACTGATGAATCTGTTAGAGGCCAAAATCATCTCAATGGGGAGGAATGATCTAGGAGGATTCTAAATGGGTCAATTTTGAAACTCAACAAAACTAAGTGAAACAAACATAAAAAAAAAATATAGTACATCGAGTTGATTCCCATGACATTTGTTTCACTCAAAATGGACTCCGTATGGAAAATTTATGGATAATGTGTAAGATTTGATGGTTTTCATCCGTGTTCTCTAAAGAAAAATATGGTTTTGATGCGGAAGAAAAAGACCCTAATAAGTCTTGTGATGGATTTGATCCTTGTTCTCTAAATGAAGTGCTTGAGATGGGGAAACCATCATAGTGGGGAGGAAAGGAAAAATAATATTTCAATTTCTTGGAGGAGAATAGGAGTCCAGTCATAGCGTCATCCTTTCTAGGTCTTCAGAGGCCACCCAGGGTGAATAAATCTGCCCTATAGGACAAGCTTCTCTACCCCTTGGGGATTCTTTGTATTCTTATGTTTGATAATGTGTAATTTTATACTTCTCATGTAATCGAGCATTTTGGGGTTTTAGTACATTTGTATTGGATGACAATGCTGAATGTAAAGGGACATGTGATGTGATTTTTTAATCCCACTGATAGAAAATCGGGGCTCCACACACCACTTCCTATTTTTTCTCATCCTTGGGATAGTTTCTTCATGGATTTCGTATGTGGATTGATTATGTTGAAAGTGGTTCATTTTATCCAAAAGATTCAACAACTACATCAAGCATTCTAGAAGCATTACAAATCCAAGTGGACCGAGAAGGAAGTGAGGGAGAAATTCCTCACTTATTTGTTGATTGATCAATCTTTTGGATGCCAAAAACCTCTAAATGGGGAGGAATGATCTATGAGGACTCTGAATGGGTCAATTATCAAACTCAACAAAACTAAGTGAAACCAACACTAGAATGTAGATAACATCGATTTGATTCTGACGACATTTGTTTCACTCAAAGAGAACACCGTATGGAAAAGTTATGCATATCTGAATTTTTGACAAAACAACATTTTGAAGTGCAGAAAGTGGAAAAAGGGAGTGCCATGTGGCACCATTACAAGGATTCCATGTGGCATGTACAAATTTTTTCATGGCACCCCCACAAAGAACCACGTAGCGAGTCTAGGATGGCATGGTAGCTGATGTGGCATTGATGTGGCACATAGGTAGAACTTGACTTAGCAGTGGAATGCAACTGATGTGGTCCATTTCAAGTGCAACACATGTCACCCTGAGAGAGGCCAAAATTGGTTGGAAGATCAAAATGCTCGCCATTAGGCTCAAACTAGTGACGTATGTTATAGTAACCTAACGACTTAACTATTGCACCGCATGTGTCCCTTGTGGTGGAAAATAAAAAATATATATTTAAATTTGAATTATTGTTATATGGTGGAAAATGGGGAGGGACCAACCCCACGAAAGTTGGTGTGTTGTCCAAGCCCTCCCCTAAAATTGGAGGACCACCAAAAATACGCCAAAATTGCACCAAGTGGGATGGGAGCCTGTGGGTCTCATAGGGTCTAATATTAGCATTTTCCAATATGCCACATGTTAGGACTTGGGAAGTCCTCAACCTTTTATTACATAAGCACCAAAATCACCATAGCCCGGGGAGCAGACCACATGACCCAAGTCCCAGTACGGAGCACATGGAGGCTGAGACTAGGAAAAGATCTCGAGGAAGTATGGCTTCCACTAATGATGTATGGAATCTACAGATTCGTACATGTGTGTACTTCCATGTGTCAGCATTAGGGGACCTAGGATTTTTCAGGGTTGGATTTTCATATGCTCATAAGTATGCAGTGTTTTATGTCAAGCCTCACTCCCTGAGCCTTTCAAATGCAGTGGTGTAGTCCATTTTCTGTTCCAATTGGCTGATTTGTAGGTCATCTCTAGAATTTGAGGTATAATGATGTATTGCCAAGTAGCTTGATTTTTCTAATATTTATAAGAAACGACCTCCCCATTTTAGAGAAATCTCGAAGACATAGTCCTGATAGGATGAAATCCGTTATAAAGTTTGGTTTCTTTTGTGTTTATGGTGTATGCCTCTTTTGTGTGTGTCTCTTCATATGTGCACATTTTATGTTCATGCTCTTTTAACAAAACAATCCATGATAAGTCACCAAATGTAAAAGATCATGATCACAAGGCTATCGTATGAAGGGAATTTCAAATTGAGAATCTACGAGTCTTTCAAAGACCTCTCCAATTTATAATCAAACTCTAAGTAGAATTAAATCTATACGTCATATAGTATCACTAATAAACAAGGAACAAATTTACCTAGTTTATTGAAGAGTTGATACTTAAGCTTGAGGGAAAAATGCTTCTGAAAAATGTAGGAATGTAGTAACAAAGTGAATGATATATGAATACTCTGTCAATGTTGAAAGGCCAAATGATTGGAGATGGAAGAACTCATTTGCTTGAATGGAGTGATGACGCAATCATAGACCAATCTGAGAGGGGGAATTGCTGAAAGTAGTTAACCCTAAATCCACATTGAAAATTAAGTGTAAAAATGAAAAGAGTAATACATCATTACCCCATACAACATATTCGAGATCAATGTACCCGGTTACTTCTGGACATTCATTATGCAATGCAATATAGAAGTAAAGAGGACCCAAGGGTTTATAGATGGAAAGATGGGATTGTAAATCTGTGGCAAGATGTCAAGATGGAGAAAATTCCACATGCACATTTTGATTTCAATAAATGCCAAGAACAAGAAATTTTGAGCCCCACCTCCATAAAATTCTATTATGTTCAATGAGTTCAAATGTATGCTTATGATCAATAAAAATAGACCTTCGGTCATGCCACATATTCATTAGATAGGTGTGATTAACAAATGCATGGTGTTCATATGTATCTAGACAAACATAGAATGTTAGCATTTCATAAAATTCTATTATGTTCATATGACCTCTTAGGAAGAAACACATGTTCTTAATGGTTAAGCCCACTCAAATTGTACTAACAACATACAACAAACTTAGTCTTCTATTTATGTTAATGTTATTGAATTTAAAAAAAAAAACTCAAATTATTTTAAAAGTTATTAAAATGCATCCTATTGCTTTAATTTTATAAATGTAATATCCATCCTAACAAATTATATTGCCCATAAAATACAACAAAAACAACCGTTTAAAATAATAATAAAACTATTGAAAACAAAAATTTTATATTATTAATAAATGGATATTTTTAAAATTTAAAATACATTTTTATTGATTTAATGTTATAAATGTTATTACAACCACATCCATTTCTTAACAAATTATACCATATATAAAATGCAATTAAAAAAAATTTAAAATTATAAAATCGTTTTAAAAACACAAACTTAAACTTAATTGAAAAAAAAAGGGCTGGTGCAAGCTAATGCTCATCACTTATGACGCGTTCGTTGCAATGGACTTTTGGAAAAACAGAAATCTGAACGTCAAAAGCAATATTAGAAGTACCTACACAACTTTTTGGAATATGGTGTAAGAATATGAAACGTGGACAATCGAATTACCTTCCGGAATATATAACTTTTATTTATGGAAACTAAGCATAAATCCCAAAAAATGAGGTTCTTCTAAGGTTGGTATGTTATATTTTCCCCAAAAAATAATGAATGTGTTTGCGTTGGTCCACTCATTTGGTATGTAAATCGTGGAATTGTGAAAAAATATATAGAGAGAGTTGTAGATAACAGGTGTGTCTAGTGCAGCGATATTTTTCCATATTTATTTATGTTATATTTTTTATTTTTCAAGTTAAGGAAGTCAGTGACGACCTAAAATGACAAGGTCGAGCATTGGTCCACCACATCTTGGTCTTAACATAGTCAATGAACGATATTTTTTTTTAGGATGTAGGTCTTTGTGTCTTCTTGTGCGGGTTCTTTTCTATTTTTTAAATAGGTGAGGCAATCAAAAGTTATAGCCGAAGCAAATAGCCTACCTTTTGTGTTAGATTGACGTTAGTCCATTTAAAATTAAATAAAAAATAGAAAAACATAATATGTTTAAATAAAAATTACATATTCAGAATCTACAGAAAGAGCTACACAAGTGTGTGAATTTTCATTAATAGTGGACAAGCATGGCATATATAAATTCATGCACAAAATAGCAGAAGTGGTACAAAACAAAATTTTATGTCATAAGACAGTCCAAACCACTTGGTTGGGCAACCCGAACCTAAAACTAAAGCAGCCAAGTCATCCACCATGTTGGTTGGAAAAAAAGTGCCGCCAAAATTCTAAATTTAAATCATGTGCGCGCATAGTTTAAAACATAACGCGCACTCACTAGAAGCGCGATCGCGCTCTCTAGGTGTGCACACACTAAAAGCGCGTTTGCGCTACTTTGTGCGCGTGCATTAGAGACGTGTGCGCGCATTTGGTAAGTAAACACTTTGTTTTGATTTTATTTTCAAGCATTTGCAATGGAATGATGATGAGGAGGAGGAGGATGACAATGATGATCAAATGAGGATGATGACTATGATGATGATGAGGAGGATGATGACAATGATGATGATGAGGATGATGACTATGACGAGGATGAGGAGGATGATGACTATGATGATGATGAGGATGATGATGAAAATGAGGATGATGACTATGATGATGAAGAGGATGAGGATGATGATGATGATGATGAGGATGATGATGAGGATGATGATGAGGATGATGACGATGATTACGATGATGAGGATGATGATGTTGATGACGATGATGATGATGATGTTGATGACGATGATGATGATGATGAGGAGGATTATAATGACTATGATGATGAACAATGATGGTGATGATGATGATGAGGATGAGGATGATGATCACGATGACTATTACTATGATGACAGTGATTATGATGATGATTGCAATGATGAGGATGATGATGTTGATGACGAAGATGATGATGATGAGGAGGATGATGATGACTATGAAGATGACTATGAGGATGACTATGAGGATGAGCAATGATGGCGATGATGATGGTGATGATGAACAATGATAATGATGATGATGATGATGCTGACAATGATGAGGAAAAATGATGATGATGATGATGATGATTGTGATGATGATGATAAGGATGATTTCAATGACGATGATGAGGATGATGACTACGATGATGAGGATTAGGATGAGGATGATGATGACGAACAATTATGGTGATGATGATGATGAGGATGAGGATGAGGACGACGACGACGATGATGATGACGACGATGAGGAACAATGATGATGATGATGATAGGTTTAGATGAAAGTTTGCTTTGATTTTATTTCCAAGCATTTGCAATGGAATGATGATGATGAACAATGATGAGGGGGAGGAGGAGGATAATGACAATGATGATGATGAGGATGATGACTATGATGATGATGAGGATGATGATGATGATGATGATGGTGACGACAATGATGTGATGGTAAACAATGATGGTGATGATGACGATGATGATGAGGATGAGGATGATGATGATGATGATGATGATGATGATGAGGATGATGATGATGACAATGACGAACAATGTTGGTGATGATGATGATGATGATGATGAGGATGATGACTATGATGATGAAGAAGATGACGATGATGACTATGATGAGGATGACGATGTTGATGACGACAATGATGATGAGGAGGAGGATTATAATGACTCTGATGATGAACAATGATGGTGATGAGGATGATGATCACGATGACTATTACTATGATGACAATGATTATGACGATGTTGATGATGATGATTGCGATGATGAGGATGATGATGTTGATGATGAAGATGATGATGAGGAGGAGGAGGATGATGACTATGAGGATGAACAATGATGGCGATGATGATGGTGATGATGAACAATGATGATGATGACGATGCTGACGATGATGAGGAACAATGATGATGATGATGATGATGATGAGAATTAGGATGAGGATGATTATGACAATGACAATGATGACGAACAATGATGGTGATGATGATGATGATGATGAGAATGAGGACGAGGATGATGATGATGACGATGATGATGAGGAACAATGATGATGATGATGATAGGTTTAGTTGAAACATTGTTTTGATTTTATTTCCAAGCATTTGCAATGGAATGATGATGATGAACAATGATGATGATGAGAAGGAGGATGATGACAATGATGATGATGATGAGGAGGAGGATGATGGTGATGATGACGATGATGATGATGGTGAACAATAATGGTGATGATGACGATGATGATGAGGATGATGATGATGATGATGATGATGAGGATGATGACGATGATGATGACGATGACGAACAATGTTGGTGATGATGAGGATGATGACAATGATGATGATGAGGATGATGACTATGATGATGAAGAGGATGAGGATGATGAGGATGATGATGTTGATGATGTTGATGATGATGATGAGCAGGAGGAGGAGGATTATAATGAATATGATGATGAACAATGATTGTGATGATGATGATGATGAGGATGATGATCATGATGACTATTACTATGATGACAGTGATTATGATGATGATGATGATTGTGATGATGACGATGATGATGTTGATGATGAAGATGATGATGATGATGAGGATGATGATGAATATGAAGATGACTATGAGGATGAACAATGATGGTGATGATGATGGTGATGATGAACAATGATGATGATGACGACACTGACGATGATGAGGAACAATGATGATGATGATGCTAATGATTGTGATGATGATGATAAGGATGATTTCAATGACGATGATGAGGATTAGGATGAGGATGATGATGACGAATAATGATGGTGATGATGAGGAGGAGGAGGAGGATGAGGACGAGGATGATGATGATGACAATGACGATTAGGAATAATGATGATGATGATGATAGGTTTAGTTGAAACTTTATTTTTATTTTATTTCCAAGCATTTGCAATGGAATGATGATGATGAACAATGATGAGGATGATGAAGATGATGAGGAGGAGGATGATGATGAGGATGATGACTATGATGATGAGGATGATGATGATGATGATGACGATGATGATGATGATGACGGTGAACAATAACGGTGATGATGATGATGATGATGAGGATGAGGATGATGATGAGGATGAGGATGATGATGAGGATGAGGATGATGAGGATGATGATGATGACGATGACGAACAATGTTGGTGATGATGATGATGATGAGGATGATGACAATGATTATGATGCGGATGATGACTATGATGATGAAGAGGATGAGGATGATGAGGATGATGATGTTGATGACGACGATGATGGTGATGAGGAGGATTATAATGACTATGATGATGAACAATGATGGTGATGATGAGGATGATGATCACGAGGACTATTACTATGATGACAGTGATTATGATGATGATGATGATGATGATTGCGATGATGAGGATGATGATGTTGATGACGAAGATGATGATGAGGAGGAGGAGGATGATGACTATGAATATGACTATGAGGATGAACAATAATGGCGATGATGATGGTGATGATGTCGATGTTGACGATGATGAGGAACAATGATGATGATGATTGTGATGATGATGATAAGGATGATTTCAATGATAGTGATGAGGATGATGACTATGATGATGAGGATTAGGATGAGGATGAGGATGATGATGATGACAATAATGATGAAGAATGATGGTGGTGATGATGATGATGATGAGGACGATGACTATGATGATGATGACGACGACGATGATGATGATGATGACGACGATGATGATGATGGTGATGATGATGATGATGATGAGAATGAGGATGATGACGACGACGAGGATGATGATGATGACGACGATGATGATGATGGTGATGATGATGATGATGATGAGAATGAGGATGATGATGACGACGAGGATGATGATGATGACGATGACAAACAATGTTGGTGATGATGATGATGATGACAATGATGATGATGAGGATGACGAGTATGATGATGAAGAGGATGAGGATGATGACGATGATTAGGATGGTGATGTTGATGATGACGATGATGAGGAGGAGGAGGATTATAATGACTATAATGATGAACAATGATGGTGATGATGATGAGGATGATGATCACGATGACTATTACTATGATGACAGTGATTATGATGATTGCGATGATGATGATGTTGATGACGAAGATGATGATGAGGAGGAGGATGATGATGACTATGAAGATGACTATGAGGATGAAAAATGATGGCGATGATGATGGTGATGCTGACGATGATGAGGAACAATGATGATGATGATGATGATAAGGATGATTTCAATGATGATGATGAGTATGATGAGTATGATGATGATGATGAGGATGAGGATGATGATAACGATGCCAATGATGATGAACAATGATAGTGATGATGATGAGGATGAGGATGATGATGAAGATGATGACGATGAGGAACAATGATGATGATGATGATAGGTTTAGTTGAAACTTTGCTTTGATTTTATTTCCAAGCATTTGCAATAGAATGATGATTATGAACAATGATGATGATGAGGAGGAGGATGATGACAATGATGATGATGAGGATGATGACTATGATGATGAGGAGGATGATGATGATGATGATGATGATGACGACGATGATGATGATGGTGAACAATGATGGTGATTATTAGGATGATGATGAGGATGATGATGATGATGATGATGATGATGATGACCAATGTTGGTGATGATGATGATGATGACCAATGTTGGTGATGATGATGATGATGACAATGATGAGGAGGATGATGGTGATGATGATGATGATGATGAAAAATGTTGGTGATGATGATGAGGAGGAGGATGAAAATGATGGTGATGAGGATGATGAATATGATGATGATGATGATGACAATGATGATGAACAATGATGGTGATGATGATAAGGATGAGGATTACGATGACGATGATGATGATAGGTTTAGACTATATTGTAGTGGTGATGATGATGATAGGTTTTAGGCTATATTGTAAAAATACTCAAAATATTCATGAATATGAAGTCGTTGTTGAACAACGTTAGTAATTAAATGAAATAAACATTAGTGAGTAAATGCTCTAAATGTTAGACAGGGGCACGTACACGTTTAGGTTTGTGTGCACGTCAATGCACACGTGCGGTATTATACATGCGTGCGCGTGCCTAAAGGCATGTGTGCGCATATGTTAGTAGGTAAAAAAACAAAGTTAGGAATTCCCGGGATTGCTACCTATTTTCATGGGTTTTATTTTGTTGTTCGCGCGTTTTGTGCTCCTAAACTATGCAATTTGGCTCACAATCCATCACCACTCTTTGATCTTTTGGATGGAAGCTCACTCTTGGAATCTAACAAACATATTCAATGGTCCTGGAAGTTAGTAGAAAGATTCCCACTACAAGTTTTCATTAGAAGAAGAGATCATTTTGAATAGGTATGGTGAATTGTAAATAATTGTTTTAATTCACAAGTTTTTAGATCATTTCATTGATTTATGTTTTATGATATGCCTACAACAATATCTCTCTCATAGACAACATTTAATTTCACAAGAATAAATCCCAACTTCACATCTAAACAAGTCACATATTCTCCATACAAGATGAAGTATGCCATGTTAACTAATTTACATTTGCACATGAATATATTTTGATTTTACACAATGATGGCATAGATGAATTTATATCTTGAGACTCTTCAATTTGAAAAAAAAAACCTTTGAAGTAATAATGGGAGAGGGTCCATATTGAATAGTTCACCAAGTTGTCCATATTCTCTATATAAGATGAAGTATGCAATGTAGACCAATAACCATTTGCACATGAATATATTTCGATTTCCCACAAGGATGGCATAGATGAGGTTCTCTATTGAGACTCTTCAATTTGTATAAAAACCTTGGAAGCAATCATGGGAGAGGGTCCATATTTAACAGTTCACCAACTTGTCCATGCTGTCTTCTTCATGCTAGATTTATCATAACATGCCTTTGAGCTTGACAGGGATTCCTCTACCTCGATGATTTCTCCTTTTTTCGAGGGATTTGCAACCTCATTTCACTCATCTTCTTTTGACTTCCAATAATTTTTTAACACAAAGGAAGTTAGAATCCTATAGATGTAATACCTGCAAACTTGACTATCTTTACTTGACTCAAATAGAGTATAGAAATGAAAATTTGGTCCAAACATAAAGAGAAACCTTTAATCAACGATTATGTATCAATCAATAATTAGCATACTAACATATCTGTAATTTAGTTATTTATGTTGGAATGCATCATGTATCTTGTATAATGGAACTAATACCTTATTTGTTGCTTCTTATGCAGGGGTAGACCTCATAGTTTTGATAAATAAACTTTTGGATATGGGAAACTCACGTAACAGAGCAAGAAAAACTAGAAGGAATAGGCCCATTGAAAAGGAAAATGAGGTAAGAGAAAAGGCCAGGTTTGTAAAGGAGAGAGTGAGACATGGTCCAGACATTTCCATTGATACTACGTCTGATCCTAACAGATTCGACGACATAACAACCTCTACTTTAGAACCACGAGTGAAGTGGTTGTGTCCAACAGACCCAACTCAAGTTCCAACATCAACACAATCTCCAACCAATAATCCATCAACGAGCCATGTTGAAGCTCTTGAAGACATAGGTGTATTGAGAGATGCTGAGTATGAAGCGTTGGACCTAGGAGCAATGATTAATTTGCGATCTCTTCTAGAATACCACAACCATGTCAAGCACACTCCCAATATGGACCGACATGTGAATGATTCATGACAAAAAAGAATCCCTAGGATCCGTAGCTCATGTCCACCTTCCCTACCTCGACTGTCTACTACAAGAAAAAGGACCCCTAGACGTATCCATGTGGATGAAAGTTGTCTGTCAGGCCTTGAAGGTAAGTTTCCCAAATGCACTATCGATTGGAAATGTAACAAATTAATGAAGGAATATTTTGAATCCAAAGGCGATGCAGGTAAATTCCAATTATTACTATGTTTGTTAAATTCAAATTGTTTAGTTGTTGTTAGGAGAATTCTGGGCATAAAGATGGTTAGAATTTCAGATGCTAACAATCATATTGTTAGAAATCTCCAATCTGTTTTTAATGCGATTGGGAAGATGTTCCGTACTAAAGATATTTGTGCGGATCGTCGTGTGTTATTAGAATCAGTTGTAATAAAGTCGACACAGCAATGTCACCTCCTTTCACACACTTCTTAGATACTTAAATTAAATAGAAAACTTGTTTAGAAGTACCCTGTTATAAGAGAAAATATGCAGACTCTAGGTGGAAAATATTGTTGGGCTTTTGTCGACAGGTTGCCTCGTCGAGATATGAAGATAATTGATGCTGTCAAGGAATTAGTACAAACGTTTTGGCATGATCATACAAGACCTTTGTCTAATCAAAGAGATGTGCTAAAGCTGAGAAAAGGTTCTACTGAACGTGAACCCCACGTCAAACACTTCCTTGACCCAACACAGACTGAACTATATGATAGGTTCAAGAATGAGCACACAAAATTAAACCTAGGACAAAGGTCCTTTGAGAAATGTAAACCATGGTACATTCGTATATGCATTGATCGAAACACGTGCTATTGTATATATGATGTAGAATATGAATATTTTTATGAAACATATAAACATATATTTTGTGATTTTCATACTAACCTTGAGCGGGGCTGCAATGAATCCGTAATACCACCGAATTCATTGACATATTTTATCGTCAGCATCATGTGTCCAAGGCATGAAGGACAAAAATATTATGGAAAATCATGTCTATATGGGAATTGTTCTAGGTGCAGTGGGTTTTCTCTTT
Organism: Pseudotsuga menziesii; assembly: GCA_001517045.1. NCBI lineage: Eukaryota > Viridiplantae > Streptophyta > Pinopsida > Pinales > Pinaceae > Pseudotsuga > Pseudotsuga menziesii. The sequence goes on from LPNX010262554.1 coordinate 514,043, forward strand.
TGAACCATTGCATTCATGGAAGTGATGAGCATCAACTTGGAAATATGAGCATGGAGATGCAGAGCTTCAATTACGTAACCTATCAATTAGATAGTGTGAAGGAAAGTAAAAAGATTGCATTGGTGAAGTCACAGGTGCAAATGATTATTGCATGTTTTTCCTCTTACATGTTCAATTTCTACATATACATTCTTTAAAGGTCACATTCTAATACGACCCTTGTTTTCATGGCAACAGGTATGGGTATGTGATTTTTTTATGGAGTTCTATAAGAAAAATGAGCAGTATGTTCAACATGTGCACGTAGCGCGATGACAAGATGAGCAGTACAGAAAATGCAGGGACATCTTTCCCATTGGGACCATATTGTCAATTGTGGATTTTGCAGAAAACTACACCCTACAGCCACAAATGAAATTCAGAGTCAATACTATCATTTCGACCGAGTCAGCATCATGGTATATATTATGTATAGGCATGGCCCTGCGAGCAGCATTAACAACAAGATAATACAGAAGGAGACAAACTTTTACATAATTGATGACAGATGCCATGATATGCATTATGTGCAACACTGTTTTCAAATTTTCTATGATCAGCTAAAGGAGGGAGATGTACAAATGGGTCAGCATTAGATATGGTCAGATGGTTATGCGGGCCAGTTCAAAAATTATCTAGTCTTCCAATGGATGAGTATGTTACATAAGACTTATAATGTGCCACATATATGGAACTACTTTGAGACCAGGCATGGAAAAGGTGAGCATGACGGGGCTGGTGCATGCATTAATACCACACTATGAAGGGAGGAGATGAGGTTTACCAAAAATCCCCATATCAAAGATGCAGAATCCATAGTTCAATGGTGCTCAGTAACAATGTCAGATCGAAATTCAGTGGTAGGAAGGCCAATCAGGAATTTTTGGCATGTGGTTGACATAGATCGATCACGTTCCTATAGTTGCGGCACAGTACAAGGAACACATGGATTTCATTCGGTTCGAAGATCAAACAATCCCCTATTTGAAATATGGACGTGAAAACTTGCTTGCTTTTGAATCCCTTGTAGCAGTGGTGAATGGGATGAATGTGAATGCATGGATTGGGTTGATGATTGGGATCGTGTGTCACTTGTAGTAGAACCATGTGTAGTCGGTGAAACAACCCACTTAGAGGAGGGTCAATCAGCGATTTCGACAGACTATGACCATATCTCAGATCTTGTACAACTAGGACACATATATGTAGTTGTTGCCCCGAAAGACAATGTATGGGACACAGATAATTTGTTGGTGTTGTAATCTCATAGATCACATAAGGTTACCAATAATACATACTGAAACATATATATCTATAAATCAGAAACAGGAGACAAGAACATATAGGAAAATAGATTATATTATTGTAATGAGTTCATACAAGGCAGAGAAATGAACTGAGTTCTCGTTTTGGCTCAACAGCCTAATATATACAATTTACAAACATTTACAAAATAACTACCTGTCGGTTCGATGAACCGACACGAATTTTAGTTAGCCGACTTAATCATCTAGTTTAGTCGGCTGACCGACTTAGTCGGCCGACCGACTTAGTCGGCTGACTGACTAAGTCGGCCCATCGACTTAGTCGCCTGATCGACTAAGTCGGTCTTCGTTCAAGTCGACTTGTGTCGACTTGCTCCTTCTACATCTCCCCCACGAACAAAATGTTTCTTTGTCCTGAAGAAACAGGGAGGTACAAAAAATTATGTCTCTGTTGGACTCTTCCAAAATGCTATTGTGGAGGGCTATGCAGACGAATGGTTGGCCTTTTCTGGACGCAAATCTCGACAATAGCCGGAGCGGTGATGGCAAGGTGATGCTGGAAATCTGTCCAACTCTGCAAAGCTTTCTGGATGTCGATCGTTAGTGTAGTTAAACGTGACAGGACCGACATCTTTTTAGAGAGTGGGACTTCTGCGATTTTCTCCATGTTGGGGCCCAGGATTTGGTTCTGTTCGCCATTTGTGTCGATGAGTCTTTTCATCTGCGGGCAAATGATGTCAACTTTCTCTAAGTTTGGAAGGCCTTGTTGGACCCATTGATGTGCTTCTCGTTCCAACTTTTGCAGCTTGGTTGTCTCCAGGACAATTTGTTCTTCTATTGTCTACCTAAGTGCTACCTCTGTCATCTTCCTGCCCTCCAAAGCCTGAATGCCTTGACGAGTCTGCCGGGTCTGTTGATAGACTTTCCCGTAGTGAGTAGGCCAGTCCCTTAAGACTTCTTCGGTCACAACAGATTCCTCCATGTGGTCCTGCAGCACTTTGTATGCCTCTGAGAAGGCAGTGTGCTCTGCTAGTAGTAATCGGGCAGTCTCTTCCTTAGTCTCTTGGAGACGAGCCTGGACGGTCGATACCATGGTCTTGAAGAGCTGATATGCTCTTTCCAACGGTTGATCTGTGTCATCTTCAATAGGGCCTGGTATCACGGACTGAGCTAGAGCCCTACATTTGCCAAGAAACTCGACCTGCTCTGCATTTTTGTTTGAGAGCTCTTTAGTTTTTCTCGCAGTCCTTGTCTTTTATTCCTTGGCCAATGTCTTGAGTAGTTGGCTGACTTCTATGTTGGTCAATGAGCTTGCATCTTTTAAGCCGATCTGAAGTCTAGAGGGATGATGCTCTTTCTTCTTCTTTTGTTCTTCTGTCACTTTTTCCTGGGTACCTGCAGCAGTGGAGGGGGTTTTGGTGGTTGGAGGGTTTGAAGTCGATGGTTTTTTTGGTTGGGTGATTGGTATGGTTGCTTCTGGTTGAGAGGATGTAGTTGATTGGGGTATATCTAGCTGGGTCTCAGGGGGTGGCGGAGGGGGTGGGGATGATGATGGCGGGGGTGGTGATGATGGCGGCGGTGGTGATGTAGTAGGGGAATGGTCGGGGGTAATGGGTTTGTTGAGAGTAGGTTGTAAACTTACGTCAGACAGTGAGTCTAGTTTGAGGTCAGTGATGGGGAAGTCGGTCTGGGGTTTGGGGTGAATCTGTTCGATGGTAGACTGTACATGGCCAATTATGTCACCTTCTTGGTCAGATTGAGTGAATATTGATGTAAGGTGTGCATTTACCTGGGGGTTTGTCCTGCTGCCAATATAAAGAGGGGCCCTCGTGTGAATTGTCTGAGCCGACTAAAACAACGTAGGCAGAGTCTCAAAGAAAGCTTTGAGGTCTTTGTCTTTGTCGAATTTTTCTTTCACGGACTCTGGTATTCTGCTTTTGTACAAGTCGAGAGGACTGACCGATTGTTGTGCCCGTGCTTGCTCTTCGATGACTAGTGTCGACGATGGAGGTGGAGGAGTCGACACAAGATCGAAGATGTCTTCCAGTGTTGTTGTTGTTTTGGGCTTCTTTGGTCGACCCTCAAGGCCTCCTGCTTCAAGAAACCATTGAAACTGAGTTTCGACTGGGACTTTGTTTGCAGCGGCATCCTCTACAATGTCGACGGCCATAGCTAGTAGCTCTTCCTCATCGTTAGACGACTTAGTGACGATAAGCTTGTGCTTACCTTTGCCCTGCTGTACTTTTTGTGCTCTGATTTTCCTTTTGGCAGCAAGGGAACCAATGTTGTAATCTCATAGATCACATAAGGTTACCAATAATACATACTAAAACATATATATCTATAAATCAGAAACAGGAGACAAGAACATATAGGAAAACATATTATATTATTGTAATGAGTTCATACAAGGCAGAGAGCTGAACTGAGTTCTCGTTTTGGCTCAATAGCCTAATATATACAATTTACAAATAGTTTCAAAATAACTACCTATTGGTTCGATGAACCGACACGACTTTTAGTTAGCCGACTTAATCATCTAGTTTAGTCGGCCGACCGACTTAGTCGGCTAACCGACTACATCGACCCATCGACTTAGTCGGTTGATCGACTAAGTCGGTCTTTGTTCAAGTTGACTTGTGTCGACTTGCTCCTTCTAAAGTTGGCACGATGCATTCAAGGTAAGAAAATCCTGAACGGATCATTGATTGATGATGACGGAAATGAATTTCCTATTTGCTCGATGGTGGTTAAGGGTGAATATCTTACACCAGATGGGAAATCAAGAAGAACTAGTGGGCATATATTCGTGGATTACAAACTAGGTTCTATGGTCTATCACTTCACAAACTTGATTGTTGGCACGAACATCCATCTACAGACAACGTCAATGAAGAAATCAACCAAGGTACGTTACTTCTTGCCTCATTCAGAGCACGAGAGATTGATGGAGGCAATTAGCAACAAAGAGGATCCAGCTGGCTATATTGAATGAGATTGGGTAATTTCTCACACACTCCACTTGGATGCCAGTTTGATGAGTGATTTAAATTGACAACTACTATTAAAATACAAGATGATCACGATAACTTACTCCACTTTCTATGTGAACTCTGCAAAATCCTTTCCCTTTCCATCTATATTGATGTCATGTCTGAATATATAGCATGTATAATTACTTATTACCAAGTATGATATGTTTTATGCACCATCTTGGTAATAAGTATTTCTACATGCTATATATTCAGACATGAAATCGATATATATGGAAAGGGAAAGGATTTTACAGAGTTCACATAGAAAGCGGAGTAAGTTATCATGACCATCTTGTCTTTTAATAGTAGCTGTCAATTTCAACCACTCATGGTTGTCTTGTCTTTTAATAGATTTTGATGTATTATCTTGCACAAGCACACGATTCTCTACATTTGACTATGCAAGAATACAAAAGCTATGCAAGAATACAAATTAGCCACTAAAGCTATGCAAGAATACAAATTTTCATCATTTGCATTCTCAATTCCTTCTATTCTTTTTAATTAGAGATTGAATTATTTGAATGTAACTTTCAAGTGAAAATGTTTGATGCATGTATCTTCAATAGACACCCTTCACTAGTTTAATATTTCACCCATGTTTCTCTTACCTTTGCTATAGGATTTTAAACATCATGTCCTTCACATCTTTTCTAAATCCACACTTTATATTGTTCTCTACATGTCCTTCCTGGTAAACCACTATCTTTGCAACTTTCTCTCCAATTTGTGTTGCATTGGGCTACTATTCAAAAAATAATTGCTCTAATATTGTGAAATGGTATTTGACTTGTGCATTATGCTTTCATCTCTAAATTTTAATTGCTATTCTAGTAATTGTTTATCCTTCTTCTATTTGAGTCAATAATTAGAATTTAATGAGAAAGAAGAAGGTATAACATAGAGCAAGGTCAAGGAGTTGTTCATGTTTAAGACATACAGTTTCTATAACATTTATTCTATCCTTTTTTGGAGAAATATAGTTCATGCCCAATATTTGTTGTGTTGGACACAAATACTTCATTACAAATTGACTTCCCAAGCCCTTCTTCAACCTTTTAATAATGCTCTTACCATGCCCAAAAATTAGCTTGTCATCCCAGACCGAGAGTGACCAAGTGTCCCTGAACGACATTTTCATGCGACTTGAAACTCAACATAACTCAGCAACCGGAGGTCGGATCGATGATCCATCAACTCCGTTGGTCTCTTGGCATGCCATTACCTCTAGTGGTCCCTATCCACCATGTTTGAATGGCCCAGTGACTCCACATTGCATCGGTTTTGTAAACTAGGGTTTTTATCAGTTTCCTTCAATGCACCTCTTGTATTGGTGGGTCAACTCTGAAAAACCCTCCTCCATTCTAGTCTTGGTGGTGTTCCCATGTCGGCATTGGCAATAAACACCTGTCAAAACCAACAACATGTAATCTTGCTGCTCTGTTTGGTTTTTCTCTCCCGGAGCGAGAGTGACCAAGTGTCCCTGAACGACATTTTCATGTGACTTGCAGCTCGACATCACTCAGCAAACGAAGGTCGGATTGATGAGCCGTCAACTCTCTTGCTCTCCTGGCATGCCATTACCTCTAGTGGGCCCTCTCCACCACATTTTCATGGCCCGGTGACTCCACTGTACATCAGTTTCATAAACTAAGGTTTTGCTCAGTTTCCTTCATTGCAACTCTCACACTGGTGGGTCAACTCTAAAAAACCCTTCTTCAGGCTAGTCTTGGTGGTGTTCCCATGTTGAAATTGGCCATACACACCTATCAAAGCCAATGGCATGCAATCTTTCTACTCCGTTTGGTTTTTCGCTCCCTGACCGAGAGTGACGAAGTGTCCCTGAATGACATTTTCATTCAACTTGCAACTTGACATAACTCGCCAACCATAGGTCAGATCGATGAGCCGTCAAGTCCGTTGTCCTCATGGAATGCCATTACCTCTAGTGGGCCCTCACCACCATGTTTTCATGGCCCAGTGACTCCACTGTGCATCGGTTTCATAAACTAGGGTTTTGCTCAGTTTCCTTCAATGCAACTCTCGCACTGGTGGGTCAACTCTGAAAAACCCTCCTCCATGCCAGTCTTGGTGGTCTTACCATGTCTAAATTGGCCATACACACCTATCAGATCCAACAACATGCAATATTGTTGCTTTGTTTGGTTTTTTGCTCCTGGACCGAGAGTGACCAAGTGTCCCTGAATGGCATTTTCATGCGACTTTCAACTCGACATAACTCGATAACCGGAGGTCGGATCGACGAGTCATCGACTGCGTTGCTATATTGGCATGCCACTACCTCTAGCGGGCCCTCTCCATCGCATTTGAATGGTGCAGTGAATCCATTGTGCATCAGTTTCGTAAACTAGGGTTTTTCTCAGTAGATTTATTTATTTGAAAGTAGTCATTTACGCAGTGGAGAAATGTAAAAAAGGAGAAGGAGCTGCGTTGGATGATTTAGTAAATCTCTTGCTGACTTCTGGGCAATCTTAGTCCGGATTGATTCCAAGAGCTTCACGTCATTCAGGACATCCCTTCCAACAGGTCGAATCCCTCCATGGAAGGGATGTCTTGAATGACGTGAAGCTCTTGGAATCAATCCGGACTAAGATCGCCCAGAAGTCAGCAAGAGATTTACTAAATCATCCAACGCAGCTCCTTCTCCTTTTTAACATATTTATTTATGTTGTAATTTGTCGTAATAAGAGGTTCTAGATATGTTATATGCTTGGAAAGAATGCCCTAAAGGGATGTATCTTCATGGTGTTAACGTACACTTGGACTAGGGTTTATTTTGTTGGGTTTCCTTGTGATATTAGGATGAAGATAAGTGAAATATTGGACCATATTGACCACCTTCACGCACATGTTGAGGAGAACAAATGAGCATCGTAACCACCTTGGCACACATATTGAGGATAAGCATTGCAGCATTGTAACCACCTCTGACACATATGTCGAGTAGCATTGGGAACAAGAAGATGTGGTACATAACTAGAGGAGGAATGCATTACATGATGAAACTTGGATATGCATAAGGACACTAGGTTTTATATATGTAATTAAACATTGGAGAAGGAGATATAATACTAGAGGAATTGGTGGTTCTCTTGCAGAATTTATAACTCTTTTTATCAAGGCAAAGGGGGTAGAATTAGGGTTCCAACCCTGTATAAGATACAAAGAAAAGAGTTAATGTCTTTGGTGATATTGTAGTCTTGTTCTTGTGTGATACATGGAGGTTAGGGAAAGACCATGTAAAACTCAACTTGATAAGTCTTGAGCTTATTTTGATTCCTTGCTTAGAAGAAGATTTTTTTAAGTTTAGTTGATTTTCCATGGAGGTCTTGGTGCTTGTGTTAATGCAATAGACGAAGACCTAGGGTTTGGGGAATCATCTTAGGATAAACATGTTGACGTTGAAACTAGTGCTAGACTTGTCTGAAATTCCATGTGCTTCTATGATGAAAGATTATTAGGGTTTATAAACCCTAACGAGGAAAACAATTATAGTGTGGATACCTTAATGCATGCTAGGGTTTCATGAACTACAATCTCGTTGAGACTTGCATACTAGGGTTTCATGAACTACAATTGCATGCTATAACTAGGGTTGAGAAGTTATGAGATGAAACACATGTACGTGTCCAAATTGAAAACCAAGTAGGGTTTTGTGAACTACAATTGCATGCTATAACTATTGTTGAGAAGTTATGATATGGGACTAGGGTTTTGTGACCTCTTTAAAATCTATGAGATCGAAGTAGAAACACATGTACATGTACAAATCCAAAACCAACTAGGCTTTCATGAACTACAAATTGCATGCTATAACTAGGGTTGAGAAGTTATAAGATGGAAATATGGATTTATGATCCCTTTACAAGTTATGAGATGGAAAAGAGAAACACACCTACCGTTTCATGAACTACCATTGCATGCTAGGGTTTTATGAACTACAATATCATTGAGACTTTCATACTAGGGTTTCATGAACTATAATTGTATGCTTTAACTAGGTTTGAGAAGTTATGAGATGGAAATATGGATTTATGAGCTTTTTACAAGTTATGAGATGGAAAAGAGAAACACACCTATGGTTTCATGAACTACCATTGCATGTTAGGCTTTCATGAACTACAATCTCATTGAGACTTTCATACTAGGGTTTCATGAACTACAATTGCATACTAGGGTTTCATGGACTACAATTGCATGCTATAGTTTCATGAACTACAAATTGCATGCTATAACTAGGGTTGAAAATTTATGAGATGGAAGTAGGGTTCTATGACCTCTTTACAAGTTATGAGATGGAAAAGAGAAACACATATATGGTTTCATGAACTACCATTGTATGCTAGGGTTTCATGAACTACAATCTCATTGAGACTTTCATACTAGGGTTTCATGAACTACAATTTGAAAACCTAGTGTTTCATGAAATACAATTGCATGCTATAACTTGGGTTGAAAATGGCCCTCCCCCTCATGTTTTGATGGCCCAATGTGTCTAGATATCACTAAGAAAGGACATGTTGCAACATTATATTATTGATGTAATATAATATAAGCCAACAACCTGCATAATAAAACTAGGGTTCACATATTGAGGCATGGAACTACAAACTAGGGTTTTATGAACTCTTTAGGTTTGAAGATCAAATTAGATTGGTTAGTATCATTTAAGTAGAAACCAAATGGCCATATAGCCCTAGGCTACACTTACAAATTGAAAACCAACTAGGGTTTCATGAACTACAAATTGCATATTATAACTAGGGTTCACAAGTTTTGAGATGGAACTAGGGATTTATGACCTCTTTAGGTATATAGCATTAGATTGGTTAGTATCATTTAAGTAAAAACCAAAAGTACCTATAACTAGGCTATGTACATACACGAAATCATTTTATTGGGATTAATATGAACAACTTACTATTTCATATGTTCACAAATGCAAATACCAATGTGTGCAAATGCTAGGAACAATACTCAAATTATCAAATTGTTACAATTGAATTAAACCCTAGGTTATGAATTGAATTTCTTTGTTATCCTAAACCCTAGCTAACACTATTGTAATTGATGAATAGTTACATGCTAGACTTGCCTAAAATGCTAACCCTAGCTAGACTTGCCTGAAATGCCATGTGCTTCTTTAATGAAAGATGATTAGGGTTTATAAACCCTAACAAGGAAAACAATTATAGTGTGGAGATTTGAATTTTAGCTTATATTATCTTTATGATTGGGTAGATTCTAGCATTGGTTATGCATGCTAATTTGAGATAATTTTGGGTTGAATTTGTTACATAAACTTTAATGGTGTTTGTTTTGTTAGATATCCTAAGTGCAGACCTTTGGATAGGCCATCATGCACTTGTGTGGGCCATCAAGATGATGAATAAGGAAAATAATATGAAATAAAAGGAACTTGCTAGCCAAAATGACCCTTCAAACAATGATTGTACACCCAAAGAGAACATGTCGTTACCAAAGGAAGGATCAATAGGGATGACAAGATAGGAAGTGAGTGGGTAAGATAAGAAGGCAAGCAAGTGACCTTAGGCTATGATAGGTGGGTAAGAAGGCTATTAGGGCTTCCCTAAATAGGATATTACCTGTCAAGGATTCCTCATTGATTACAAATCCTAGGTTATGCATGCTAACCTTTAAAATTCAGTTAGGGTTAGGGTTTCCTCATGGATTCTAAACCCTAGGTTATGCATTCTAACCCTTAAATCGTTCACTAGAGGAAATTTGAGGTCTAAAATGGGCCTCCTAAGGAAAATAATAAAATAATAGTTATTAATTTTGGAGGAAGAATGAAAAAAACTACTTTTTTGTTCGTATTTTCAACATATCTCCCTATGTTTTTACTCAAATTCTAAGTGGGAGAGCTTGTTGGATGCAGACTTTAATTCTGCATCCAATGAGTACCCACACTTCATACTTTTGATGGACCCCGCTACCCCAAAAACAAGAAATACCTGAAAAAATGTGATGATGCAGTGTGGGTACTCGTTGGATGACGAATTAAATTCTGCATCCAACGAGCTCTCCTGCTTGAAATTTGTGTAAAAACACAGGGAGATATGTCGAAAATACAAACAAAAAAAGTAGTTTTATTTTATGACAAATATGTCAATTCAACCATTATGGTTGACTCATTTTATTGAAATTCTATTGGTTCTTGAATTCCAACTCACAAAATTTATTGTTGGCGTGTTTTCTTATAAGGCCCATTTTAGACCCCAAATTTCATCTAATGAAAATTGCAACAAGTACACTAGCTCATTAAAATTGCAAGTGCTCAATAGATTATTATAGAAAACACATATTCATGAACTCGTTTCATTTTTTATTTGTCAAGGAAGAACAATTTTTATGGGACGTTAGCATTATGGGATGTTTTAATTTCAATTATGAATGTGGTTGAAGCATGTTAGTGGTGTTGATGGGATGTTATCATGATATCTCCCAAAGTCAGCTGCTCTTGCAACAGACATAAAAGTATTTCCAGCCAAGCCTTTAGCATTATGACAGTCCTACATTTCACTTTTTAGCTAACCAGGACAAAGGTACAATATTTTTAAGTAAACATCAGTGATAAACAATTTTATAAGTGACAAGTTTCCAAGCCAATGGGACTGTTAAACCAAATCAAATTTCCAGTCAAGTAAAATGTCTTATGACATTCCAAGATGTAATTTCCAGTCAAGTAGGAATGATAAGAAGTATATTCACTTGGATTTTGATGACAAAATGACTTGCAAGCAATTCAAGGACTTTTCTAGTATTTTGCCAAGTTATGGATGTTTATATAACACTGTCAAATTTGTTTAAGTATGGCTGGGAATGATTGTTTATATACAGTCCCTTTACGGTGTCTTTGTGCCACTTTAAATTGGGTTATGGACAAATTTGAGGTGAGGTGTTAGTGAGTGGGTAAGATAGGAAGGCAAGGAAGTGACCTTAGGATATGATAGGTAGGTAAGAAGGCTATTAGGGATGCCCTAAATAGGATATTACAGTGAATATGTTAGGGAAGCTTAGGATGAGTTAGTGGTATTCTAGGGCTGTCCAAAATGGATATTACAGTCAGAGATATAGGGAGAGTCGTGGGGGTATAAGTAGTGTGTAAATGAAAGGAATAATCCTTTCTTTAGAGAGAGGGAAAGGTAGGAGTCTAGGGAAAGGGTCTTAGAAAGGGTTAGGCTAGAATAGAACGATTTAGGTGTGTCTTATGGCTGCCTAATAGGTAGTATTATAGTCTAGTTTGATAGACAGTCCTTGGGTTAGTCGAGGATAGAAAATGGAGTAGAAGGCCAAAGGTTAGAATTACTATGTAAATACCAAAGGCAGACAAGTTCTTTCTATTGCAATTTGGACAATGAATAAGATTGTATTTTTATGCATTTGTGTATTTTTTTGTTAACTAACCTACAATGTTAAATTTTTTATGCATTTTATCATGAAATTACGGACTTTATTGCTTTTTCAACAATAAGTATTGCAAGTGCATCAATTGTAAACTACTATTGTAAAGAAGTACAAAATGATATATTAATATACAAAAAATATCCAATCATATACAAAATATGGCAACTCGTGCCCTATACAAAATATGGAAACTCATGCCAAAATGCCACATCATGGCTAGTGTACATAGGACGCTCTCTCAATCCTCCTTCCCACCCTCGAAGCTCCCAGGTCCAACTCCAAAATCGATCTTCCTCTTGTTTGAGCTAGAGGAAGCTTGGTTCTCCCGACTGCTTTGACCACCTCCCCTTGGGCTCTGAAATGGCAAAAGTCAAATGTTAACTCCTACAGGAAATTATACAAGTATAAAACACAATTTAGATATCAAAATTACGTTTTCAAATTTTAAATGGCTCACCTAAGACGAGACTGTAAGTGGTGAGCAGGCTACCCTCCTCCGTGATCCAAGTCTCTCAGCAATGCCACCCTGCAACATTTAAACAGTAAGATAACTCATACAATTTACTGCTATGTTAATTTTCGTTAGTATTGAACGAGATTTTCATAAACTAATCAATCTCACAGTGAACACAACAGGCTGGTCCTGGGGGCTGGCAGGTGGAGCAATCGACTGCTCTTCAGGGGTGGCAGGTGGAGCAGTGGGTTGTACAACCTGCTCTAATGCTAGGGTGGATGGCATAGTGGAGGATGTAGCCACATTGATGTTGGCTACAACACTGGGTGACATAGTGGGAGAGGGCATGGAATAGAGTGGGAAAATTGGTGATGTACAACGATAAACACCAACTGACTGTAGAATGGAATGGGCCACCCTGGAAGAGGAAATGAGGGTGGTGGGGGAATATGGAGGAGGGGGATGAGGTCTGGGATTGGGTGGAGGGATGGGTGAATGTGGATGGATGGTGTAATTTGGTTGGAGGGGGTGGATGGGTGGGGCAGTAGGGGGGGGGGAGCTAGATGGAAGTGTGGTGGTGGGTGGGAGTCAAGGGATGGATGGAACGGGATGGGGAGGGATGTAGGGAAAGGGACATGTATGCGAGGGGCTACACCTGGTTTATGTGGTGGGAAAAAAACATTCAGTGGAGAGAAGGTGACACCGATGTTCCTATGTGGTGGGACCTGCATACATATTCACGGCATCATGTATTAGTACATAAAAAATATAACTATATGAATCTAATCCATCAAAAATAAAATTAAATTTATACTTTGTTACAAGATACCTGCTCACGAGGGGATTTGCTGATCCCTAGTGGGTATGGATGGTCACTCAATCCTGTGGACACTTGTTCATTTGCACACAAAAAATTAGATTCAATTAGCAAATATTAACTAAATATGGGCCAAAAATTTAAATAAATATGCGACGATTGACATCCAATTACTACTAAAATTAAATTTAATTACTGAAACAAAAATACCTGTGTGTATGGTGCCGCAATGTCCTCTGCAGCTGCCATGGCTCCATCTAGGTTGAAGGAGCCAGCGTCCTACCACCCGTGTGTTGGAGACTCGGCACTGAATAGCTATACATTAAAAAAATCAAGTCATCAACATTTGATTCTAAGTTAAATTTATTAGAAATTATGACATTAAATAAAAAATGACTAACCTAGTGTAGGTAGCTCTTTGTTCCATGCTCCTGCGTGGGAACCTGGCATGGATGCCCACAACAAGAACAATGATGTGGTGCTGGTCTCGTCGAGCTAGATGGATCCACCTAGCTACCACCTATATCTACTCTCCCTCACCCACCACTAGTAGACCGTGCAGAAGTGTGTCTCTCGGGGGGGTCCTGCTCGCTCTGCGAGGACATAGCCACAAATGCGGTATTCCTGAGAAGGTGTCATGTGGCACATCTGATGGAATCATGGATCTCATCTAGACCGCTACCTAACCTAGGGGGTTGAGGAGGAAGGTTTGGCTCTCGCCTAGGTGCAGCAGGTCCTCTAACTAGGTTCCGGTGGGCGTGAGGTCGATCTTGGGCTGAGACAAAACAAACGCCCTAGAACTTAGTGATGTCAAAATATTTCACATGGAACCCTAAGACAAACTCAGCCCACATTTTCCTAAGAAAATACTATGGGACCTCGACATTGTTGCATGGAGGCTTGTCGAATACCATGAACCATCTCTTCCTCCAATTTTCTCTCAATGGCTGGTAATTACACCAATCCATGCAAACTCGCCTCTTCCTCACATCTGGAGTTTGTCCTATTTTAGGATCTATAAATTTTCTCCACAGTTGGGATTTTGTGATATTCAGGTTTTTTATATCCTCTTTGGATATACCAGTTCTATAATTCTCTCTCATTCGAGCCCTATATTCACTCAAACTGGTTATCTCACTATGGGCAATGTTGATTGATTCTATAATGTTTTTTATTGATGTGGCGAGGGAAAGCCGAGAGGGTTCCCTAGTGTTCTTCAATTCATCACTCAAAATTCTTAATTGGTTTAAATCCCAGTGTAATTCATCTTTGGGGTTTTCTTCTTCATTTAATTTGAGGTTTTCTTCATTTAATTCGAGGTTTGGGTCCTCTGTTTGGTTTGTTTCATTCATTTCTTCGGATGGTTCATTAGTATTGGTCATTGTGGTTAGGTAATTTGTACCTGCATTATCAAAATTTTCCCATTTCAATTGACACTCAATTTATTTTTAATTTTGTATTTTATTTTAAAAACAATGAAATAAACAAAAAAAATTGCATTCTTACTCTATTTACCTTATTCCAACATCATTTTAGGTGATTTGCACAAGTTGGTTGGGCTCCTTGGGGGTTCAATTTGTCTTCTTGGGGGTCGTTGGCTCCTCCTTGTGCGCTCACATCTTACAAAAAAACAATACGCATTGTTTTGTTTTTTTTAATACATAGGGACACATGCACGTCCATGTTTGCTATCGTGCCGCCCAACACGTGCGCACATTTAAATGCGCGTGTGTGTCCAAATGCACATCCACAGGCGTGTGCATGCTCTTATTACCCATTCTGGCAATCCGGCGTGGAGGTTCGTCAGTCCGAAGCGGAAGCACATGCATGCATCTACGCGGTGCATGCACATTGTTGATTTATCCCACTTGCGCATTGTTAGTTTTTCAACATTAAGCTAGCATTATTAGGATCTTTAACTGAGAGAATAACAAGTATAGCAATCAAACACAAGAGACAATGAACACAGTGTTTTTCCTCAAGGAAACCATAAAGGAGAAAACCCCACAACTTCCTCAAAGATAGAATCAACACCAAAACAATAAAATCCCCAAAACAGTAAGTGATCTCCTGACAGCAGTAACCTTCTTCTTATCTAGCCCCAGTGTCTTCTCCTTCCTCAACTATGTGCTACACTTGAGTGTGGATGAGTTGTGTGATAAATAGAGACTCGAGTTCTCTATTTATACTAATCCAGACATGACTAAAACCCTACTAGGGCCAAGCTCTACTAGGAGAGTCTAATAACCCTAGTGCCCCGAAACTGCAGGGACTTTAACCCTTAGACAATCGGAGGGTTACTCACTATGACTTGACATGACTTGTTTACATTATTGATCCTCCCAATCAGAACATTGCAGCATGACAATATGACTCAATTACATTATAGATACATCCTGGAATAAACATCGGGTTACAATACATAAGATACATAGATGAATACATTCTGAAGTTACAAATACATCAACACTCCCTCTTAACTAGGAAGGTATTCTTTCGACACAATTTTCAGCACTAGTCTTCTTCTCTGTATCAGCTGGATCATCTCATCATCTGCATCTCAAGTCTTCTGAGTCTTCAAGTCATCTTCATCTTTGGATCTGGATCATATCTCGATCTGGATCATCATGGGATATCATCACTGGATCTAGATCATCACTCGATCTGGATCGTCACTGGGCATCATCATTGGATCTGGATCATCACTCGATCTGGATCATCACTGCTAGATCATCATCACTAGATCTAGATCATTACTCGATCTGGATCATCACTGGCTATCATCAGTAGATTTGGATCATCACGGGTGATATCTCATGATTCTTCTCGTCACAGGAAGTTCTACAGAGCCATCCCTTTTTCATGCTGGTTGTAGGCCTAGCCTCCATGTAGGTCTTCTTCAACACTTATATCTAATCAACACATGATCGAAGAAAGGCTCATCATTTTTATCTGATCAAAACATGATCAAAGATAGATACTTCACTTACATCTGATCAACACATGATCGAAGAAATGCATGCCCAACACTTACATTTGACCTAATCGTCAGAAAGGCACACCCAGCACTCACATTTGATCATGTAGGAACCAATCCTATAATCATATCAGAAAGGCCGAGCACTTACATCTGATCAACACATGATCGAAGAATGGCTCATCATTTCTATCTGATCAACACATGATCGAAGATAGATACTGCACTTACATCTGATCAAGACATGATCAAAGAAAGGCACACCCAGCACTTACATCTAACCTACTCGACAAAAAGGCATGCCCAGCACTCACATCTGATCATGTAGGAACCAATCCTATAATCATATCAGAAAGGCCCAGCACTTACATCTGATCAACACATGATCAAAGAAAGGCACTGCACTTACATCTGATCAACACATGATCGAAGAAAGGCACAACACTTATATCTGATCAACACATGATCGAAAAAAGGCTTAGCACTTATATCTGATCAACACATGATCGAAGAAAGGCTCTACACTTACATCCACCCAGGAGGGAACACATCCTGCTCACAATGATGGAAGGGATTGCACTCATATCTAATCTTGTAGGAACCAATCCTATAGTCATATTAGAATGGCCCCCAGTCCTCCTCGACTGAGCTACTTGGTAACTGACCAGGTGCCTCCATTTTCCTAGAGAATGGTAGTTGCCCTTACATTTGTCCTACTCGACAGAATGGCCAACACTCACATCTGACATGGAAGGAACTTAATCCTTTAGCCATGACATAATGGTTCATCCCTTACATATAATCAAGTGGGAACACATCCCTATGTCACATCAGAATGGATTCTCAGTCCTAGACTGATTTTTCCTGGTAACTGACCAGGTTCCTCCATTCCTAGAATGGTGATTGCCCTTACATTTGTCCTACTCGACAGAATGGATAGCACTCATATCTGACATGGAAGGAACCAGTCCTCTCACCATGACAGAATGGCTCATCCCTTACATCTGACCATGGAAGGAGCCAATCCTCTCACCATGTCAGAATGGCTATAGGTCTCATCATTTTCTCTTGGAGGAAACCTTGATCTAGAGAACACCAAGCTTCTCCCTGAAGTACTCAAACTTCATCCTAGCCCATGGCTTCATCAATACATCAGCTATTTGTTCCTCCATCGAAACATATTGGAGCTTCACTGCTCCCCTCTGCACCATATCCCTGATATAGTGATACTTGATCTTGATATGCTTCGACTTGTCATGGAACAATGGTTTCTCTAACAACTTCACGCAACTCTGGTTGTCACAATGTATACAAGTAGCATCCAACTGGAGATCAAATATATCAGACAGTAGCTTCCACAGCCATACTACCTCACAACTAGCTGAACAAGCTGCGACATACTCTACTTCAGTTGTACTCAGTGCCACACAGGATTGCTTCCTGCTAAACCAAGAGATCACACCTGATCCCATACTGAAGCAACACCCTAAATTTCTCTTCCTATCAATGGCACTTCCTACCCAATCTAAATCAACATAACCCTCCAGGTTAATATTTTGATTCGCATCGTACTTGAGCCCATAATCAATTGTACCCTTCAGGTACCTCAGAATATGCTTTGCAGCAATCAAGTGAACATTTCTCAGATCTATCAAGAACTGGCTCAGGGTGTTCACATCAAAGCAAATGTCTGGTCTCATGTTCGTCAGATACATCAATGACCCAATCATCTGACGATACATCATAGCATCAACCAACTTTGATGAAGCATCACTCAATAGCTTCAGGTTCAATGCCATAGGTGTGGCCATATCCTTGCAGTCCATCATCCCAAACCTCTTCAGGATCTCTACTGTATACTTCCCTTGTCCAAGGAAGATTCCATCTGCACTCTGCCACATCCCCATACCTAGAAAGTAATGCATCATCCCCAAGTCCTTCATTTTGAACTCAGCAGCAATCTTTCTCTTTGTATCAGCAATCAAACCATCCGTACCTGTCACAAATAGATCATCTACATAGAGTAGAAGCATCATTGGGTTGCCATCCTCAAGCTTATAGTAAAGGTTGGAATCTGCTTTACTCTTAGTAAAGCCCAAACTGGATAGAAAGTTGTCAATTCTTCCATACCAGGTTCTGGGTCCCTGCTTCAAATCGTATAGGGCTTTCTTCAATCTGCATACATGAGACTCTCTGTCATGTGTCTCAAAACCGAGTGGCTGTTCTACATACACTTCCTCTTCCACTACACCATTCAATAAGGAAGTCTTGACATCCATTTGGTGTATCTTCCATTTCATAAGTGCAGCTAGAGCAAGTATTGATCTGATGGAAGTGTATCTGGCTACAGGTACAAAGGTTTCTTCATAGTCTATTCCTTCTTTTTGAGAGAAACTCCGAGCTACAAATCTTGCTTTATACTTTTCAATGCTACCATCTGTAGCATGCTTGATCTTGTAGATCCATTTGGAAGTTACAACTGACTTCCCTTCTGGTCTGGGGAAAACATCCCAAACATCACTCTTCATGATCGATTGATATTCTTCGAACATAGCATCCTTCCATTCTTTTCGTTCTGCCGCTTCTTCATAACTAGAAGGTTCTTTATCAATGAAATGACATAGTAAAGCTACATACCCGAAGCAGGATCTGGTCCTCTTTCTTTCTCTGTGATTCTCTTCTTGATCCCCATATCTTTTCGCACCTTGGATAAGTTCATGTACCCAAGCAGGTTTCCTCTTATGAGGATTCTTCTCCAGAGGTGGATCTACAGGTCTTTGTGGTTCTTATAAATCTTGATCTTCTTCTTGAGCTTCTTCGTTCATGGTTGTATCATGAATTCTGGGTGCTTCTGCTTCTGCTTCTTTAGGTTCTTTAGTAGGTCTCTTTCTAGATTTGTTGTAAGTTGTGTCTTCATCAAATGTCACATCCCTGCTGATGTCAATCTTCTTGTATCCCAGGAAATAGATTCTGTAAGCCTTCGAGCTTTCAGAGTATCCCACAAATATGCCCTTCTTTCCTGAAGGATCTAATTTTGTTCTCTTCTCTTTTGGAATGTGTATGTACACAGGACAGCCAAATATTCTGAGATGGCTAACTTCTGGTTTCTTTCCAAAGAAGAATTCTTCAGGAGTCTTGTTATCGAGTACTCTATGTGGAGTACGGTTCTATAGATACACCGCTGTTTTGGCAGTTTCATCCCAAATATGCATAGGTAGATCTTGATCATGAAGCATGGATTTTGCAGCTTCCATGATGGTTTTGTTCTTCCATTCCACAATCCCATTCTGTTGTGGATTATAAGGAGTGGACAACTCCCTCTTAATCCCTTATTCTTTACATAGCTCTTTGAATTCATTCGAAGTGAATTCTCCGCCATTATCTGATCAAAAAGTCTTGATCTTCTTTTCAGTGTGGTTCTTGATCAAGGCTTTGAATTCCTTGAATTTGCTGAATACTTCGTCTTTGCTCTTCGTGAAGTAAACCCATGTCTTTCTAGAAAAATCATCAATAAAAGAAACATAGTATGCATACCCGCTTAGTGAGTTTGATGACATAGGACCGCATACATTGGAGTGGATGATTTCTAGTATGCCTTTCGCTTTTCTTTCGCTGCTGGGAAATGTCTTCTTTGTATTCTTCCCTTTCACACATCCTTTGCAGACCCCATCATGTTTTTCTTGGAATTCTGGAAGACCTTCAACAGCTTTGCTCGCAATAGGTAGTGCTCTGTAATGCACATGTGCAAGCCTTCTATGCCAAAGCTCATTTGGCTCTACTATGTCATGGATCAAGGCTTGTTCTGGATGGCCCTTCAATTTGTACAGACCTCCTTCTTGTTCTCTAATCACTACCGCATCATCGATAGTCTTTCCTTTTGGCCACATGATGACTTGACCATCTATGAATGGAACTCTCATTCCTTTTGCATCCAATGCTGATATGGAGAGAAGGTTCTTCTTGAGTCCTGGCACAAACAATACTTCTTTCATTGTTAGAGACTTACTCGAGTCTAGTTTATATGAAGATTCCCCACTACCTTTTATTGGATATTGGTAGTCATCTCCTAGCTTCACCTTGTGAGGTGATTCATGTTCTGACAGTCTCACAAAGGATTCCTTGAATCCAATCATATGTTTGGAAGCCCCACTATCTATAAGCCAATCATCACTACCATGAGTAATGTTACATGTGAGAGTGGAGATCAGAACATATTCATCCTCACTTGAAGAATATTCACTTTCATATCTGGATCTTTTCTTGGATGGTTCATCATCCTCTGCAACATGAGAATGATGTCTTCTTTTGTTCCCCTTATTCTTATGAGAGTGACACTTGTTCTTAGGAAAGTCTTTTGCAAAGTGTCCTCTTTCATCACATGTACAACATCTCAATTTTGATAGGTCCCTTCTAATGTTATCTCTATGATGAGGATCCTTACCTTTGGAGTAATGAGATCTTCTTCTGCTTTTCTTGGAGTGGACTATGAGAGATTGGTCTTCACTTCCCATCTTCTCTTATTGAGTTTCTATCCGTGCTTCTTCTTGAGAACATTCTTCCCATAGTCTGCTGAATTTGACTAACTTCTTTCTAGCACAAATTCCTTGGATGAAAGAATCCCATGACCTAGGAAGGCCATTCAGTGTTGTCATCACAATCTCTGCATTTTCCACTTCTTCATCTACAACTTCTAATTGTTCCTTGATCTGAGAAATCCTTGTGAAGTAAGACTGGATGGTTTCTGTATTCTAAATCTTCACATTCTTCAGTTGATTCCTTAGAGTCATCTTTCGGTTTATGTTCTTCCCTTCAAACAATTTGGTTAGGGCATCAAACATAGCTTTAGGTGTCTTGAGAGAGGACACCTATGGGATAAGGTGATCCTTGATAGAATCAGAAATGATCCTCTTTTCCATAAACATCTTCTTCTTATGTAAGGCTTTTTCCTCATCTCCCTCTGGAACTGGAACCTCCTCATGAATGTAGGAGTCTAATTCATTCTCTTCTAGGACCAGGGAGATCCTGTACTTCCAGGCTCGGAAGTTATCAGCTCCCTCAAGCTTTTCATGAAGCTTGGTATGATGAGACATCTTAAATTGAGAATCTCAAATGGAAATACAAAAGATCTTAGATCTTACTAGGTCAAGATGTCGGATCTGAAACTTGAGCTGAAATCCTGCAGAGCTGGTTCTGGAGCAAATTAAGGTTTTTTTTTTCTAGAGATCTGTCCACCCAAATGCCTTGAAATTTGTCCCTAACTTCGATTTTGGGGAGGAGATCAATCCAGGCCTGGGATCATTGAAAAATTCCTCTTCTGTGAAAATCCGTAATTTCCAACAGTAGTGTCGGGTCCAAAACTGAAAAACCTCAGAATTGGATTCTGCTTCGACAGAAAGATGCGCCCTAAGGAGGAGAGTTATTCCACCTTACTTTTGATGAAAATATGTGGAGGAAGATCCACAAACTAGGAATCCCTAGTTCCCGCATATGCACAGTGTCTTCTTTTGAGATTAGCTCTGATACCATGTTAGTTTTTCAACATTCAGCTAGCATTATTAGGATCTTTAACTGAGAGAATAACAAGTACAGCAATCAAACACAAGAGACAATGAACACAGTGTTTTTCCTTGGGGAAACCATAAAGGAGAAAACCCCGCAAATTCCTCAGAGATAGAATCAACACCAAAACAGTAAGTGATCTCCTGACAATAGTAACCTTCTTCTTATCTAGCCCTAGTGTCTTCTCCTTCCTCAACTATGCGCTACACTTGAGTGTGGATGAGTTGTGTGATAAATAGAGACTCCAGTTCTCTATTTATACTAATCCCGACATGACTAAAACCCTACTAGGGCCTACCTCTACTAGGAGAGTCTAAAAACCCTAGTGCCTCGGAACTGCGGGGACTTTAACCCTTAGACAATTGGAGGGTTACTCACTATGACTTGACATGACTTGTTTACATTATTGATCCTTCCGATCGGAACATCGAGGCATGGCAATATGACTCAATTACATTATAGATACATCCCGGAATAAACATCGGGTTACAATACATAAGATACATAGATGAATACATTCCGAAGTTACAAATACATCAACACGCATTCCCATTGCATCATTATTGGGTAGCAGCTTCTTGCGGGTGCCCAAAAAACTATTTCCAAAAACTAAAATACTTAAATCATAAAATGAGCGATTTCAAAATAGAAGCTACAAAATACTAATTAACTATTTCTAAAATCCAAAAAGCTAAATCATAAAACTGTTTAATTAACTATTTCCAAAAGCCAAAAATCTAAATCATAAAACTGTTTTAGCAATTTGAGAAAAGCTAAAAACTTAAACCTAAAACTGTTTTATCAAATTGCTTTTGTACTATGAATATTTTGTTTTGTTTTCAAAGCGAAAATGGCTTAATTTTTCATTTAACTTTTAAAATATGGAAGTCTGGTCTATAAATGGAAAGAAAGAGACCATGACTGCTATAATATATCAATATCCAACCTCATGAGTGCTATTTCTATATCTTCCTGTGAAGTGTGTTAACCCTTGGAAAAGAAGTCCAGGTTTTGACAGAGATTTCACTTCTCATTTCTGCTATAGATTTCGGCTCCAAGTTTTTCTTCAGATTTCCCGTCTGGACGCTAGGGTTTGGGCTTTAAACACTGAAATACAAGATGTCCATTCTACCCAAAGCGATTCAATGATGATAAGGGAAGCCTAGGCTGATAATCTAGTGGAGGAGTTTGCTTTTATAAAGGAAATTATGTACCATTATCCATATATTTCCATGGATACTGAGTTTCCTAGTATAGTGTTTAGACCTATAGGCAATTTCAGAACTTCTTCAGAGTTCAACTATTTCACTTTAAATTCTAATGTTGATATACTTCTTGTTTTTCAAATGGGTCTTACTTTCTGAGACAAGGATGAAAACTTGCCCAGCTGTGACACTGACAAGTATTGCATTTGGCAATTCAACTTGAGGGAATTCAATCTTGCCAGAGATAAGTATGTCCTAGATTCTATTAACCTTCTACATAAAATTGGTATTGATTTGAAGAAAAACAATGAAAAAGGAATCGATGCATAGGTATTTGGTGAGCTTTTAATTTCATCTAGCATTGTTCTAAATGAGGTTGTGCACTGGGTTACCATTCACGGTTGCTATGATTTCAAGTACCTACTAAAGCTTTTAACATGCCAACAGTTGCCTCCCACGCATACAAGTTTTTTGAATTTAATGAACATGTATTTTCCCACTCAAGCACTTATCAAGTTTTGCAACGGTCTCTATGGCGGATTGAATAAAGTGGCTGAAAAACTGAATGTGAAGAGAATTGCGGTTTTCCATCAAGCTGGTTCTAACAGCCTGTTGACATCCTTTGTATTTACTAAATTGAGACACGGGTTCTTCAATGGCTTAACTGAGAAGCATGCCGGTGTTGTACATGGTTTAGCTTTTTGAAATGATCATTTTTTTTATCCAAAAACCAATGTGATGGATTGCCATATTTTGTAAATTTTTTTCAATGAATAAATTTCCAATATTATACCTTTAATAAATTCTCAATATTAAACTTGAACTGTGAAATATTATACCTAAGCCCCCCAGGCTTAAAATAATTGCATGTGCCCTTTTAAGTCCAGTCTCTGTGAGTCACTCAGTCAAGACTCTGTAGGATGGAGTAAAATCAGATCATAGGCCTTTTTTTAAGTCCTGGGAGGAGAACTGTGTGTGCCATCAAATTGTTTCTAACATCTTGTTGATATCCATGCATTTACCAAATTGAAACACAAATTTTTCTAAAGCTCCACTAACAATATGAGAAAGCAAGAAAGCAATGCCATGGGCTCTCTTGTTTGTCTGTGTACAATTTTTTTTGGCAGAATTTGCCATCGAATAATACTTTCCAATGGAATTTTTCATGCTCAAATTGTTTCGCCGCATAATGGTTAAACATGGTTTCATATTAAAATAATGTTTAATGTTTTAGTTTTTTTTCAATATTAAAAATAAAATTATAAATTTAATGTTTTTATATAATATAATTATAATTATATTATTAATATAAATTAAATTTATATATATATTTAGTACTTGATAAATTTGATACAAAACCATTGGTGATGTATTGCTGTAAATATAAAATTTTATATTATAATAATATAATTATTTGAAAAACATAAATTAAATAATAATAATAAAATTTATTTAAAAATAAGAATGTTGATAATAATAAAGAAAATTATTTAAAAAATAAGAATTATCCTAAAAATAAAGTAAGAAATATAAATATTGTACATATATACATGATCAATGTAATTATCCATATAATTAACAAATAATTGAAGAAGAGAGAAATCCATGTTTTTAATAACAATTAAGCAATTCAAAAATACAAGATTTAATGTCAAATTTGAAAACCTTCCTCACATTAATTTTTCAAATTTATCAATGTTAGTGCATCTTTATTTATTTTTTATATTGTTTTGAAGTTAATGTCAATAAAATAGTATTAATTTAAATCTGGTGAATGTTACAAGTTTAAGTTATTTTATATTAAATTTGAATATATTTTTATATATATTAAAACTAAAAATGTATATATATATATATATAATTTTAAAAAAAGCACCCCCTCCCAAGTTGTACCCTTTAGATTATGGGTACTTTTTATACCCTAATAGATTAATGAACCCATAGCAAACCAGTCCAAACTTCAAGTCATGAACTATGACACCGAACTTATTGGGAACCCGCTGGAGGCTCTAGTTCAACTCATGAACTACGGCACCGAAATTTTTAGCCACTGTAACCGTCGGAGGCTCCAGTCATGAGGCATCGCACTTAGTCGCCATCGCTCCTTCCAGTCATTCAACTCCTTCAAGTCATACGGCACCACACTTAGTCGCCACCTGCTGGAGGCTCAATCATTCAACTTAGACATTACAAAGTTGTCCCTTAAAAAGGCATATTCACCCACCCTGCCTTCTTAAATTCACTTGCATAATCTACCTGCCTCTAAGCTTATAAACTTATGACTTTGATTGAATCCATTTCCTTCAATCAACACAATAACAAAGTTCTATTTTCATCCTTGGTTTCCTGCACATCTCCTATAAATGTCATAGATGTTGCATAATGTATGAGTGTTAATGGCCATGTTTAAGAGACATTAGGGAAATTTTTTCAAGACATATTAGAAAATTTAGAGAATTTCTATACCTCTTGATACATCATTGTCTTGGAAATAAATCTATAGATCAAATAAGTTTCCCAAATGATTGATCCATCTCCCAACATAATATAGATGCCACTTTTTCATGCCTTCAAAAATATTTCTACATTTTGATGGATGCCATTTTATAGAGAAAAGAAGGATGAATGGCATCAATGTGGAATGGAGCCACTTTATTACCTTTAATGTTTAGAATGAATCTTTGGTTGTGCCAGTATAAACTATGATATAACACACCATCATGAATCTATATTAAACACTCTAGTCAATAAACATTAAAATATTTTTATAGTATCCTTTCATGTTCAACATTCTAACAAAAATTCAAACAAACAAAAAACACCAATCCACATATCTAATGGAATTTGTTGAATCGTCAGAGTTGTATGGTATTTATCAACTTCTTGTGGATTTCAAGTTGAACCCATGTTATGAGGTTTGTTGTAGGATGAGACACAATAAATATGGAGAATGGATTAAGAAAAAGAGCTTCCAATACAAAAGAAAAGTCATGCTCTTGATAGAAAACGAAAGAATGAATATGTTTCCACACAAACAAAAAACTATTCCAAACAATTTTTCCATTAACATCAACAAGTGGTACATAGTTATATTACAATATTTTATTCAAGATAGAGATACTATATTAACCACACTAACAAACTAGTATGGGAATAACTCAACCACATGCTGAAAATAGTAAATTGGTTAGAGAGAGTCTCTAAATCTCCAACTAAGTCTCAACAACCTCCATAGAAATAGAAAAAGCATACCTACATAAATAAAAAACAATAATATTTGCATGAATCACACATGGACACAAATATAAGTTAAGAATTCATTCCAACACTCCCCTTTAATGAGTACCCCTTAATGAGTACTTGTCTCAATTTCCATCAGGTTAGGCCTTCATCAACTTCATTCACTAATTTGATGCATAAACTTATCGATTGTGAATAGAAGAACATTCATATCAACAAAGTATATATATGGTCCATCCCAACACTTGCCTCCCATACCTTAATCATGTAGACATAAACAAACTATCAAAGTCCATATAAAGGAACAACCATCCATTGTGATAAATGAGTACATAACCATCGGTCTAGTCTGATGTCCTTTAGATACATGGTTCATTCAAATTCTTGATGAAATCCCATTGAATGTACACGAACTATTGGGCATGTGTTATATCCTTTGCACATATCGGTTAAGGGATTTTTTATCTATTCGTTTTGAAAATATGTAATTAATTCCGATTAAGTGAATGGAGTCTTAATCTAATCTAGGTTAATAGATTAAGGTTTTTCTTTTTACTCGATACCTAAATATTGTAATGTGAGTGGGTAAGAAGAAAATAATGAAAATGTATATAGTTTTTGCTCTAATTTTTGTTGGTTTTTCTCGATCAAGATTTTATAGGGTAAATCTTTATGTATGGCGTGTGTGTTCCTGTTAAGCAACAAGTTCCCCAAAAAAGCATGAAAAGAGCATGAAAAGTGCATAAAGAGACTAGAAAGAGTAATCCAAGCTTTAATAATGAATAACATAAATGAATATAAATCCTCTTAGAAGGGAAACCCTCCTTACATAAAGTACTAAGTACATTAGACAAGACAAGATGAGATGATTCAAATAAAAGGTCTACTTCCTATATATAGGACACAAAGAGGTACAATTAGAACGAATGGACCCGAGCTGACATAACTAATATAATAATACTAATGAAAACTATCACTAATATACCCAAGTCAACATCATAATATGTAATGATCCACAATATAGTGGGTATTGTTGCAACATCTATGGCATAACATGCCCCTCCGCTTGAGAAAAGTGTTGTCCTTGTTAATTTTTTAGCAAATATGAAGAGATTTGAACTTTAAAACTTTAATTGCTGAAATAATAAATATTTGAATCAATAGAACATTCAATCACACAAATCATTCATCCACAACATAAGAGGTACCTGGGGAAACCCTCAAAACAATAAGGATGAAAAACCCCAACAAATATTAAGAGTATAATTAGATAGATTGCATAGAAAGTATTTTACACAATAGAGTAGATTTCTTTCACCACCTTGAGTGCTAGATGTTAATATTCAGTATGCTTAGCTAGATATCATTAGTATTTAATCCATATTCACAACAACAACATATGTAGAAACGCTGAAAGAAACAAAATCACAAGATTAACACAATATTTATCCTGGGAAACCGTCAAGGGGAAGAAAACCCATCAAAAATTCCTTTCTATAAGATGTATAAGATAAAATCCCAAAACAAGTATTCTCCTCCTTGTTGGTATGCCTCTCTCTCTCTCTCTCTCCTATGTGCTACACAAGTGAGTGAGTCTGTGTTCAAATGAGAAGCACAACTCCTCTATTTATACTCTTTTTGTCAACTTTACCCTAATCAAGTCAACCCCACTAAATTGTCTGGGTCGACTTCACCTAGGAAATAAAAAAACATTATTTTCTTATATTCATTAGGGTACTATTGACCCGACTTACAATGGAGGCTCTACCTCATGATTTAATGATGATCGATTACAATAATAACATCCCGATGGAGGAATAGAACATATTGCTTGGGGTATATTAGTAAAAAACATTTAGAATATCCTTTGAAGTTACAATAATTCAACACTCCCCCTTAACGAGAAGGGTATTCTACTGATAAAAAGATCATCAATTATAGGAGTAACGATAGAGAGAATCTTTAGTAGTATCAAGGCAATAAATATATACATCATAGGAAGTTTTCAACAATCATCAATAACTGGAAAAATTAAACTTCAATATCTTTTGTAGCACACGATCACTTGATCCTTATTGTAACAACACTTCGATCTTTCGATAATTCGTAGAAACACTTCTATCTTCTTGATCCTTTGTAGAAGCACTTTGATCTTCTTTATCCTTTGTAGCACCAATTCAATCTTCTTGATCCTTTGCAGCATCACTTCAATCTTCTGTATCCTTTGTAGTAGCACTTCGATCTTCTCTATCCTTTGTAGTCACACTACCGACAGTACACATGATCTCTTTGTAGGATGATAGGTCCCTCTCACTTTAGGAAATAGGTCTAAGGATGATGCGATCCTCATTATAATACCCCCCTTAACAAGGAGGGTGCATAGTATCGACCAATTGATTCCTCCGCAAATGAATGTAGGACCACATTATCCGCAAGGACTCATCATAGACCATCCTCGGCCTATTAGAGCTAGGACTACTCCAATCAAGTGCTATACTACAACATCTACATCTACATGTGCATATTCTCCATGAAAGAGTATCACCTGCAACTGCAGCTATCGACCACACCTAAATATAGGCTATGTCGTCCGTAAGGACTCATCGTAGAGCATCCTCAGCTTCAAATCTAGGACCACTCCTACGCAAGTGTTATTCTATAGAATCCACAAGTGAATGTGGGTACACTCTCCATGCGATAGTAACATCTTCAAATGGAGATAAAATTCAGCTAAATGGAGGATCTATCATCTGTAAGGACTCATCGTAGGGCATCCTCAGCTTCAAATCTAGGACTACTCCTAAATGAGTGTTATTTTACGACATCCACAAATGAATGTGGGTACAATATCCATGCAAGAGTAATGTCAATAGGGCCATCCTCAGTTAGTAAGCACTACTCTCCAGGAACATAGTGTTATTGCATGCAAGACCATCCTCAAGATAGGATACTATCATCCACAAGTGAATGTCATACCTTGTCAGCATCTTTAGAAGTAATTGGCCTCTTTCATACTAGAGATTCACTATCATCCCATTATCAATAATAGTCTTATCATCAATCCACCTTTCCAGGGAGGATCCATATTATCAACCTGCTCCCCCTTTATGTAAGTTGGGTTCATATCTTCGACTCGCCTTTCCTTTCTGAGGATATTCCATATCTTTGACTTGTTCCTCCTTTCCAAAGAGAGTCCATATCTTCATCATTCCTTCTTGTAATGAAAGTATGTAGTATCATCACTGTTCCTCCTTGTGAGGAAATTGCTTTCTGGATACACCAAGCTTAGCATGGAAATATTCAAACTTTACTCGATATAGAGGCTTGGTTAGCACATCAATAACTTTCGTATCAGTACTCACATACTGGAGCGTTATAGATCACGTTTACACCATATCCCTTATGTTATCCCTAAAGTTGGACCTAGACTATGGGATCCAAGCTTAAGGAAATCTTTGTTTGAAAATGTTCAAATCAAATGAAATCAAATTAAAAATAGAAGCTGGTATTAAACCAGGGCAAATAGAAACTTACAGACACTAGGCTAATATCACTTGTTTGTACAGTTTACACAGTTTTTAGATATGAGATCAAAATATCACACACAATTTACAATATACATAGCTGGTATATGTCACAGATAGGTACATATGGGTATTCATCAGGAAATCAAAGCATTTAAGCAAAGGTTGGTATGAATCAGAGCTACAGGGAAATGAAACAAATACTGTATAACACGAAAGCAATGACAAAGTCCAATACCCAGGTCTTATGATCCTAAATCATGAAGTGAAACTATTACTGTTTATAAAAATGAAAGATAACTGTCAACTCATAATAAGAATTATGTATTGGAATGTGAATGACCAAGTACATAAAAGATTTATCAAAGAGACAATTTATACAGTACAGAAACAAATCAACATCAAGTTTATTCAAAACTAAAACCTGTCATTGAAGCTGCAAAGAGTTCATGATATACAGATGTATTTACAAATGCTCCAACATATCTCCCAAAACAGCCAACCCCCAAGTCCCCTTCGTTCTCCTGAAAGGAAGAACTCTCTCCGACCTCTTTCGAGCCCTTAGCTGGGACCTCTTCTTTACACTAACAAATGATGAAATATATAGAATTTTACATAACATAAACAATAACATATTTTTTAGGAAACAAATTCGATCATCAATCTAAAAATAAAATAAATTTAAACTGTCTTCCTTCAAATCTGTTGAACACTCTGCCACTTGTGCATTGGCTGTCTTCAAGACTTGTAATGTAGAACTGACCCACTGACCACTACTAACAGTATGCTTGGAAATCTGGAAATGATTGCTCATATGTTGCTTGAACTCGACCACTTGGCATTTGTATGAATACTTTAACACTGCGTTGATGCTTAGCTGTTGGTCTCGGGTATTGGACTTGAATGACTTGATGTAGAGGACTGATGGAACCTGAATGATCTCTCTTACTCTTGGTGTGGACTCTTGGCATCAATCACTTGGATGCTAATTTGGCAAGCTCTGTGGACGCCTTCAAGCTTTAGCTCTTGTATTCTTAGACCCCTGTATGCGTTACCTTAACCTAGCTCTATTCCAGCTTTAACAAAAAAAAAATCCCTTTCCCAATGCACCAGTCAAAACATGTATGATTTTACTGAAGCGTATTCATGGCTTGAGAATAAAATCTCATCACCAATGCTTCTTATTCAAAATTGAGTGCTCCATCAAAACTATTGCCCATAATTATCACTAGTGCAAGGTAGTGTGACATCTTTCTAAAGTTCCTCATTGAAAGAAAACAATGCTTTGAGGTCATCCGTCAAGGTACTTAGCACCAAATTTAAAGCATGCTTCCTATTAAAAACTTAATTAAAAGATTATACGTTCAATTCTCCTCACATTTTGATATTTACGTTGAGATTTGATTCCCAACTATTGGCATCTGGTGGTCGTCATGACTATTCTCCCCTGATCGCTTTTGATACTTGAGCTTGGGTTTCAGACATGGCACCGACATCCTTAATATTTTATTTTGCATATGTGATGACTATCCACCTCGGATACTCTGCCACCAAAACATTTGCATCCGATCTGGAAGCCAATTCAGTTGCCGATGTTTTTATTGAGATTGAATATTGCCACAAGAATCTGGATGTCGATCTTTTTTCCACCAAGTACCTTGCCATTTGGAAATCTGAAAAGGACACCTAGCAAGAGTTTGACCGCGACTAGCTTTTGTGATTTTAGTAGTGTTCATATGAAGAATTCTCCATCCATTTTCGGTATCTGTATCAGAATTTCATCTCTAACCTGGTGACCTTCTCCTCTTCATCCCTCTTCTGGATTTCCCCAATCTCATCACTCAACTTGGCACGATATCCTTGTGTTGAGAATACACAACCTTGAATGCATTCTCATTCTCCTTAACAATTTCATGGAAGGTAATATTAGCCTGCATAAATGTGAAAGAGCTAAACTTTAGCGACACGTGCTTTAAGTTCTAATTCGAGAGCAAATATGGCTTCTCATTGTGAGCTCTTTGAGAATTGTTCCTTTCTTGTGAGCACAACTCAGAGATTAGCTACCAGAGTGGTTTCTCCTCCATATGATAGTAACGATTTCTCCAATTCTTCAACAATTGCAAACAGTGATTACCAGCAAGTAGAAGTATTCAATGATTTCTCCTCTTGCAATTCTCCAGCATCATTACAACTGCAGATGCAAGGTGCAACATTCTCTTCTTTATAGCATCGATGGAGATCAATGGTGACTGCAATCAGTATATCTCATTTGGAGACTGGATTTATCAAAGAATCGATCAAGCCCTTCTCCGTAGCTTCGATTGCCATGGCATCGATCTTTTTAGTGATCGATGATTCTATGAACCTACTGAACAAGATTCATTAATGCAGGTATTTTTGAATTACCTAGTTCCCAAAGATTCATCCTCTGACTTGAGAGGGGCCACATCAAGTATTAAAACATACCGAGTGGTTAGACCCAAAACCCCTAAAAATGCCACAGATAAGGCAGCCACCTCTTTAATGGTCCCAGTGCGACCTTCTATGGAATGGAACAATTTGGTGACAAATGTTTTACTCCCTTCAGGCTCAGTAAACAGCAACGTAGTAACCTTAATCCTCAGCTTGTGTGTTCCAAATTATTCTCAAGTCATAAAGTAAATGGCTCAACCCCAGTATCCTTTCTAACTGACAATTTCATCTATGTGTGGCTCTCTTCTGCACCAGGTTCCATGGAAATACACAGCTGCCAAGGATGTAAATTCAGGACCATGTCCCGAAACCATGTTACACAGATTATATGGCAGCAAATGTGACCCGAAGAACAGCTTGAGCATTGCCAGGTGAAAACTTCATGCAACAGAACTGCTCCCATGAAAATAATAAATTACCAATTTTTTCCATTAGCTGGGACGAGAGACAGAACTTCTTCACATCAACTGTACACCAGTCATTTGGCAGATTCCAACGTTATGATTTCCAGAGTCTTGCTGCCATATGCAACATACCCACTGAACCCTACATAATGCTGCTCATCACCAATGGAGATAGACAGTGAACAAGCAAGCCCACGAATACCCTTCTTCCATTAACCAGTAGAATGATAATATGCTGCCAGTGGTAAGAATTTCACCCTGTAACACATGCTCTTTTGCACATACATAGGTTCACAATTAATGAATGGAAACTTTGATGATTTTAGGTAACCAAGGAACCCTAATGGCAATCAATCAATCACAAAATATAAAACAAAGCAAAACTAAAAGCAATAAAAACAAAGCATAATAAAAAAAAATTTAAAAATAAACAGGTGAAAAATCATAGAGATAACACCTTAGATAAAAAAATATTGAATTTATATGTGCTTTGATTTATCATGGAACACATGATTCTTTATCATATTTATACAAATCTGGGAGTCACAAAGAATCATTGTGGTATCAAAATCCATGTCAAATAAACCTGACATCAGCTACCAATGGCATATTGCTTCACAACTAATGGAGAAAAATGATATGTACTATTCTTCATCTTTGCTAAGAGAAACATTAGATTGTTTCTTACTAAACCATGAGATCATGGCAGATCTAGACAATAATATCCACCTGAGGTGCTCTTTTTGTTTGTGGCACTTCTTGCCCAATCTGAATCTGTATATCCATACAATATTTAGTCATGATATCTAACATAGTGTAGTCCAAATTTATTCGTACCTTTTAGGTACCTCATCACATGATTTGCAACTATCAGGTGAACCCATCTAGGTTTAACTAGATACAAGCTTAATGTGTTCACAACAAAACATATATCTGGCCTTGTATTTGTTAGATACATTAATGACTAAATAATATGTCTGTACTAAGTCATATCCACTAACTCTAATGATTGATCATACAATAACTTCAGGTTGGTATCCATGGGTGTGGCAATGGATTTACAATCCAACATATCAAATCTTTTCAATATTTCTATTGCATACTTTCCCTGGTTTAGAAAGAATCCTTATGGGCTCTGCTACTCTTCCATCCAAAGGAATGTTTAATATTGTAACTTCAAAGGATATTCTAAATGTATTTTACTGATGTAACCCAAGGGAGATGTTGTTATTCCTCTAGCAGGTTGTTACTATTGTATTTGGTCATCATAGAGTCATGAGGTAAAGCCTCCATTATAATTCAGGTCATTAGTACATTAATGAATAATATGAAATTGTTTTGAGTCTTTTTAGGTGAATTTGGCCCAGACAGTTTAGTGGGGCCGATTTGTCTAGGGTAAAATTCAATTGGCTCAAATGGTGTATAAATAGAATTGTTTTTCTTCTCATTTGAACACACTGACACACAATTGTGTAGTGCATAGGAGAGAGAGAGAGAGAGAGAGAGAGAGAGAGAGAGAGAGAGAGA
This sequence comes from Pseudotsuga menziesii, assembly GCA_001517045.1. NCBI lineage: Eukaryota > Viridiplantae > Streptophyta > Pinopsida > Pinales > Pinaceae > Pseudotsuga > Pseudotsuga menziesii. The sequence goes on from LPNX010262554.1 coordinate 548,010, forward strand.
GAGAGAGAGAGATTGAACGATAAGGAGGAGAATAATTGTTTTGGGGTTATATCTTATGCATCTTATACAGAGGAAGTTTTGTTGGGTATTCTTTCCCTTGAGCATTTTTTAGGATAAATACTATGTCTATCTTGTGATTGTGTTTTTATCAGTGATTCTTGATATGTTACTGCCATGAATTTGAAATGAGCACTAATGATATCTCAACATGGTCTCAGAGCTAGCCCTATTAGGACAACTTTCACAAGGTGCAAAATTTGGAGTTTAGAATATCTTCTTACATAGAAAGTTCCACCTCTCTCTGGCACATCTATTCATACCATGATCGAAATTTTTGGGTGGTTGAATCTCTGGGAAAGACAAACCCTAGTTTTCCAGAGAACTAGAAATCTACAAAAAACCATAACCAGAAATCCTACAATGCTGCAACCTCACAAGTAGGTTTTGAAGGGTGAATATTTGGGACCTCTAGAAAGTAGTTGTTCAAACCAACTCACCTCATTCAAGTGAATATACTGGTAAGGTCGACTTTTAATTTTGATGATTTTCAATTTTTAGTGACCTGTTGGATAGGATGGCTCCAAGCACTAAGCTTGAAGACAAATTGGAAGGCATAGAAAACTTCCTAGCATGGAAGTACATGATTGGTATCATTCTCAGAGAGAATGGCCTTGAGAAGTACATTAAGGATGAAATTTCATAACCAACAGAAGTTGAAGCTAAGGAGAAGCATGAACAAGACCTAGTCAAGGAAATGAGGATCATTGTTGACTCTATTAAGGATCACTTGATCCCTCAATTGTCATCTAATAAGAAACAAAAGAAGATGTATGATGCTCTCTCCAAAATGTATGAAGGAAGGAACATCAACATAAAGATGAATTTGAGAGATGAATTGAAGTGCACCAAGATGAGCAAAGGAGAACCAGTTCAAGAATACTTCACAAGGGTCTCCCAGTTCAGAGAACAACTAAGTGTTATTGGAGCCACCCTTGATGAGGATGAACTAGTTATGACTTCTCTCAATGGTCTCACTAGACTTTGGGACTCATTCATATAGACTTCGTGTTCTAGAAAAGAAAGTATGAATTTTGACATAGTATGGGAAGACTACATTCAAGAAAAATCTATAGTATCAAACATATAATATCTACTCATAGAAGATGATCAGGCTCTAGCCATCCATACCAACGAAGGGAAAAAATCAAACTTCAAGAATAGTAATCATGAAGCTTCCAAGAAGAAGTCTCAAAAGAAAAAGAAGGATTACTCAAAGTATCAATGCTACAACTGTCATAAGATAGGACACCTATCTAGAGAGTGTCCATCACCAAAGAACAACAACAACAACAAGAGACATCATGCTCATTTAGCTGAAGATGAGGATGAAGAAGAAAGACCTCGAAAGAGACTAAAAAAATAAGAATATGTAGATGAATATGTACTATTCTCTGCACTCTTTAGGTTTGTAACACTTGGAGAAGATACATGGCTTATTGATAGTGGTTCCTCAAAGCACATGACATGAGAGAATCAAACTCTGTCAATACTTGAAAAAATGAACTCTCCCCAAAAGTATTATTGGGATATGAATATCAATATCCCATCAAAGGTATTAGTGAATCAAGCTACAAGCTTGACTCGGGGACTTCCATGAAGATGAAGGAAGTACTATATGTACCAGGTTTGAAAAATAATTTACTTTCCATCTCATTTCTAGATAATAAAGGATATAGAGTTTCTTTTATAGATGGACAAGTACTTATGTTGTCCAAACGAAAAGCACTAGAAGATGTTGTGGTCTTTGGATAAGAAGAAGGAGGACTGTATAAACTCAAACAACATCTAGAGATAGCCCTTGTCCATCAGACTACCAACTCAAGTGAACTGTGGCATAGAAGGCTTGATCACATCAATTACAAACCATTTACATATTTGAGAAACATGGTAACAGGGTTACCATATATGAATATTGATAATGAGGGTACTTGCAAAGGATGTGCAAGTGGAAAGAACATCAAGAATTGCTTTCCGAAAAGGTACATATAGAACTAATTCATTCTAATGTATGTGGTCCTATTCCCTTCATATCCTTAAGTGGATATGAATATTATGTTACATTTAATCATGATTATTCAAGAAAGACTTGGATATACTTCTTGAAGCACAAGAGTGAAGTGTTCGAGAAATTCAAGGAATTCAAATCCTTGATAGAGAACCTTTTAGAAAAGAGAATCAAGACACTGAGAACAAATAATGATGGAGAATACACTTCAAAGGAATGTGAAGTATTCTTTAAGGAGGAAGGAATTAAGAGGGAACTAACCACTCCCTATAATCCCCAACACAATATATAGCTTCTTAATGAGCATTACATTTACCAAGAGTAAAGCTGATCCTAAACTTTATATGAAGATTATGGATGATGAACCAGTCATACTATTACTGTATGTTGATGATCTATTTCTGAATGGAAATGAGAAAGAGATCAATTATTGCAAGAAGAAGCTATCTAAAGAATTCGAGATGAAAGATATTGGGTTGATGCATTATTTTCTAGGGCTTGAAGTGTGGCAGAGCCTAGAAGGAATCTCTATGAATCAGGGAAAGTATGTAGTAGAAATATTGAAAAGATTTGATATGTTGGATTGTAAATGCATGGACACACCCATGGATACCAACTTGAGGTTGTTGTCTAATGAGACATCAGAGTTAGTGGATCTAACTTAGTACAGATAGATTATGGAGTTGATACTTGAGGTTGTTAACCAAATCTTGTGCTAGGTCTCTCTTACTTTAGACCTTTAATATAAATTTAGTTACCCTTTCCAAATCATAGTAGATGGTAGTGCTAGGAATAAGCCACAGTTTTTAGGCTTAGGCCCATAGCAAAACCACTTTTAAAATAATTATAAAAGTGGTAAAAACATTAGCTTAATGAGTTTCTATAGGTTCGTCATCACCCATTTGTGATGCCACACGAGGCATAACCTGTCCATCCAACATAAAAATTGATATAAGTTATTTTACATGCATTTTACAAATAACGACAAATTATTTCATCATGCAACCAATATGTACATGTTATGACAACATAGTTGAATAATAGAATAAAAGGAAAAAATACTTTGGATTTTATAGGTTTGTGATAGAAGGGTATCAAATCATGGTTACAACACTTAGCCTGAATGAGCCCAACATAGAAACTGATAAAAACAAACAACTAACTTTATCTTATTGTTGTTTGACTCTCTTACAAACATGAAGAGAAGAACAACCTTGTTTTTTTGCAGGAAATTATGGCATATGTGGGAATGTATGCAGAAGAGGAATACCATCATAGGAATCTAGTAAACAATGATGAAGTAACCTAACTGATGGTGAAAATGGGTAAACCTAAATGAAAGTAGAAATGACAACCCATCTGAATTACAACAAATAGTTAAGGAATTAAGAGAAGAGAAAAACAAGTTAAATAAGATAACAAATGTATTATGAAAGCACATGAAGCCTTAAATAACATGCTGGTGTCTAAACTACATAGTAATGAAATAGAGAAAAATAAAGAACCTAAACTTAACATGACAAAAACTACACCTTACAAACGTAAGAGAAGGAAAATGGAGTTTTCCAAACATGAGACTATATCTTCAAGTAAAGAATCATCCAAGCAGAATACAGGGAAACATAAGGATTCTAGTGAAAGTAGTGACAATAAGCAAAGGAAAAATATATATAAACCTTATGAAGAAATTTCAGGTCAATTCAAAAATATCAAACCTCCTATGTTTAATGGAGAGATCGAGAAAGGAGAAGAAGCAAAAGATTGGTTATCTGGAATGAAGAAATATTTCCATATTTATAACTATTTTGGTGAATTAAAGGAAAAAATGGCCATCTATAACTTAGCAGGAAAATCAGAGTTCTAGTGGAAAGAAAGTAAAAGGTATAAAGGAACATTATGCAACATGGAGAACCTTCAAGAAATATTTTAAACGAAAGTATATCCTCATTAATATAATTTTTCAAGAAACATTAGATCCACTATGAGACTCTATAAACGAAAGGTTATAGAGTCTCATAGTGGATCTAATTTTTCCAAGCCCATCAATTTGGGATAAGTGGCTTTATCACCGATCAAATCCTTTCCTCCAGTATTGCCCCATTCTTTTGTTGATTTCATGACATCAAGTATGTCGTCCACAACCTGAAACAGAATCCCCATGCAACTCCCATACCTTCGAATTATCTCGATCTCATCCTCCAATGCTTCTCCCACGATCACCCCACACACGACCAATCACTCCAAGAGCACTGCAGTCTTGTGATTGTGAATCCATTCCAGAGTCTCCAAATCAACAGAAGCATCTCCTTCTATTGCAATATCAAGAAACTTCCCACCCATAATCCCTCGAGAACCAATTGTTCTACCTAATTCAAATACCAGCCTCGAAACCTTATCATTCCCCACATTTTTTGTTGTGGAGACTGCAATGTTCTTGAAGGAAATTGAGAGAAGTGCAACTCCTGCAAGAAGAGCAGTGCCTTTGTTGAAGACCTTATGGTTCGTGGGCTAACCTCAGTGCATATCATCATTTTCCAAGCCAGGGAAATCATCATGTAGAAAATTCATTGTATGAATCATCTCTCTTGCACAGGCAGTAGACATAGCGATCTCCTGGGTTCCTCCCACAAGATCACATGCAGCAATACACAGAATAGGACGAAATCGCTTCCCTCCTGCAAGAAGATAATACCTCATGGATTCATGTAATTTTTATGGATAACAAAGTGGAATAGCCCTATCAAGTGCCACATTCACTGTCATTGCATTGGCAAGCATGTACTTGTTGAAATCAAATTCAATGCCCTTATTTGTTTCTTCTTGAAGATTCAGCAACTGAACAATTGTGTTTGAGAGTCCAAATGATGATACGGGAGCTCTGTATAAAGATAAATTCCTCTTCAAATATCCTCTGATGCCCAGCTGCTCTCTATTAGAAACCCCTATTGGCATTGAATCTCCAAGAAAATGTTTTAACTAGATAGAAACTTCTTTGAGAGGATGCAGGGTATGAGATCTCGCTGTAATGTTGTTGTGAGACATGGTTGTGGCACCACTGTAAGCTATTCCGTAGTTATATTTAAATCTATGATTGGTTCCTACAATCTACTTGTAAAACAAGAATTCAAAGCATGAAATATGTGTAGAGCTTTGAATAGTTTTAAGTTGAAAAGTTGAAAATTTGAAATTAAATGAAGAGAATGCTGGAAAGGGATAAGCTACCAGTGATTTAGTTTATGGGTGCATATGAGTAAGGAGTTGAGAAGGAATTTGTTGCAAAACATATGGATTCAATATTAGTACTTGCTGCTACTTGGAATGAATTACATTGTCTTAATTAGATTGTGAGTTCACTTATATTCCAATCTATGGGGTTTTCCTATGTTTCCTTGCATAGATTCAAAAAATATTGTGGAATATGTTGATATTCTATCATTCAATAATAAAATAAACAAATACACTACCTTGATATCGTTCATGATGCCCAATGATGTCAGCATTAATCTTCTTCCCTTCTACATGTCCATATGCTTTCCTTCTATTTTGCAAAATACCCATAGTTTTATTTCTCAGACTCTTAAATTGGGTATGTTCCACATTCCATGATCCAAAACAATTGGTTTCGTGATCATCTAGGTGTCGAAAATATGGATTTTTGGAACACTGAGCATCCAAGCAGTTTAAACCCTCTCTCTCTATATCCATGAAAATCCTTCGCCTTTCCTTTATGGGAGGATGGTATCTCAAGGGATCCACCATGAGAATAAACTGCTATTGCAGAAGATTCCCTAGAATCTAGTTCGTTCAGCCATTATGCCCTCGCCATTCGAGATCTGAGTGCGTGACTCCAAACTTAAATACTCAAAAGTATTCAAAACTCCATTTTCGATGGATTCTTCTTCTTTAGAGACAACAGACCTATTGTGCAAACCATGATAAAAATTCAGTTCTAACAATGACTATTAACAAAATCTACCACATTGCGATCTCTTCTCAAAACTATAACCTGAAACTCAAAACTTTTTGTTGTTTAAAGGAAAGAAAATCCTTGTGCCCTTGTAAACAAATACTCTGTTGCTAATCTACAAGAATGAAAGGTCGGTTGAAGAAATGGTTAAAATGGGTCCACAGTTGCTCTTCCTAGCATTATCTTCCTTGAACAAACTATTTATAGTCCATGATTTTCCTTCTCAAATGGAGTTCTTGGCACAATAGGCCCAACAAGTAAAAACCTACAATACTTGTGAAGAAGTGTTTGAGGGTGCAAATAATCTACGATTTGAAATCAAGATAAATAGAGCTAACAACCAAGGAAGCTGAACCATCCTAAGGGAAAAGTAACATCCACAGAAGAGGGAATATTTTCTGTAGGCACGGAGTTGGGATGCTTGGGAGCAGCAACCAACAGAGGTGGAGTTTGGTACAGCTCGGACACTAGCATGTTGCTGAGCCCGAGACACACCATCATGGAAGTCTTTCTTGTTATGACACCAATGGAAGTGACATCAGCGAGGGCGGTAGCTGATTTTTTTTTGTTTTTATACGTGTTGAATTTTGGTTCGTCCAAGGGACGACGACATCAACAGTGTAAAAACCAAAGATCTCAGGGAAAAAACATTTATCAACGTAAATATATTATTTGAGTGTATTGTATTTTTTCATTATTCATTTATTATTTCAAATAGATTTAGTTTTCTTCTTATTGGGATTAAGTAATCTAAAAATTAACAATTTATATTAACAATTCCAACAACTTCAATATTATAAAAATATATATAAAAAAAAAATCAAAATAATATTTTCAAAGCCATTTAAAAATTAACAATTTATATTTACAATTCTATCTTTACCATTATATAAAAAATAAAAAATTATCAAAATAATATTTTTTTTAAAGATCAAACTTCAAACTCAATTTGCAGATTGTCAGCATTTACGAAAATGACAAAGCTGATCTCCAACATCACTTGTTAACTTGTTATAGCATAAATTAGATTAACTAAATCTATCTTACAAGCCTCTGATTCAATAGCAAAGTGAATTTCAAACGATTATAACAAATCCAGGCCTCTAATTTATTTTGGTTTGTTTTGGCCTGGTTTCAATTCTCAGCATCAATCTAATTTAAAGTTTAATCAACCGTTAGCTACATTTGGTGAAAACGCGAGAACAAAAATTTCAATTTCAAATGATTCAAGTATATATATATATTTTATAATAAAGTTCAAGTTGGTGCCAAGGGTATGACTTGTTTTGGTTCGTTTTCCAACATCAATCTTATTTAATTAGCCGACAGCTACATTTGGTGAAAACGTGAGGACCAAGGTGTTCTTTTTCTTAAAGAAAAAAGATTTTAATGGGTAAGTTTATCTATCTTGCTATATAATATGATGAACAATTCCTTGTCGTTATATAATATGATGTTATGTCATATGCTCACTGTTGGTGATTTTGAAGTAGTAAGCGGAGTAACTATGCTGGTCAACTGCATTCGGGGGAGTGGCAGTGCCGATAACGAGGATCATGGTAGGGCCATCTACCCACCACCGAGTTCAACCCTCAGTGACTCACAAACACATGTGAAAGAATACCCACCTGTGAGAACCTACAAAGAGACTAGTGCCACCATTACTTTGTTTCCCATGCGTGATAGAAACACGTGGTAGAATCTGAAATCAAACACGTGGCAAAGTACTATTGGTTAGAGGGACGACAACAACTACAGTGTTTCAGAACCCAAATTCAGAGAATAACATCTAACGACGTAAACATAGAATGTTAACATTTCTAAAAAATGAGGTGGCGTATAGCTCTAATAATAATAATAATAATAATAAAATAATAATAGTAATAATCTATTTCTAAGGTCACACCCAAGCGAGACCCCCCAAAGGTGTACATACCCTACCGACCTTCGGACTTGAACCTATGACCTGCTAAGAAGAAACACATATTCTTAATGGTTAAGCCCACTCAGATTGTACTAACAACAAACAACAAACTTAGTCTTCTATTTATATTAATATTATTGAATTTTGAAAAAAAAACAAATTATTTTAAATTTTAAAATGCATTATATTTCTTTAATTGTGTAAATCTAATATCCATAACTTGACAAATTATGTTGCCCATAAAATACAACCAATAAAAACTATTTAAAAACATAATATCTATTTGTTTAAAATCTTATTTTATTGATAAATTAATAATTTTTAAAATTTAAAATACATTTATATTGATTTAATTTGTAAATGTTATCATAATTTACATCAACATCCTTATCTTAATAAATTATACCCTATATAAAATGCAATTAAAAATCATAGGAGTGATTTAAAAAAAACTAATTAAAAAAACATAATAATAAACTATTTCCAAAAGCTAAAAATGTAAATCATAAAAGTGAGTGATTTAAAAACCCAAACCACAAAATACTAATTAAAAAAGAAAAAAAACATAATAATAAAACTATTTCCAAAAGCTAAAAACTTAAATCATAAAATTGTTTTATCAAATTGGTTTTGTACTATGAATTTTTGTTTCGTTCTTTTTCAAAGGTGAAATGGCTTAATTTTGCATTTAACTTGTTAAAATATGGAATTCTAGTTTAAAAATGGAAAGAAAGAGACCTTGACTGCCATATATCAATATTCAACCTCAGTAGTGTTATTTATATTTCTTCGTCTAAAGTGTGTCTAAGCCCTTGGAAAAGAAGGTGAGGTTTTGACAGAGATTTCGTCGCCCATTTCTGACAGATTTTGCCTCCCAATTTTTCTTTAGATTTCTGGTCTGGACACTAGGGTTTGGGATTTAAACACGGAAATACAAGATTTTCATTCTACCCCAAAGTGATTCTATGATGATAAGGGAAGTCTGGGTGGATAATCTAGTGGAGGAATTTTTTCTCATTAAGGAAATTGCGTACGATTATCCATATATTTCCATGGATACCGAGTTTCCTAATATAGTTTTTAGGCCCGTGAGAAATTTCAGAACTTGTTCAGAGTTCAACTATTTCACTTTAAATTCTAGATATACTTTGTCTTATTCAATTCGGTTTCAATTTCTCAGACAAGGATGTGGACCTACCCAACTGCGACACTGCTAAGTATTGCATCTGTCAATTCAACTTCCAGGAATTCAATCTCGACATAGATAAGTATGCCATCGATTCAATTGAGCTTCTGCAATAGAGTGGTATTTATTTCAAGAAAAAAATGAGAAGGGAATCGATGCACATGTATTTGGTGAGCTTCTAATTTCATCTGGCCTTGTTCTAAACGATGTTGTGCACTGGGTTACGTTTCATGGTTTCTATGATTTTAGGTATGTGCTCAATATTTTAACATGATATAAGTTTCCTCCCACGTGTAAAGGTTTCTTGAATTTAATGAACTTGTATTTTAATAGTGTGTATGATGTCAAGCACTTGATCAAGTTCTACAATGGTCTGTATGGCGGATTGAGTAAGGTGGTTGAAAAATTGAATGTGAAGAGAATTGGGGTGTGCCATCAACCTAGTTCTGACATCCTTTGTATTTACTAAATTGAGATATGGGTTCTTCATTGGCTCAACTGACAAATATGAAGGTGTTGTACATGGCTGAGCTTTTTGAAAATGTTTAGCTTTTTATCCAAAAAGTAATGTCATGGATTTCCATATTTTGTATGAATTTTTTTTGTTGTTGAAAATTTTCTATTAAGGAATAAATTCCCAATATTATACTCTCAATAAATTCTCAATATTATACTTATATTTCACATAGGTTGTGAAATGTGAAATGGTTTAGCAGCTTAGTTGTTGAATATTACTACAGATTAAAATAACGTTGAAGGTTTAAGTTTTGTATACATTGATGAATGAATTCCCAAGATTATACTTCATCTCGGAAATGTGAAATGGTTTATCAGCTTAATGGTTGAATATAGCTACCATTTAAATTAATGTTGAATGTTTAAGTTTTGTATATACTTTTTGTGCATAAAAAATTTGACACAAAATCATTTATGATGGATCACATATAAATATAAAATATTTATATTTAAATAATATAATTATTTAAATTTAATTAATTAAGGGTTAATTTTCAGTTGAATACTCAACCGGAGTATACTCAAACTCGGTACGCTCAGCCACATCCTAATCAACAGCAGCAGTTCAACCAACAAGAGTATCAACCACGAGGAGGATTCTGTGGAGGTCGCAATGGAGGATTTGGTGGAAGAGGAGCTATGGGATGAGGTCGCACACATGTAATGTGCTATAATTGTGGCGTATTAGGACATTACCAGAGAGATTGTCCGAATATATAGTATTAATGTACTTATTGGAGTGTCACAGATCATACTGTTGAAGATTGTCAATAGTTGATTGTGAAGTGGAAAGACAAGAAACAACCGCAGCCACAACCAAACCAGAATGTGAACCAAACTTAGAATCAAAATCAGGGACCAACTATAAGAAAAATATTAGCAGAACCCAAAACTCATCCATCAAATGTCAGAGTGGTAACTCGAGGAGGAGTGATGACAAGATTTGATGGAACACTGATCAATATCCGACTGATGACTCAAAATAATGTACAATTTGATGTAAACATTGAAAAGGAAACCTTCTTCGACACAAGAGACATACTGAACAAGAACACCGCTCAGTTACATGTTTATGAAATGCCACAATTTTTTTACGACAACTATGCCAGGATCTTCAAGGAAGCTTAGTACTTTGCAAAATTTTCTATAAAGTTGTCTATCGCTAGCAAAATATCCAGATGCATTAGTAGAAATAGCAAGATTGTTGTACCGACAGGAGAAAGGGAGATAAGACCACTCGGTGAATTCTTCTCATAAGAACAAAACATGGAGGAAAACAAGGATGAATGTCTAGATCAGTGATTATGATGTGGATTTGGTCATCTTGGATCTAGGATTAGATGTAAATATCCAAACGAAGAAAACATGGGAAATGATGGGGAAACCGCAGTTGGTTTAGTCTCCTGTACAACTGCGACTAGAAAATCAGGACAGGGTGTCACCAATGAGTAAAGTACCCCACATACCTATTGAAGTGGAGGGACTAAATACATACATAGACTTTGACATTATTGAGATAGTCGAAGAAAACAAATCATATCCTATGCTATTGGGAATTGGATGGGAAAATGACAATTTGATGGTTATCAACTTCAAGAAAAGAGTAATGCCTCTTGAGAATCGTGACATGTGCATCATTGACCCATTAGATCCCAGCAAAGGATGAAGATATGTGGAACCAATAAAAGAGGAAGTTGTGGGAAGTTGGGATAATTCCTATAATATTTTTGAAGACTACATCAATGCCAATGTGGACGGAGAGTTGGGTTGGGAAAGTATTATCTCTACATTATTCGACTCTAACGATGCACTAGAGAATTGGAAGAACCGGTTACATGAAGTGTCAGTCAGAAAATGTGGGCGATTCACTCAGTTGTTGCGTTGGGTAGCAACATAAGTCATCGATTTGCCGATGTATGAAGGGATACCTAATTTGGTTTGTTTTATTTACAAATTTGAGGATAAAGTATTAGAGCCTCAACGATTGTTGGCATTGCAAGAATCACTAAAGGATACTCCAATAATATGGTGGGATACACACAAGAAATTGATAGGAGACTAGTAGATATGTCATTGATTAATGGAAGTTTGATTTGGGGAAGCAGAGCACTACAAAGGAAATAAACCTGATGGAAGGAACAATCAAATTTATCATCTGGTCATGTGCCAAATTGCTTGGGTATTGAAGCTGAAGGAAGAATGGGTCTATGCATTTGTACATACGTTGGATGAAGTACCACATAGGTGGTATGTTTCGACAAAAATGAGAAGTAAAACTACAACATGGGAAGAACTAACCGTCAGCATCATTCATACTTTATTCTTTGCGACTAACAATATTTTCATACATAGTGAACTTCAGGACATCTGCAATAGTGTTGGAAATGGTTTTGGTTGAGTTATGAATGGAATCACAGAAGATACCAATAAAACAGTTAATGTTAGAAGGATACAATATGATAGGAGATATTGACGACGAGGATAATCCAAGAGTTGTTAACATCTTAGAATCATATAGAAATAGGAATATCACAACAGTGGAAATATGATTCAACAAAGTTAAACAACTGCTCAAGATAAGGAAGGTAAATATTGGGATGACATTGGACCCAAAATTCTCTAATATTGGGGATTATTGGGATGAGATAACCATGGAAAATATCACCGACCTGTTGCATGAATTCCAGGATTTATTTCTGATGAAATTTACTGAGATGAAAGGGATTTCAGGTGACTAGGGTGAAATAAAAATTCCTCTAAAGCCATATGCAAAACCAATAAAGTAACTACCATACAGATTGAACCTGAGATACAAGGAATGCATCAAAGCGGAATTAGAATGGATGATGGATGCCAACATTATCAAACCTATTGAAGATTCATAATGGATCAGTTTGATGGTTGTACAAGACAAAAAGATAGGGGAAATCCATGTCAGTGTCAACCTAAGGAAGCTTAATCAGATGCAAGTCTTCATGATCTGTTCCCAACACCGTTCACTAATAAAGTATTGGAAGGAGTTGGAGGACAAGAGATTTATTCGTTCACGAAGGGATTTTCAGGATGCCACCATATAAGTATTGCAAAGGAGGATAGGAACAAGACCACTTTTGTAACACAATAGGGATGTTTTTAGTAGACAGTGATGTCGTTTGGTCTCAAGAATGCACCAGTGATTTTTTCAAGGATAGATGTCGCTGCATTTAAGGAATTCATTTATAAATTACTCGAAATATAGATAGATACTGGACCGTCTATGGGTTGGTAAAATACCACACTGTGAACCTTCGATTGATGTTAGAAAGATGTCGACAACATCATATCTCACTAAATATGAAGAAGTGTGTATTTTGTGCTCCATTTGGGACTTTGTTAGGCCATATTGTATGCAATCAAGGTATGTTGGTCGATCTGTCCAATATTGTGGTAATTGTCGACCTACCAGCACCAACGACAGTAAAACAACTAAGGGAAACATTGGGTCACACATGATATTACCATAAGTTCACAATGGGATACGCAACGATCACGACACCAATGGAGAAACTATTGAACAAGGATGTGAAGTTCGAATGGAAAGACAAATGTCAAATAAGTCTTGATACTCTGAAGTAGAAAATGGTCGTAGCACTGATATTATTTTTTCTATATTGGACGAAGGAGTTCAACATCTATGTCGATGCTTCATTAGTCGCATTAGGAATGATTTTGGCTGAACCAGGGGAAGGAGCGATCAATCACCCAATTGCATTTGCAAGTCAGAAGTTGTCTACTGCAAAACGAAACTAGACAATGATAGAGAGGGAAGGATTGGTGATTGTGTATGCATTACAAAAATTCTTCCACTACCTGTTGGGAGGGCATTTAAAAATATTTACATATCACTCAACATTGAAGTACTTGGTTAACAATCTTGTGTTGGCGGGGAATATTTTTCGATGGTTATTACTATTCCAAGAGTTCGATTTCGAGATCATTGTGAAGCTAGGGAAGTTGAAAGAAGGACCTAATAATCTGTCAAGGATAGAGACAAGAGAAGATCCAATCAACATTGGGGTCGGCTTACCTGATGCGTAGTTGTTTAGAATCAGAATGGTCGATGACCATTATGAGAAAATTGTCCATTTTTTTATGATAGGAAAATCACTAGAAGAATTCACCACGAGTAAGAAGAAGCAACTAGTCGTCAAAGGTGTGGATTTCCAGCTAATCATAGGCCATCTCTACAAAATGGGGCTGTATGAAATTCTATGTCGATATGTTCTGCCACATGAGCAGGAGCAAGTATTGGCAGAGGCACATGACGTAATTGAAGGATGACATTATGGAGGTCGCACAACCTCTAGAAAGATACTCTGAGCTGGTTTGTGGTGGTCGACTATGCACAGTGATGCCACATATTATTCTAAAAGATGCGACGTTTGTTAAAGGATGGGGAATCCATCATGAAGGGACGAGATGCTTCTAGTACCTTAGATAATGCTAAAACCATTTGATAAATGGGTTGTAGATTTTTTGGGACCCATCAATTCCCCAGGGAAATGTATGGGTGTGTTATATATCATCATTCTGACGGACTACTTGACACGATGGGAAGATGCAACACCGGTGACGAATTGTACAGCTATGAAAACATCTAGGTTCCTATTCGACAATGTGGTTACTCAGCTTGGTTGTCCCAAGATATTCATGAGAGAATTAGGGAGTTACTTTGCCAATCAAACGATTAGCATGATGATAGAGGAATTTCAGATACAACACAAGAAGAATATGCCATATCACCCAAAAGAGAATGGAACAGTCGAAGCATTCAACAAGGTATTGGAACATGTGCTAACGAAGGTATACAACACAAATCGTGACAATTACGATCTTAAAATCCATGTGATACTACGAGACTACAAGACAACATGTAAAATATTGATGGGACAAATGCCATTCAAGTTTGTTTATGGACAAGAAGCGGTAATGTCGATGGAGTACACTCTTGCAACCCTACACATAACAAAATCGACGGATATGAGTGCTGACAGAGTGGTTAAAGAAAGGTTGGCGCAGCTCGAGGAGGATCGTTTCATCACAGGTTTCTACCAAAAAGTAGAGAAGGATCAACATAAGGCATGACATGACCGCCATGTAAAAGAAAAATACTTCCAGCGTGGAGATATGGTTCTCCTATACAGAGACAAGTTCATGAAGCACCCAGGTAAGCTACAGATGCATTGGTTATGACCCTATTTTATTCATTTTATCACCGTTGGAGGTGCAGTACAATTGAATGATTTAGATAGAGGATTACTACTAAAACTAATAAATGAAAGTCGTCTAAATCCCTACCGGGATAGCCAAGTTGGGAACCAACACTCACAGCCACGCAAATGAGGTGGCGTACATATCTAATAATAATAATAATAATCTTATTTTAAGGTCACAACCAAGCTAAACTCCAATTTGGTGTATGAGACCCCTTGTTTGTGGGACAAGGGACCCCCTTTGTCCACAGATGTAATTGATAATGTTTACAGAGTTGTATATATGCTACCCACCTCTAGATTTAAACCTATGACCTCTTAGAAAGAAACATATATTCTTAATCATTAATCCCTCTCAAGTTGTACTAACAACATACAACAAACTTAGTCTTCTATTTATATTAATGTTACTGAATTTTGAAAATTTCAAATTATTTTAAATTTTAAAATACAGTGTATTGCTTTAATTTTGTAAATGTAACATCTATAACTTAACAAATTATCTTGTCCATAAAATACAGCAAAAAAATCTATTTAAAATCATAAAATCTATTTCAAACACAAAACAAAATCTAATAGATAGATCATTTTTAAAATTTAAAATGCATTTATATTGATTTAATTTTGTAAATATTATCGCAACAACATCCATCTCTTAACAAATTACCATATATAAAATGCAATTAAAAAGATAATTTAACATCCAAATCTTAACCAATTATGCCATATATAAAACGCAATTAAAAAACAAATTTAAACTCATAAAAACCATCACAAAATCATAAAAACAAAAAAAAATTAAATAAGAAAAAACATAATAATAAAACTATTTCCAAATGCACTGGAATCATAAAACATTTTTATCAATTTGCTTTTCCAAAAGCAAAAAATTTAAATCATAAAATTGTTTTACCAATTTTCTTTTCTAAAAGCTAAAAACTTAATCATAAAATTGTTTTACCATTGCTTTTTCAAAATTGCTTTTGCATTTAGTTTTTTTTTACTATTTTTCAAAACGGAAATGTCTTAATTTTGAAATTAACTTATTAAAATATCGTTTAATACTTGAAATGTCTTAATTTTGAAGTTAACTTGTATGTATTCATGGATGGAAGTATGGTGTATAAAAGGAAAGAAAGAGACCCTCACTTTCGTCTGATGTGTATCGATATCCATCCTCAGGAGTGTTATTTCTTCATCAGAAGTGTGTCTGAACGCTTGGAAAATAAAGTGAGGTTTTGACAAAGATTCCTCCTCCCATTTTGGTTCTGACAACGTGTTGACATCTTGTGTATTTACAAAATTAAGACACGCGTTCTTTATTTAAAATTTAAAATTCACTTATGATTTAATTTTGTAAATGTTAGCGCAATAGCGTCCCTATCTTAACCAATTATGCCATATATAAAATGCAATTAAAAAAAACAATTTAAAAACATAAGATTGAATAAAAAAATAAATTTAAAAACATAAGAGCAATTTCAAAACACAGTACAAAATCAGTAGAAAAAACTAATTAAAAAAGAAAAAAACATGATAGTAAAATTATTTCCAAAAGCAAAAAAATTAAGTAAAAAACTATTTTATCAATTTACTTTTCCAAAAGCTAAAAAATTAATCATAAAATTGTTTTATCAAATTGCTTTTGCATTGTGAATTTTTATTTTGTTTGCTTTTTCAAAGTCGAAATGGCTTAATTTTGCAATTAACTTGTTAAAATGTGGTGTAACAATTGCTTGTATCCATGTATCCATCGATGGAAGCCTGGTGTATAAAAAGAAAGAAAGAGGCCCTGACTATCATATATCGATATCCAACCTCGAGATTTCTCTGTCTTTGTCGGAAGTGTGTCTACGCCCTTGGAAAAGAAGGTGAGGTTTTGACAGATATTTTTCCTCCAAGTTTTTCTTCATATTTCTTGTCTGGATTCTAGGGTTTGGGATTTAAGAACTAAAATACAAGATGCCCATTCTAGCCCTAGGGTTTGGGATTTAAGAACTAAAATACAAGATGCCCATTCTAGCCCAAAGTGGTTTTGTGATGATAAGGGAAGCCTGGGTCGATTATCTATTGGAGGAGTTTGCTCTCATTACGTAAATTTTGGACAATTATCCATATATTTCCATGGATACTGATTTTCCCGGTATAATGTTTATACCTGTGGGCTATTTCAGAACTTGTTCAGAGCTCAAATTTTTTACTTTAAAGTCTAATGTTGATATAGTTAGTCTTATTCAATTGGGTTTCACTTTCTTAGACAAGGATGGGAACCTGCACAACCATGGCATTGATAAGTATTGCATCTTGCAATTCACTTTTGAGTATTCAATTTCATCGTATACAAGTATGTCATCGATTCTATTGAGATTTTGCAACACAATGGTATTGATTTCAAGAAAAAACAATGATAAATGAATCGATGCACATGTATTTGTTGAGATTCTAATTTCATCTGGCCTTGTTCTGAATGACGTTGTGCATTGGGTTATCTTTCATGGTTGCTATGATTTTGGGGGTCAAGCTTTTAACATGCTAGAAGTTGACTCTTGATAGGTCTCATGATGGTTTTGATCCTTATTCTCTGAATGAATTGCTTGATATGGGGAAAGAATATCAATGGGGAGGAAAGCAAAAAAATTATTTCAATTGCTTGGAAGAGAATATTAGTACAGCCACAAAACACAGGGTATTCATTTAGTGAAACCATGTAATAACACCTTCGTTGATGGGATATTAAATAATACCCCTAATTTCACTAGATATTGATAATTACATACAAAAATACTTTTGTTGAGCGCCCCTCCCAATACATATTTACAATTAAAAAACACTTATTTTTACAATATATTCCGTATTTTTTCTAGGAAGCTCTTTCTATACACCCCCTCCCCAATACCTATAAACCCCTCATACCCTATTCCAGCCCCCCCAACACCTATAAAATATTGAACTTATTTTTCACAATTTAAAACCCCCCTTTATGAATGAATGTGATAAGATATTTCTCAACAAGGTGAATCCCCCATGCCACAACATCATCCTTGTCATATTTACAACGACTATCCAAGGTGAAGAAATTTGGCTTGTAGGACAAGCTACTCTACCTCTTTGGTATTCTTTGTATTCTTATGTTTGATAATGTGTAAGTTTATACTTCTCAAGTAATCATGCATTTTGAGGTTGTAGTACATTTGTATTGGATGATGATCATGAATGTAAAGGGGTACGTGATGTGCCTTTGTAAGCCCACCAATAAAAATTTGGGGCTCCACACACCACTTCCTATTTTCTCTCATCCTTGGGATAATGTCTTCATGGATTTTGTAAGGGGATTGATTATGTCAAAAGTGGCCCATTTTATCCAAAATATTTAATAGGTGCATCAAGCATTCCAGAAGCATTACAGAGCCAAGTGGATCAAGAAGAAAGTGAGGGAGAAATTCCTCATTTATATGTTGACTGATGAATCTTTTGGATGCCAAAATCCTCTCAATGAGGAGGAATGATCTAGGAGGATTTTGAATGGGTCAATTTTCAAACTCATCAAAACTAGGTGAAACAAAAAACAAAATGTAGAGCATGTCGATTTGATTCCAACGACATTTGTTTCACTCAAAATGGACTATGTGTGGAAAATTTATGGATAATGTGAAAGTTTTGATGGTTTTGATCCTTGCTCTCTGAAGAAAAAATGGTTTTTATGTGGAAGAAAAATATCTTGATAAGTCTCATGATGGTTTTGATCCTTGTTCTTTGAATGAAGTGATTTAGATGGGGAAAGCATCTTATTGGGGAGGAAAGAAAAAAAAATATTTCAATGTCTTGGAAGAGAAGATAATTCCACCCATAACATCATCCTTTCAAAATCTTCAACGACCATCCAAGGCGAATAAATTTGGCTTGCAAGACAAGCTACTCCACTCCTTGGGTATTCTTTGTATTCTTTTGTTTGATAATGTGTAAGTTTATACTTCTCATGTAATCGAGAAATTTTGGGTTTCAATACATTTGTATTAGAAGACAATACTAAATGTAAAGGGGTCTATGATGTGCTTTTGTAAGCCCACTAATAGAAAATTAGGGCTCCACACACCACTTCCTATTTTCTCATCCTTGGGATAGTTTCTTCATGGATTTTGTATGGGGATTTATTATGTCGAAAGTGGTTCATTTTATCTGAAAGATTCAACAGGTACATCAAGCATTCCAGAAGCATTACAAATATAGGTGGATCAAGAAGGAAGTGAGGGACAAATTACTCGCTTATCTGTTGATTGATCAATGTTTTGGAGGACAAAAGCCTCTCAATGGGGAGGAATGATCTAGAAGGATTTTGAATGGGTCAATTTTAAACTCAACAAAACTAAGTGAAAGCAACACCAGAATGTAAAGCATGTCAAGTAGATTTTGATGACATTTGTTCCACTCAAAACAAACTCTGTATGGATAAGTTATGCAGATCTGAATTTTTGACAAAACAACATTTTGAAGTTAAGAAAATGGAAAAAAGGAGTGCCACATGGCACCATTGCAAGGATGCCATGTGGCATGTACATATGTTTTCGTGGCATACCCACAAAGCACCATGTAGCGATTTTGGAATGACATGGTACATGACATGACATTCATGTGGCACACTGGTACAAATTTACTTGGAAGTGACGTGGCAATGATGTGGTCAAATCCAAGTGCGACACATGTAACCCCAAGAGAGGCCAAAATTAGTTGGAAGGTCGAAATGTCCGCCGTGAGACTCAACGGTGACATTTTTTATAGTATCCTAGCGACTTAAATGTTGCACCACATGTGTCCCTTGTGGTGGAAAATAACAAAAATATATTTAATGTTATATGGTGGAAAAGGGAGGGGGGGACAACCAACCCCATCAAAGCTGGCATGTCGTTGAATCTCACACCTAAAATTGGAGGACCTCCAACAATATGCCACAAATTCACTAATTCGGATGGGATCCCGTGGGCCTCCTAGGGCATAATATTATCCTTTTCCAATACATCACTGGTTAGGACTTGGGAAGTCCTCCCACCTTTTAGTATATAAGCACCAAAATCACCATAGCCCAGGGAGCAGACCACACGACCCAAGTCGCAATCTAGAACACAAGGAGGATGAGAGTGGGAACAAATCTTGAGGAAGTATGACTACAACTAATGATGTATGGAGTATACATATTTGTACATGTGTGGACTTCCCTTTGTTAGCATCAGGGGACCTAGGATTTTACAAGGGTTGGATTCTCAACTACTCAAAAGTATGCAGTGTTTTATGTCGAGCCTCACTATCCAGTTACATCTAAACATTCACTAGGAAATGCAATATAGAAGTAAAAAGGACCCAAGGGTTTACATGTGGCAAACATGGGATTGTTAATCTGTGGCAATACCTCAAGGTGGAGAAAATTCCACATGCACACTTTTATTTCAATAAATTCCAACAATAAGAAATTTTGAGCTCGACCTCCGTAAAAATCTATTATGTTCAATGAGTTCAAATTTATGCTTATGATCAATAAAAATAGACCTTGGGTAATGCCACATGCTCATTAGATATGTGTGATTAAAAAGTACAAACTTCATTGTATGCCATGCTTGGTGTTCATATGTATCTACAAACATAGAATGTTAGCATTTCTAAAATGTTGAGGTGGTGTCCAACTCTAATAATAATATTAATAATAATAGGTCACAACCAAACGAGACCCCCAAGAGGTGTACATACCCTACCCACCTGACCTCATAGGAAGAAACACATGTTCTTAATGGTTAAGCCCACTCTTTTAATTTTGTAAATGTAATATTTATAACTTAACAAATTATGTTGCCCATAAAATACAACCAAAAAACTACTTAAAAAAAAATCTTATATTATTGATAGATAGCTAATTTTTAAAATTTAGCATACCTTTATATTAATTTAATTTTGTAAATCTTATCACAACAACATCTATATCTTAACAAAAAAAATTTAACAGAAACTAAAAAGGGGGTTTGTATAAAAGAGGCTGTGCACAGCAATTCATTACATAATAGATAATATCGAGTGTTTATGTACAACAAAAAAGCTGCATAGAAGGTCTAACCATGGGGCTGTCCAAAAAGCCTTACACAAAATTTGCTCAAAGCATTTGAAACTGCAGAAGGGGTATACCCTTACAAACTGCTGACATAAAAACAGACAAAAAAACATGCAGACATAACAAAAAGGGGGGGTAGATTACTGATTGCCTTTGTTATTTCTAGGTTGAACGACAGATTCCTCCTCCATGGGAATCACGGCTTCTGCAACTTCACCACTAACTCTGCTGGTCTAGTTCATTGCAATGAATTGCTGAAGATCCTCCTGGATCCTATCCACTTTCCCCATAATTTCCCGGAGATTTCTCTCGTTGTCATCTATACGAGCATCATTATTACTTACCTGCTGAGAGGTGTAACTAACGGTGTCTGCCATTTTCTTGACCTCCAAGGCCATTTATTTAGTGTCCACGACATTGATTGCTAGAAGCTCGTAAAGTCTACGCAAATTCTTTTTTATATCCATTATGCCTGCCGATTCTCCACCCTGCGCCATTCTGAATTCTTCAGCCGAGATGCTTAACCGAGCGAAGTGGTTTTGGGTGACACTAACAGGATTGACTAGAACGCTGCCTTGTTGCATGAACGAACTGAGCACAATAATTTCTTGGAGCAGAGAACCTTCACCTTGCTTTTGGCAGACCACCGAGCCCACAGCTCCTTCCTGCCAGCCCAAGCAGTGGCAGCCAAGAACCAAACTTCGCTCCCTATTACCAGACGCTGTGACACCAGTGTTGAGAGCTGTAGGCCGAGACACTGATATGGATGAACACGAACAAGAGAATAGAGCTACAAATGCCAGTCGTTCCTTCACCATCGTGCGCGTGAGGGGGAGGTCCTGCCACGGGAGGCCTTGTAGCCACCCTTCACTGATGCCTGAAACTACCTGTAGCATAAGACGCAGAGCTTCATGGAGGCCAGAGCTCACAATGGGAAAGGGATGAAGAGACATACTGAGCCCGGAGAAAGACAGGGGATAGAGAAAGAGGGGATGAGAGGCGTGTGAGGGATAAATGCCAATGTCCTGGGGCCTTAAGGCCATTAATACCGCATTGTCTGAAAGGTGGAGGGAACGAGGAGAAGGCCACGCGGCGAGGAGGAAGGGATTGGGAGATAAATGCAGGAAGTCGGCAAAGGACGAGCAAGGGGGGAGAATGAAATGACCAAGGCAGGATAGGAGCGGGAGGATAAAGGGGAAAAGGGGAGGGGCAAGGGAAAGGAGGGGGGGCAAGAAACCATAGAACAAGGGTGAAAACCTTAAGACAATATCCAACCATGTGAAAATTCCTAAACACATAAGGATGTTTGCACCAAGGAGAGACTCTATTCATCATTACAGGATAAATTTATGGAGGGGAGGGTTCCCATCTTGCTTATAAACGCCTTGCGGAAGAGAAGCCCCAATGTTGGCCATTTTGTCTGCAGCAGTGTTATTAGTCCGTAGAATATGGAGAGGCTCGTAGGAATGGAGCATTAGAGGCTTTACTTTGTTGTACAGGCGACGGCAATTGATTGCCCCCGAGGGGTAGCCGTTGATCAATTTGGAGATGACATGCTTTGAGTCTCCAAATATTAAAACCTTCCGATAATTTTTGGCCTGTAAAAGCTGAAGACCTTGGAGCAGAGCCAGCCACTCAGCTTCATTATTAGTTCTATTCCCTAACCCCCAGGCAAAGGATTGTTCTATGTTTCCTCCGGGATCCAGAAGGATCCCCCCGCTCCTGCCACCCCACTATATCTTAACAAATTATACCCTATATAAAATGTAATTAAATAAATAATTAAATAAAAAAACATAATAATAAATTGAGCAATTTCAAAACACAAGCTACAAAATACTAATTAAAGAGGAAAAAAACATGATAATAAAACTATTTCCAAATCATAAAATTGTTTTATGAATTTGCCAAAAGCTAAAAACTTAATCATAACCCCGTTTTATCAAATTGCTTTTGTACTGTGAATTTTTGTTTTGTTTTTATTTTCATTGCCATTTTGTATTGAATTTTTGTTTTTGTTTTTTTTCAAAGCCGAATTGGCTTAATTTTGCATTGGACTTGCTAAAATATGGTGTAATAATTAAAATGTGATGTAATAATTAAAATATGATGAAATAATTGTGTGTGTCCATAGTAGTGTATAAAAGGAAAGAAAGAGACAGTGATTGCCATTTGTAGTATATCAATATCCAACTTTAGGAGTGATATTTCTATTTATTCTTATGAAGTTTGTCTAAGCCCTCGGAAAAGAAAGTGAGGTTTTGATATAGATTTCGTCTTCTGTTTTGGACAGATTTTGCGTTCAAGGTTTTCTTGAGATTTTCGGTCTGGACGCTAAGGTTTGAGCTTTAATCATTGAAATACTACAAGATGTCCATTCTACCCAAAGTGATTCCGAGATGATAAGGGAATTTTAGCCGGATAATTAGGTGGAGGAGTTTTCTCTTATTAAGGAAATTGTGTACAATTATCCATATATTACAATGGATATTGAGTTTCCTGGTAGTGTTTAGACCTATGAGCAATTTCAGAACTTGTTTAGAGTTCAACAATGATGCTCGTAGTAGGTATTCAAAAGCAGGTGTTTCTGATAATTGCATGTCAATTGCTACAATCCTTTTTTCAATGTTCTAAGTTTTATTCAGTGAGAACACTTATAACGAGAAATCAAAATCTGGGGGCTCAAACCCTCCCAAATTTGGTGCTGAATCTGAATCTGAAGATGAAGAGGAAGGATCAAATTTCTGAAGAGCAGCTGGTTCTGGATCAGACTCAGAGTCGGAGGATACGCTGGATACATCGGATGGTAAGTACAAAACTTCACCGGAAGGTGATTCATCGTCTGACGGTAGATCCCACCATCGAGGATCTAGTTGCTCGCAGAAAGCGGCAAGTCCAGGATTAGACTTTTTCTTTGGACATTTTCTTTTCCAATGTCCTTTCACTCCACAGATAAAATAGCTTTCTATGTCATTCTTTTCAGATCTTCGTTTCACAAACTTCATGTGATGGGGTTTGCTAAATTGTCTGGGAGTTTTGTAATTCTGCCTTCGCTTATAATTATAAGGCTTCTCAGGATGATACCTTGGTAAACTAGAATAAAATATTTTTTTATTTTTGTTCTTACGACATTTGCAGGTGTCTGCTAAATGTCCTCTGTTGTGAGCTCCACATCCCCAATCAGGAATTTTTGCCACATTTTTGCAGAAAGAAGGGGAATACATGCTCTAATGTCTCTTGAAATCTTTACTAACTCTCTTTTCCAGGCAGTGTTCTTGCTAAGCCTCTAGAATGTAACTATGGAGTTGAGCTAGAGATAGGCCTCTGTAATTTATCTATTTGTCTTTCATATATTGCTCTACTGTGTCTGGAACATGTCCGGGGAAGCTTCCAAGATAATGCTTCAGATATGCAGGGTCTCCTGCTTTACCGAAAGAGATTAGTAATCTCTGCATATAGCAAAAATATTCTTCACTCTGTGAGAGATTACACAGG
Source organism: Pseudotsuga menziesii (assembly GCA_001517045.1). Lineage (NCBI taxonomy): Eukaryota > Viridiplantae > Streptophyta > Pinopsida > Pinales > Pinaceae > Pseudotsuga > Pseudotsuga menziesii. The sequence continues at coordinate 572,506 of LPNX010262554.1, forward strand.
CGGGCAGACATAAATAAGGAGGCGAGATGTTCAGAATCTTTGCGCTCGTCTGAACCATAGAATTCTTTACCTAGAGCTCTCAAAATTTGCTGGTCTGCATCTTCTGCTGACAACATTTCATTTCTAGCTTCCTGAGGAAGCCATCTCCACCATTCATTTGCTAGTCCAGATAAACCTGCTATGATCTGGCTAGCTAACTGCTGTCCCGTGAGAGTGTCATTCTGAGTTCGTTTATATAATGTCCATTGGCTTAACATTTGGATAGCAATTTTGATATCCTTTCTTGACTGACACTGGATGTTTAGAACAGGCTGGTCTGGAATCTGTGAAACAAGATTGTTCATAGCATTAATGCCATACTGGAGCTTCAGATTTGGAGCTCTAGAGGCATTTGGCATTCTCACATCAAATGTATGTTCAGGCGGTGGATAGTGAGTGGCTGAAGATTCAACATGATGGTAAGCAGACATCATGTTTAAGTATTTTGGCTCTAAGGTAGGTGGGAAGGACTTGAAGTGTCTTGTCCATTCTTTGACTTCATCGAAGTCGGCTTCATCTTTTCCAAAATTGAATTCTAGTCTATCATCTTCAGTAATGCTCATCATTCCAAAAGATACACTGCAGTGATGTCGATTTTCTGTATCCTTTCTTTTATGTCCTTGAGCTGCTAGGTCAAAGACAGAGGGACTGAGGCCAGGAACCCTCTCCTTAAGTTCTTGAGTTTGGCCTAGAAGTTCTTCTAATTTGGCCAATCTTCTTTATGTTTTATCAGTAGCTTTAGCTACTGCTTCCTTAATCTCTACAGAGTCTGTTAGGAGATGATCTATCAATCCTAACTTGGTTTCAACTAAAGCAATCTTCTGTTTTTCTTCAATTATGGAGCTTTTGATATTTGTGAGATCACAGGCCATATCATCTATGTTCTGAGCAGTCAACTTGTGCTGCATATTTCCCCAATTTCCTAATTTTATCTCATCTGATACTGACTTGTCAGGACCAGAGGATTTGTACGGGAGAAATTCCTTTTTGGATGTGCCATCTGTGGAATACTGTCTAAAAGGCACTTCTGGTAAATTTATTCCAGGGAAATAGGATTTTCAGCCTTGGTTAATAGCTTCATAGGCATCATTTTGTCTGGGTAGGGTGAAAATACCTAGACTGGGATTTTGTTTATAGTGTTGAATCCTTTGTGTTATCTTTCTGCAGGCAGGGCACTCTTGATGCTGGCCACGGTGTTCAGTATCATAAAGGCCAGTGTATGAAGTAGAAGGAGATTGAGATACAGAGGATGAACTTGGTTCTATTTGTCTACGATCTTGATTACAAGATGACATTGAGGTAGATCTGAGTAGTGAACTAGTTTGTCTATCAAAAGTTAAAGGCTGTTTCATGATAGAATTTTGTAGGCTCTTAGCACTCCTTAACTCTTGATATTTTACTTCCCATTTTTTTGGGTAATTAATTCCTGTCCAGTCAAATGTGACTGGAGTGGCTTGCTTGGACTTATCAGATTCCACCACGCTTTGGAGGCATGAACTCTGATGAACCTTGTATCTAAGTGGAGGAATGGTATCATTCCCGAAGTGAATGCAAAGATCACTCTTCAACTAGATAATTTTGGATCCGGTCATCATCTGGAATCCTTGAGGAAGAATGTAATCTTTCAAAAGGTCTTATATATGAGGGTGATCTAGGCTTACGGAATACTTCGGAAAGACAGTCCCGAAAGCAGGACCATCGTGGAGTGGAGTAGTAAAGCCACCAATTATGGCGTCTGCAAAATTACGGTGTCGGGTGTCTAATGCAACACACAGAGAAGAGACAGGCAAATAGGGATGAACCAGGGGTCCTAAGCCCAATTTTATAGCTCCTAGGTGTGCATATTTATAACCATATTTGATTGCCCAATCAATCTATTGGCGATCAATTAAATTAATATGTACAGGCTCTTCGGAATCTGTAAAATATATATCTACAGAAGATATTTTTATCTGTGTGGCAGAGTTATATTACCACCACTTAAGCCTATATATTTCAGAAGGTAATACTTCTGGAAACTGCCAGTCTTGAGACAGATTTGTATCTTGCATATGAATTATAGATGAGTTAGAACTTGAGCATTCATTTTGAAAGGATGATCGTCGGTCTGCTAATGATACTTCGGCATTATCTTCCTGCTGGCAATCTAGGGTAAGGTGAGAAATTGCATCCATTTACGGGTCCATTTTATTAGGATTTAACTTCACCTAGGTTTTACTAACACAAGGACTTACTTCGCACTTCCTCTGCTGCTGCCTTTACTTAAAACCTCTTGTAAATCCCTAAAACCTATCAATTCACTCAACTACCATTTCTGTAGTCTATAGAATACAATTGTTTCTAGATTTGCAAGCCAAAGATATACAGAACATGAATTATAGAGACTGATTTAAGAATAAATCCACTTATAGAATGAACTGATAATACTACTGGTGTGGCTCTGATACCAACTCTACCAAGATCGAACACATCAATACTATATCATTTCAAACTTCAATCTCAAGATGCTTTCATTAAATTGCAGTTGTAGACATTACATAGGGGTAGATAGGCTTCGGAGGGCGAAGCTCATCACTACCAGACTCACAGCACACTTTTTACAGATACAACACAGGGAACCCAAAGGTGCCAAGGCAGCCTTCTGCTCGTTTCCCAACACTCAAACAAGAATGAATATACAGAATCAAACTTGGGAACCCAAAAGCGTCGAAGCAACTTTCTGCTCGTTTCCTGACACTCAGACTCTTACTTGCAGAGCTATCTACACACACAAACTCTGTGTTATAATGAGCCCAAGACCCCTTATTTATACAATTCTCAACCGGTAATCTAGTGGCCTATGACTGACATTAACAAGTCAAGACGAATCCTCCGGGGTGACAGGTGGGGACTACCACCATAATTATCTCGTCCCTTAATGGTTCGTAGACATATGGGGACCCAGAATATTAATCATGACAGACAGGACTACTGACACAGTACAAAGTGGAACTATTCCGACCCACAACGGAGTACAGAGTGGAGCAATACCGGCCCACGACGGTCTTCAGAGGTCCACCATAGCTTCTTGTCTAATCATATGGATCTCAGCCCTGTAGGCAAAGAAAAACTTCACTCCCATCAAGATAATGACCGCCGCACGGAAAATCCCAATCAACATCATCCGAGTTGTAAGCTTGGGAATCTTCATAAACTGGTGGTTCATCTTCAAACTTTGGTGGCGGATACAGCAGTGGACTGAAACATCTTTTGATGTCAAATCCATGGAATAATTCATTGGGGTCGCATAAGAATTCACCTCTAAAATGAGATTCTACCCGAAAATTTAATGGTATTTGGCGGGTATAAATCTTGGAGTCGATCCGTTGTCCTTGGGCATTCTTCTTGATGTATTTCTGAGTTGTAAACACAGTGTGCTCTAATCTGTTATATTTTCCGCCTTCATGGTGGAGCATGAATTTGAACCACTAATGTTCCTTCACAGCTACTTCAATATCGGCCTTCATGTGCAAGATGAAATTTGCATGCCGATTTTCGCAGTCTGTTCTTGGACAAAACTTGTCCAATAAGACTTCTGTCCATCCGGACCAAGCACCATACTGCAGATTGTTTGGGTCTGCACAAATAAATATTTTCCTCTATTCTATGCAGAATCTGAGGATAAGTTTATAGGAGGTCCAAGTAAGATTACCATTGCCAATATCAACATACCATAATGGACCATCATCTTTCATCATTGCAGTCTAACCAGGCATCTCTGCATTCTTTTAATTTCTCTTGGGCACCTTCGAAGCTTCTGTATGCATCGCGTTCCCATATTTCCATAATCTCAATCTTCAATGGAGAATACTGAATTTGCTTTATGAGGGTAATCTCTAGAAACCTTTCGGCTCCTTGCCTAGATGCATAATCCAACAATTGCCTTCATTCCTCTTCTGAGATGGATGTGTCCCAAACTTGGAGAAATAAACCATTTCTGGGTCTGTAGAGTGGTGCTGTTCCAGGACCCGAACTTGAGTGACCTGGATTAGAGCTTGAGGCTCTTACTAAAAACATCTTTAAGGCTGGTGTAATTTTCTCAGATTGCTCCCTGGTGAGCATATCAGCAAGATAGTTTAGATAACCTGGCTTATAAACAATATCAAAATCAAAGTTACTAAGCCAGATAAACCATTTTAAAATCCTACTACTATTTTCAGCCATTAAATTCTCATTCTTAAATATTCCAGGCATAATCTTAAGATCTATTCTAATGATAAATCTAAGAGGTTTCAAGAACAGAATAAAATGTTGTACTATCTTTTTGACAACCAGAATTTCCATATGGTTGGACGGATAATTGAGTTCAGCAGCTTTGAATGATCTCGAACCATAACCACCTATATTCTCCTTGCCATCCATAGCTTCAAGGAGTACACCTCCCCAAGTATGGGAAGAAGCATCGGTTTCAATAATTAATTTCCCTAATCCCTGAGGCAAAGATAGCAGAGGCAGATCTAATACTTTTTCTTTGATCTTCTGTACTGCCATTGTCATTTCAGCTGACCATTTCATTGGATTCTTCTTCAAACGTTGTTGTAGCAGGTGAATGTCAGTGGATTTCCCTCTGTAGAAGGGCCTAATGTAGTTGATACTCCCTAGGAATCTCTGCAGCTGGGTCTTTTTCTAAAATTTGATCAGGAAACTGATTAAATACATTCAAGACATGCTTTTGCAGGACCACATGCCCTTTCTGTATCTTGAATCTGAGGAATTCCATTTCGGTTTTCCCAATCTCCATTTTACTCTGTGACAAAACTAATCCATGCTTATAAACAAGCTCATAAAATATCTACAAATTCTTGAGATGCTCTTGCAGGTTCTTTGAACAGATTAGGATGTCATCTATGAAAACTAGCGCCCACTGCTTTTCTTTGAAAATGTCTTCCATACGCTTCTGGAATTCTGAAGGAGCATTGTTTATTCCAAAGGACAGAACTTACCATTGGTACTGACCATGGGGGACCACGAACGTCGTCTTGTACCTATCTTCAGGTTTGATGCCTATCTGGTAGAATCCTGACTTCAGGTCGAAGTTGCTGAAGATTGTGCAGCCTGTTATTCTCTAAAAGAGGCTGGACTTATCTGGAAGAGGATAGCGTACTTTCTGCAATATTGAATTGAGAGGTTTGTAATTAACCACTAACCTCAGCTTTCCTCTTTTAACTTCTGAATGCTTGTTGAATACAAACGCTCTGCATGCCCATGGGCTCTTTGATGGCTTGATCAACCCTTTTGCTAAGTGATATTTAATATCTTTGGCAAAAAATTCTCGGTCAGAGGGTGACATTAGTCTGGCTGATGCTTTCATAGGATTGATCTTTTGTAGAGGATCAAAGGGAAGGGAGACAACGTATTTTTCCCTTTTCCAAAATGCATTCGGACTCTCTGAACAGCATTCTTTTATAATCTTCTCAGTGATGTCTGATAAGGCTTTGCTTCCATGGATATCTGAGAATACTTTGCATCGTTCCATTTTTAAAAACTGAGCAGGGTTAGACTTATGTTTTGGTTTCTGTACAATAGTATGGCATTTAGGAGTGGAATGAAAGAAAATTGGCAGTTCTACAGACTGGTTATTAATGATACAGGAGAATGTCATTTTCTTCATATCTACAGAGAATGGACTGACTCTAGAGAGAAATTCAAATCCTAATATGCAGTCTTCACTTATTTCATCAAGTCTATACAAAGTTAGCGGGTCTTTGACCTCTTTAAACTATACAGGGAACTTTTCAGACTTTGCTTTTAGAGGGATTGGGGTACCTTCAATTGCTAATCCTTTGTCTGAAGTATTCTCCTAGTAAAACTGGGGAAGAGCCGATCCTTTTTCCAGGATTACTTGGCATCCAAAGTCTATCATACAATCCAGGGAGTAAGGTTTGAACTCACTGGGATGGAACTGAACTCTGACAAATATTTTAGGTCCAGTAAGCATTCCTAAATTAGGGTTAGGAGAAGGTTCTCTTACCCTTGGAATTTCTGTTTCCATTGCTCTGTCATAATGTTTACTCAGTTCTTCATCAGATGATTGATCCCTTTTGATCTGGATGATCTTGATCATGTTCTTTAGTTCCTCAATTTCTGCTACTAAATTCTTCAGCTGTAGTTGTTTCTCTCTGACTTGCAGTCGTAGCATCTGTTCTTTGTCTATCCTGTAATTCTATCTGTTTTCATGGCCATCTGGATAGCCTTTGTAAAGATCTATAGGATTGTATATAACAGGGGTGACAGTGCTTACCTTTCTTTTTCCTTTGTCTTGCTCAAGCTACCAACTCTACCAAGATCAAACACAACAATACTATATCATTTCGGACTTCAATCTCCAAGATGATTTCATTAAATTGCAGTTGCAGACATTACATATGGGTATATCGGCTTCGAAGGGTGAAGCTCATCACTACCAGACTCACAACACACTTTTTACATATACAACACAGGGAACCCAAAGGTGCCGAGGCAGCCTTCTGCCCGTTTCCCAACACTCAAACAAGAATGAATATACAGACTCAAACTTGGGAACCCAAAAGTGCCAAAGCAAATTTCTTCTCATTTCCCGACACTCAGACTCTTACTTGCAAAGCTATCTACACACACAAACTTTGTGTTATAATGAGCCCGAGACTCCTTATTTATACAATTCTCAACCGGTAATACGGTGGCCTATGACTGACATTAACAAGTCAAGACGAATCCTCCAGGGTGACAGGTGGGGACTACCACCGTCATGATCTCGTCCCTTAATGGTCCATAGACATATGCGGACCCGGAATCTTAATCATGACAGACAAGACTACCGACACGGTACAAAGTGGAGCTATTCCAGCCCATGACAGAGTACAGAGTGGAGCAGTACCGTCCCACGACGGTCTTCAGAGGTCCACCATAGCTTCTTATCTAATCATATGGATCTCGGCCCTGTATGCAAAGATACTGACCGCCGCACGGACAATTTCAATCGACATCATCTGAGTCGTAAGCTTGGGAATCTTCATAAACTGGCGGTTCATCTTCAAACTTTGGTGGCAGATATAGCAGTGGACTGAAACATCTTTCGATGTCAGATCCATGGAATAATTCATTGGGGTCGCATAAGAATTCACCTCTAAAATTAGATTCTACCCGAAAAATTTAATGGTATTTGGCGGGTATAAATCTTGGAGTCGATCCGCTGTCCTTGGGCATTCCTCTTGATGTATTTCTGAGTTATAAACACAATGTGCTCTAATCTGTTATATTTTTCGCCTTCATGGTGCAGCTACTTGAATATTGGCCTTCATGTGCAAGATGAAATTTGCACACCGATTTTCCCAGTATGTTCTTGGACAAAACTGGTCCAATAAGACTTCTGTCCATCCGGACCAGGCACCATGCCGCAGATTGTTTGGGTCTGCACAAATAACTATTTTCCTCTGTTCTATGTAGAATATGAGGATAAGGTTATAGGAGGTCCAAGTAAGATTACCATTGCCAATATCAACATACCATAATGGACCATCATCTTCATCATTACAGTCTAACCAGACATCTCTGCATTCTTTTAATTTCTCTTGGGCACCTTCGAAGCTTCTATATGCATCGCATTCCCATCTTTCCATAATCCCAATATTCAATGGAGAATATTGAATTTGCTTTATGAGGGTAATCTCTAGAAACCTTTTGGCTTCTTGCCTGGATGCATAATCCAACAATTGCCTTCGTTCCTCTTTTGAGATGGATGTGTCCCAAGCTTGGAGAAATAAACCATTTCTGGGTCTGCAGAGTGGTGCTGTTCCACAACCCGAACTTAAGCGACCTAGATTAGAGCTTGAGGCTCCTGCTGAAAACATCTTTAAGGCTGGTCTAATTTTCTCAGATTGCTCCCTGGTGAGCATATCAGCAAGACAGTTTAGATAACCTGGCTTATAAACAATATCAAAATAAAAGTTACTAAGCCAGATAAACCATTTTAAAATCCTACTGCTATTTTCAGCCATTAAGTTCTCATTCTTAATTATTCCAGGCATAATCTTAAGATCTGTTCTAATGATAAATCTAACAGGTTTCAAGAACAGAATAAAATGTTGTACTTTCTTTTTGACAGCCAGAATTTCCTTATGGATGGACAGATAATTGATTTCAACAGCTTTGAATGATCCCAAACCATAACCACAGATATTCTCCTTGCCATCCATAGCTTCAAGGAGTACACCTCCCCAAGTATGGGAAGAAGCATCAGTTTCAATAATTAATTGCCTTGATCCTTGAGGCAAAGATATCGGAGGCAGATCTAATACTTTTTCTTTGATCTTCTGTACTGCCATTGTCATTTTAGCTGACCATTTTGTTGGATTCTTCTTCAGTCATTGTTGTAGCAGGTGAATGTCAACGGCTTGCCCTCTGTAGAAGGGCCTAATGTAGTTGAGACTCCCTAGGAATCTCTGCAGCTGGGTCTTGTCTAAAATATGATCAGGAAACTGATTGAATACATTCAAGACATGCTTTTGCAGGACCACGTGCCCTTTCTGTATCTTGAATCCGAGGAATACTATTTTGGTTTTCCCAATCTCCATTTTACTCTGTTACAAAAATAATCCATGCTTATAAACAAGCTCATAAAATATTTGCAAATGCTTGAGATGCTCTTGCAGGTTCTTTGAATAGATTAGGATGTCATCTATGAAAACTAGCGCCCACTGCTTTTCTCTGAAAATGTCTTCCATATGCTTCTGGAATTCTGAAGGAGCATTGTTTATTGCAAACGGCAGAACTTTCCATTGGTATTGACCATGGGGGACCACGAACGCCTTTTTGTACCTATCTTCAGCTTTGATGCCTATTTGGTAGAATCTTGACTTCAGGTCGAATTTGCTAAAGATTATGCAGCTTGTTATTCTCTACAAGAGGCTGGAATTATCTGGAAGAGGATAGCATACTTTCTGCAATACTGAATTGAGAGGTTTGTAATTAACCACTAACCTCGGCTTTCCTCTTTTAACTTCGGAATGCTTGTTGACTACGAATGCTCTACATGCCCATGGGATCTTTGATGGCTCGATCAACCCTTTTGCTAAGAGATCTTTAATCTCTTTGGCACAAAATTCTCGTTCAGAGGGTGACATTAGTCTGGCTAATGCTTTCATAGGCTTTATCTTTTGCAGAGGATCAAAGGGAAGGGAGACAAAGTATTTTTCCCTTTTCCAAAATGCATTCGGACTCTCTGAACATCATTCTTTTATAAGCTTCTCAGTGATGTCTGATAAGGCTTTGCTGCCATGGATATCTGAGAATACTTTGCATAGTTCCATTTTTAACAACTGAGCAGGGTTAGGCTTATGTTCTGGTTTCTGTACAATAGTATGGCATTTAGGAGTGGAATGAAAGAAAATTGGCAGTTCTATAGACTGGTTATTGATGATACAGGAGAATGTCATTTTCTTCATATCTACAGAGAATGGACTGACTCTAGAGAGAAATTCATATCCTAATATGCAGTCTTCACTTATTTTGTCAAGTCTATACAAAGTTAGTTGGTCTTTGACCTCTTTAAACTGTACAGGGAACTTTTCAGAATTTGCTTTTAGAGGGTCATGGGTACCTTCAATTGTTGAGCCTTTGTTTGAAGTATTCTCCCAATAAAACTGGGGAAGAGCCGATCCTTTTTCCAGGCTTACTTGGCATCCAGAGTCTATCATACAATCCAGGGAGTAAGGTTTGAACTCACTGGGATGGAACTAAACTCTGACAAATATTTTAGGTCCAGTAAGCATTCCTAAATTAGGGTCGGGGGAAGGTTCTCTTACCCTTGGACTTTCTGTTTCCATTTCTCTGTCATAATGTTTACTCAGTTCTTCATCAGATGATTGATCCCTTTCGATTTGGAAGATCTTGATCATGTTCTTCAGTTCCTCAATTTCTATTGCTAAATTCTTCAACTATTGTTGTTTCTCTCTGACTTGCAGTCGTAGCATCTGCTCTTTGTCTATCTTGTAATTCTGTCTGTTTTCATGGCCATCTGGATAGCCTTTGTAAAGATCTACAGGATTGTATATAACAGGGGCGACAGTGCGTACCTTGCTTTTTCCTTTGTCTTGCTCAAGCTGCTTGAGCAACTGCCTTTTTTCTTCTTTCAATGATGCTCGTAGCAGGTATTCAAAAGCAACTGTTTCTGATAACTGCATGCCAATTGCTGCAATCATTTTTTCAATGTTCCGAGTTTTATTCAGTGAGAACATATATAAAGAGAAATCAAAATCTAGGGGCTCAAACCCTCCCAAATTTGGTGCTGAATCTGAATCTGAAGATGAAGAGGAAGGATCAAATTTTTGAAGAGCAGCTGGTTTTGGATCAGACTCGGAGTCGGAGGATACGCTGGATACATCGGATGGTAAGTACAAAACTTCACCGAAAGGTGATTCATCATCTGACGGTAGATCCCACCATCGAGGATTTAGTTGCTCGCAGAAAACAGCAAGTCTAGGCTTAGACTTTTTCTTTAGACATTTGCTTGCCCAATGTCCTTTCAATCCACAGGTAAAACAACTTTCTATGTCATTCTTTTCAGATCTTCTTTTTACAAACTTCCTGTGATGGGGTTTGCTAAATTGTTTGGGAGTTTTGTAATTCTGCCTTCGTTTATACTTATAAGGCTTCTCAGGATGATACCTTGGTAAACTGGAATAAAAGCCTTTTTTATTTTTATTCTTATGACATTTGCAGGTGTCTGCTAAATGTCCTCTGTTGTGAGATCCACATCCCCAATCAAGCATTTTTGCCACATTTTTGCAGAAAGAAGGGGAATACATGCTCTGATGTCTCTTGAAATCTTTACTAACTCTCTTTTCCAGGCAGTGTTCTTGCCAAGCCTCTAGAATGTAACTATGGAGTTGAGCTAGAGATAGGCCTCTGTAATTTATCTATTTGTCTTTCATATATTGCTCTACTGCATCTAAAACATGTCCGGGGAAGCTTCCAAGATAATGCTTCAGATATGCAGGGTCTCCTCTTTACCGGAAGAGATTAGTAATCTCTGCATATAGAAAAAATATTCTTCACTCTGTGAGAGATTACACAGGAGGGCAGACATAAATAAGGAGGCGAGATGTTCAGAATCTTCGTGCTCATCTAAACCATAGAATTATTTACCTAGAGCTCTTAGAATTTGCTGGTCTGCATCTTCTGCTGACAACATTTCATTTCTAGCTTCCTGAGGAAGCCATCTCCACCATTCATTTTCTAGTCCAGATAAACCTGCTATGATATGGCCAGCCAACTGTTGTCCTGTGAGAGTGTCATTCTGAGTTCGTTTATATAATGTCCATTGGCTTAACATTTGGATAGCAATTTTGATATCCTCTCTTGACTGACACTGGATGTTTAGAACAGGCTAGTCGGGCATCTATGAAACAAGATTGTTCATAGCATTAATGCCATACTGGAGCTTCAGATTTGGAGCTCTGGAGGCATCTGGCATTCTCACATCAAATGTATGTTCAGGCGGTGGATTGTGAGTTACTGAAGATTCAGCACGATGGTAGGCAGACATCATGTTTAAGTATTTTGGCTCTAAGGCAGGTGGGAAGGACTTGAAGTGTCCTATCCATTCTTTGACTTCATCGAAGTCGGCTTCATCTTTTCCAAAATTGAATTCTGGTCTATCATCTTCAGTAATGCTCATCATTCCAAAAGATACACTGCAGTGATGTCGATTTTCTGTATCCTTTCTTTTATGTCCTTAAGCTGCTAGGGCAAAGACAGAGGGACTGAGGCTAGCAACCCTCTTCTTAAGTTCTTGAGTTTGGCCTAGAATTTCTTCTAATTTGGCCAATATTCTTTATGTTTTATCAGCAGCTTTAGCTACTGCTTCCTTAATCTCTGCAGAGTCTGTTAGGAGATGATCTATCAATCCTAACTTGGTTTCAACTAAAGCAATCTTCTGTTTTTCTTCAATTATGGAGCTTTTGATATTTGTGAGATCACAGGCCATATCATCTATGTTCTGAGCAGTCAACTTGTGCTGCATATTTCCCCAATTTCCTAATTTTATCTCATCTGATACTGACTTGTCAAGACCAGAGGATTTGTACGGGAGAAATTCCTTTTTGGATGTACCATCTGTGGAATACTGTCTAAAAGGAACTTTTGGTAAATTTCTTCCAGGGAAATAGGATTTTCGGCCTTGGTTAATAGCTTCATAGGCATCATTTTGTTTGGGTAGGGTGAACATACCTAGACTGGGATTTTGTTTATAGTGTTGAATCCTTTGTGTTATCTTTCTGCAGGAAGGGAAGTCTTGATGTTGGCCACGGTGTTCAGTATCATAAAGGCCAGTGTATGAAGTCGAAGGACACTGAGATACAGAGGATGAACTTGGTTCTATCTCTTTGTGTTATTCAACTGGTTTCACTTTCTCAGAAAAGGATTGGAACCTTCCCAGTTGCAGCACTGATAAGTATTGCATCTGGCAATTCAACTTCCGAGAATTCAACCTCACTAGAGATAAGTATGACATCGATTCTATTGAGCTTCTGCAGCAAAGTCGTATTGATTTCAACAAAAAAATGAGAAGGGAATCGATGCAAAGGTATTTGTTGAACTTCTAATTTCACCTGGCCTTGTTCTCAATGACGTTGTGCACTGGGTTACCTTTCATGGTCTCTATGATTTCATGTACGTGCTCAAGATTTTAACATGCCAGCAGTTGCCTCCCATGCCTATAGGTTTCTTGAATTTAATGAACATGTATTTTCCCATTGTGCATGATATCAAGCACTTGCATCACTTATGTATTAGGCACTTAGTTTGTTTGTCTCTTCATTGTCTGATTGGAAAGAATGGGAGAAATGATCCCGGGGGTTCGGAGGTCTCCCCGAGATACGGGGGTTTGGTGGTGTCCCCCAACAATCTACCAGAGGCTCAAGCACCTACGAAACCGAACTTAATTGGAACCCAGCTGCCAGAGGCTCAAGCACCTACGGCACCGAACTTAAGAGCAATCCACTTGCTTTTGCCTGTATGCAACTGTCTGTATGGCGGATTGAATAAGGTGGCTGAAAAACTGCATGTGAAGAGAAGTGGGGTGTGCCATCAAGTTGGTTCTAATAGCCTATTGACATCCTTTGTATTTACCAAATTGAGACATGGGTTTTTCAATAGCTCAACTGATAAATATGCAGGTGTTGTACATGGCTTAGCTTTTTGAAAATGTTCATCTTTTTATCTAGAAAGCAATGTCATGGATTGCCATATTTTGTACAATCTTTTCTTTTGAATATTTTTTATTAATAAATAAATTCTCAATATTATACTTTGAACTATGAAATATTATACTTAAGTTGTAAAACGTGAAATGGTTTAGCAGCTTAATGGTTGAATATTATTACATATTAAAATAAAGTTGAAAGTTTAAGTTTTGTATACAATGATGAATAAATTCCCAACATTATACTTCACCTTTGAAATGTGAAATGGTTTAGCACCTTAATGGTTGAATATAGCTAGCATTTAAAATAATGTTGAATGTTTAAGTTTTGTATATACTTTTAGTACATAATAAATTAGACACAAAAACATTTATGATGGATTACATATAAATAGAAAAGTTTATATTTAAATAATATAATTATTTAAATTTAATTAATTAAGGATTAATTTTCAGTTAAATAATGTAAAAATTTGAAATAAATACATCAAAATATAATTGAAGAAATACATTAATGTAAAATATGTTTTGATATAATAATAAAACAAATATTTTGTCCAAAAATATTGAGAAAATATGAAAATTAATGTCAAATTAAAAACTTTCCTAATAATCAATGTTGCTAATTTTTTATTTATATATTTTTTTAATGAAAAGACATTTTTTTATATTGAGCTAGAATTAAAAAAACTTACAAATATCTCACTGTTCCTTTCCAACCTTACATAAATCTTCAATATCTTTCAAAATTACCTACACTTTATTTATATATTTTTAATGTAAATTGTGTTTGAATATAATAACCAAACATATATTTTATGAAGAAACATTAGAGTTGATGTCAAACTGAAAACCTTCGTAACATTAATTCAGATTGATTATTGTAACATTAATTCAGATTGATCATTGTGACATAAACTCAAGATAAATAATCTTTATTTATTTATATTTTTTTGTTAATATTAATAAAATAATGCTTTGGTAATCTTTATTTATTTATATTTTTTTAAAGTTAATATTTAATAAAATAATGTTTTCGTGAATGTTATAAAAGTTGAAGTTATTTATATATACAAATTTATTAAATGATTTATTTATATAATAACTTGTTATTGATATTTTTTTTTTAAACTTTATTAAATAATTTATTTATATAATAACTTGTTATTGGGTTAAAAATTGTAAAACCAGAAACTAATATTGTTTTATGTATATTAAAATTGAAAACTTTTTTTGTATTAAAAATAAAATTGAAAGACAATATAAAAAATCGTCATCCTTACTATCTCAATTTTTTTAATAAGCTGTCTGAATTCAATGTGAAGAGAATTCAGGTGTTCTTGGTGTTTCATCCAAGCCCGTCCCTAAAATTGGAGGACTGCCAATATACCACAAATGCACCAAATGGGATGGGATCCCGCAGGTCTCCTAGGGCCTAAGATTGTCCTTTGGCAATACACCATAGGTTAGGATTTGGAAATTTCTCCCACCTTTTATTATATAAGCACCAAAATCGCCATAGCCCGAGGGGAGCAGACCACACGACCCAAGCCCCAATCCTAGGCACGTGGAGCCTAAGAGTGGGAATAGATCCTGAGAAAGCATGATAACCACTAATGATGTATGCAATCTATAGATTCGTACATGTGCGTACTTCCATGTGTCAGCATTTGGGGATCTAGGCTTTTTCATGGGTTGGATTTTTCAATTGCTCAGAAGTATGCAGTGTTTAATGTCGAGCCTCATTTCCTAGGCCTTTTAAATGAAATAGTGTAGTTTATTGTCTGTTCTGATTAGCTGATTTGTAGGTCATCTCCAAAATTTGAGGTATAATGATGTATTGCCATGTAACTTGATTTTGATAAATTTATAAGAAACAACCTCCCCATTGCATAGAAGGCATGAAGACATAATCCTGATAGGATGAACTCCATTATAAAGTTTTGGTTCTTGTTTTTTTATGGTGTATGCCTTTTTTGTGTGTTTCTCTTCATACGTGCACATTTTATGTTCATGCTCTTTTAACAAAACAATCTATGATAAGTCACCAAACGTAAAAGATCATGATCACAAAATCTATCGTATGAAGGGAATTTCAACTTGAGAATCTATGAGTCTTTCAAAGTCCTCTCCACTTTACAATCAATCTCTAAGTAGAATTAAATCTATACCTCAGATAGTATCACTAATAAACGAGGAACAAATTCACCTAGTTTATTGAAGAGTTGATACTTAAGCTTGAGGGAAAGACGCTTCTCGAAAAATGTAGGAATGTAATAACAAAGTGAATGATATATGAAAACTCTGTAAATGTTGAAAAGACAAACTATTGGAGATGGAAGAGCTCATTTTCTTGAATGGAGTGATGACCCAATCACGCACTGATTTGAGAGGGGAATTGCTGAAAGCGGTTAACCCTCAATCTGCATTGAAATTTAAACGTAAAAATGAAAAGAGTAATACATCATTACCCCATACAACATATTCGAGATCAATGTACCTGGTTACTTCTCGACATTCATCATGCAAGCAATATAGAAGTAAAAAGGACCCAAGGGTTTACATGTGGAAAAGATGGGATTGTAAATTTGTGGCAAGACCTCAAGGTGGAGAAAATTCCACATGCACACTTTGATTTCAATAAATTCCAAGAACAAGAAATTTTGAACCCGACCTCTGTAAAAATCTATTATGTTCAATGAGTTCAAATTTATGCTTATGATCAATAAATATAGATCTTAATGATAGGTGTGATTAACAAGTACAAACTTCATTTTATGCAATGTGCTTCATGTTAATATGTGTCTATATAGAATGTTAGCATTTCTAAGAAATTGAGGTGGTGTAAAGTAATAATAATAATAAGATTCTATGTTTATATTAATATTATTAAATTTTGAAAAAATTCAAATTATTTTAAATTTTAAATTGCATTGTATTGATTTAATTTTATAAATGTAATATCCATTACTTAACAAATTAGTTGCCCATAAAATATAAAAAAAATATTTAAAATCATAAAAATTATTTAAAAAAAAATTATATTATGAAGAAATATATAAATTTTAAAATTTAAAATGTATTTATATTAATTTAATTTTGTAAATGTTATCACAACAACATCCATATCTTAACAAATTATCCCTGGTATAAAAATGCAATTAAAAATTATAAGAACGATTTCAAGATACAAACTAAAAAATAAAAATACATAAAAATAAAACTATTTCGAAAAGTTAAAAACTTGATTTAAAAACCAGAATTAAAAATAATAATTAAAAAATATTAAAACATAATAATAAAACTATATCCAAAAGCTTAAAACATAAATCATAAACTATTTTATCAGTGTCTTTTCCAAAAGCTAAAAATTTAATTATAAAACTATTTTATCAAATTGCTTTTGCATTGTGCATTTTTGTTTGGGTTTATTGAAAGCCGAAATGGCTTAATTTTGTAATTAACATGTTAAAATATGTTGTAATAAATGTCTCTATGCATGGATGGAAGTATGGTGTATAAAATGAAATAAAAAGACCTTCACTACAGTGTATTGATATCTAACCTCACGAGTGCTATTTCTTCATCTGAAGTGTGTTGGAAAAGACGGTGAGGTTTTGACATAGATTTGGCCTCCATATTTTGATAGATTTAGCTTTTGAGTTTCTCTTCAGATTTATGGTCTAGAAACTAGGGTTTGGGATTTAAACACTGAAATACAAGATGTCCATTCCACCCTAAAGCGATTCCGTGATGATAAGGGAAGTATGGGCAGATAATATAGTGGAGCAGTTTTCTCTGATGAGAGAAATTGTGTACGATTATTCATATATTCTCATGGATACCGAGTTTCCTAGTGTAGTGGTAGTGGTTCGACCTGTGGGAAATTTTAGAACTTGTTCAGAGTTTAACTATTTCACTTTAAAGTCTAATGTTGATATACTTCGTCTTATTCAATTGGGTTTCACTTTCCCAGACAAGGATGGGAACCTACCCAACTGCGGCACTGATAAGTATTTGCATCTGGCAATTCAACTTCCAGGAATTCAATCTCTCCAAAGATAAGTATGCCATCGATTATATTGAGCTTCTCCAACATAGTGGTATTGATTTCAAGAAAAATAGTGAGAAAGGAATAGATGTGCAGGTATTTGGTGAGCTTCTAATTTCATCTTGCCTTGTTCTGAACGACGTTCTGCACTGGGTTACCTTTCATGGTTGCTATGATTTCGCGTATGTGCTCAATATTTTAACATGCCAGCAGTTGCCTCCCATGTGTATAGGTTTCTTGAATTTAATGAACATGTATTTCCCACTGTGTATGATATTAAGCACTTGATCAAGTTTTGCAATGGTCTGTATGGAGGATTGAATAAGGTGGATGAAAACCTGAATGTGAAAAAATTGGGGTGTGCCATCAAGCTGGTTCTGACAGCCTGTTGACATCCTTTGTATTTACTAAATTGAGACACATGTTCTTCAATGGCTCAACTGATAAATATGCAGGTGTTCTACATGGCTTAGATTTTTGAAATGGTCGGCTTTTTATCCCGAAATCAATGTGATGGATTTCCATCTTTTGTATAAGTTTTGTTTTTGGAAAAATTGCTATTAATAAATAAATTTGCAATGTGATGGATTTCCATCTTTTCTATAATTTTTTTTGTTTTGAAAATTGCTATTAAGAAATAAATTGGCAATATTATACTTTCAATAAATTCTCAATATTATACTTAAGTTGTGAAATATTATACTTAATTTGTGAACTGTGAAATGTGAAATGGTTTAGCAGCTTAATCGTTGAATATTACTACAGATTAAAATAATGTTTAAGTTTTGTATACATTGGTGAATAAATTCGCAATATTATACTTTAGCTATGAAATGTGAAATGGCTTAGCAGTTGAATATAGCCATGGTTTAGGAATATTAGGTTAACATCCAATCCAATTTAGGTCACTACTGCTCGCTGCTAGGGCTTCACGTTGGTTAGGGTACCGCTATGGATCCGCCGGATCCTAATCCAGATGGCCGGCGCGAGGTTCTGGAAGTTGGTTTCTGTAGGTTAGCAGCCTCACTTCCTTTAGCCAAGCCTGCCCAAGGAGATTCGTGTTTCGTCAAGTTGGTAGAGGTTCCTAATGTCACTCTTTCCTTAGTTGCATCCAAGTTCAAAGCCGTGGCCCTTCATGAAAGAGGATTGGTTGGTCATTTCACGGGTCTCTAGCCATCTCCAAGATCTATTGAGGTCTGGTTATCTAAAAATTGGTGTCCTTTAATACAAGTAGAGGTTCAACAAAACTTCATGGGAAGAGGATTTTTTGTCTTCCTATTCGAAGGAAAAGAAGATAGAGACCTCATATTCAGAAATGGGCCATACTTCATGGGGCCAAGAGGAATCTACCTCAACAAATGGGATCTATCCTTTGATCCAGAAAATCAAATTCGCTCTTCGGTTCCAGTTTGGGTCAAGCTACTGCACCTACCGCTGCATTGCTGGAATGACAAAGTCTTGAAAGTGATTGGAAATGTCTTACAGAAATATATAGGTAAATTAGAGCCAAAACCCCCAATGTTCTCATGCACCATAATTTGCATTGAAGTAGACTTGGAAAAAGGTTTGTCGAAGGCAATAAATCTTAATATAGAAGGTTGGAGCCATCTCCAAGCTGTTGACTACGAGAAAATCCCATTCAAGTGCAATATGTGCCATGAATATGGCCATTTTTCCAAGTTCTACCCAAAGAAACCTCAGTTGGAAGAAGGAGAAATCCTAAGAGAGGAGTGGAATGAAGTTACCGGGAAAAAAGGGAGAAAAGCAATTCCAAGCCAAGCAAACTCCCCGGTAAAAAGGAAGAAAGTTTCAGAAAACTGGTTTCATGTACTGGTCTCTAAAGATCTAGAACATCCAGAAGTGATAATAGAAGACAATGAAAATAATCTTCAGAATAATAAAGAAGAAGCACCAGTCCTTGAATAGATCGGACATACCCATGAATCCATACTTCCAACGTAGTCCTATGTTGAAGTACTGCCAGCTTCTTCTCAAAACTCAGGAGGTTCAGTCACAAGATATAAAGCCAAGATGTGACTGGAGGATTCTTTAGAAAGCAGAGAGAAAGATACAGAGCCGACAGCTAAAAAAGGAAGGAAACCGAACAAGTATCTTACGGAGCAAGAAGCATCCAGAGAAAAGGCAGCAGGCAATCAAGCGAATCTAGATCAAATGATGAAATCCTACAACCTAGATAAGCAACCGAGAGAAAAAATAAATGGAAGAAAGGAGAAAGCAGCACCCTCCTCCACCAGGAAGTAATGAAACTGGTCTCCTGGAATTGCAGAGGTTTCGGAGGTAAACAAAAGACAGAAGAAATCAGAAGGTTAAAGAACTCTGGAAAAATCTCAATCCTCACTATCCAGGAGACCAAAATGCAAGAGAAAGATATCCTGACCACCCTAAGCAAGATATGCAATAATGGATAAGGAAAGGCAATAAGTGCTCAGGGAGCTTCAGGTGGTATTTTAACTTCGTGGGACAAGAGTCTCTATAGGCTCATCTCTGCCACCAAAACCAAGCATTGGTTATTCGTGGAGTTAGAGAGTATAGACACCAACGAAATATTTTGGATAGGAAAAATTTATGGCCCAACGGTTTATGGGGCTAAGGAGGATTTTTAATGCAATGGATTGGGAAGATGAACCACTACTGCATCTTAGCTGGATATTTCAACATCACCGTCTCCTCGGATGAAAAAAAGGTGTCTCCAATGTGCGAGATCCCTTTGGGGAAAGACTCGAATATGTTATAGAAGCCTATCACCTGGTTGACATTAAGCAAAGAAAAGGGAAGTTCAGTTGGAACAACAAGCGATCCATCCCAGGTCATATTGTTGGTAGGTTGGACAGAATCCTGGTGAGCTCTTCCATTTTAGATTCACCCTTTTTGCCAGTATCCAGGCTCGTTGTCTTTGCCATATCAGATCACCATTCAATATTGTTCTCTTTAGAGCCTCTAGGAAACCTAGGTCCTCAGCCTTTCAAATTTTCACCAGTTTGGATTTTGGAGCCTGGGTTTCATGAAGTTATTGCCAGAACCCAGAGAATATTCATTTGTGGCTCTCCTAGTTTCATTTGGGAGAAAAAATCAGCAAATGTTAAAAAGGATTTGAAAGAGTGGCAAAAGGGGCTAAGTCGAACTGGTCAGGAGAAAACAATCCTTCGTAAGGCCTTAGAAGAAATCCAAGACAAGATAGAGCAAAAAGAGGTCACCAAAGAAATGCTCATGAAAGAAAGAGAGATAGAAGGAAAAATATTGGTCCTTCAAAGAAAAGAAGACTCAGAACTCTGTCTAAAATCAAGATGTTTATGGTTAAAGGCTGGAGATCAAAACTCTAAATTTTTTCATTATCAGTGCAAAGAGAGAAATAGAAGGTGCACCATTAAGGAAATAACAAAAGACAATGGTGAAAATATCAGTGATCCAAAGGAAATAAAGTTAGAGATAAAAGAGCACTTCGAAGAGCTGTACACTAGTGAAGAAGAAGCTTCGGTGGAGTTTCTTTCCTCCTTAAGCAATGAAAGTCCTCCTTTGTTGCAGGGAAACATAGGAGAGCTTACCGAGCATATTTCCTTTGAATAATTTAGAACAACAATATGGCCGCTTCATCCAGAAAAGGCCCCAGGCCCGGACAGATTCTCTATTAGTTTCTACAGGATCTTTTGGCACATTATTAAAAAAGACCTCGTCAAAATGATAATCTAGTCCCAGGTGACAGAGAAGATTGAAGGAGCAACCAATTCCACTTTCCTAGCTCTTATTCCAAAAGAAAGGAACCCTTCCGCCATTAGCAGGTACAGACCAATTTCCTTGTGTAAATCCTCTTATAAAATTATCTCCAAAGTCATAGCTAATAGGATCAAGAAGGTTATCTCGCTTCTCATTTCTGAAAATCAAGATGGCTTTATTTAGGGCAGGAAAATTTATGACAACATTCTGATGGTTCAAGAAGCGATTCACTCAAGCCAGACTCACAGAAAGGGATGTATGGCTATCAAAATAGATCTCGCTAATGCCTTGGATAGAATAAGACATGCCTTCATTTTCCAGGTCATGAAAAGCTATGGATTTCTTGAGGCCTTCATAAGATGGGTTAGGGTGTGCATTCACAAGCCATGGATAGCTCCATTGGTTAATGGCCGTCCTGCTCCTTCCTTTAAAGCTGGGCGGGGTATTAGACAAGGTTGTCATATTTCCCCTTTTCTTTATATTCTGGTAGCAGATTCTCTGAGTAGAAGGCTCAATAGACTTAGAATGGAAGGGTTGCTTCCAGGAATAAGTATCACCAAGGGAGTGCAGCTCAACCACGCCCAGTTTGCTAATGACACAATCCTTCTGGGATGTGTATCTTCTCAAATTGTACAACACTTCAAATCTGCATTGGATCTCTTCTTAAATGCTTCAGGAAGTTAGATAAATTTCAATAAATCGTGGATCTATGGTTGGAACAGCAGCCCTATTTCCCCTCGAGAGGTAGAAATAATCTTGGATATCTAGGTCAAACATCAATGGACTTCTTTCACTTACTTGGGAGTGCCTATAACCAATAAGAAGAGCACCATATCTATCTGGGGGCCCCTAATTCAAAAGGTTACAAATAAAATTCAGGATTGGAGCAATTCATGGCTCAATTTGGCAGGTAAGGTGGTTCTAATCAAATCAATCCTATCCTCCTTTCCTATTTTCTCTTGTGCCATCCTCCTGGCTCCTAAATAATTCATCAACTCTATTATCATTGAAATAAGGAAATTCTTATGGCAAGGTGGAAAAACACAAGGAATAAAATTCAATTTGGTGAAATGGGAAAATGTTACAGAGGAAAAGAGTAAAGGTGGTCTCGGATTAAGAGACCTTGGGAAAATGAACATCGCTCTCGAAGAAAAACTGGTATGGAGGATGATATCGGGAAAAAAGGAATGGTGGGCTAAGGCTATAAGAAGAAAGTACATAAAAAAAGCAACACCAAATTCCTGAAAACTCCCTGGACAAGAAAAGGCTCCAATATCTGGAATCTCTGTAAAAATTTAGTCGGTTTAATTAAAGATCACCATTTTTGGGCCCCTTGTAATGGTGGAAAGAGTAAAATATGGGAAGACTCGATTCTGGTATGGCCCCCTCTACCAATGCATGAATAGCTCTAGCCTTTACGGTAATGGATGGAAGACCTCAGTCTATTCACTCTAAGAGACCATGCAATATGGGGGTCCAGAGGAAATTAGAAAAGCTGGAAAGTTCTCTCCCCTCCGTCTCATCTCTTATCGATGTATGATGAGTTCAAGTCACACCTTCATGGTATTGCTCCTCTTAATAAGAGGGTGAAAGACACCAGCAGGCAGGGAAGAACGGGAAACTACACAGTAAAGGAAGGCTTTCAGTATTTGCAGAGTAATGGGAACGAGCCTCGTGATCGAAAGTGGTTGATCATTTGGAACTCTGATATCATCCCCAAAATCAATATTTTCTTTTGGCTCTTAGTCAAGAATAAGATACTCACAACTGAAAATTTAATTAAATGGGGAATTCACGGGCCATCTAGATGCTCTCTATGCAACGAGCAGGAAGAAACAAATCAGCATCCGTTCTTAGAATGCTCCCTCTCTAAGCAATCCTATAGCCTCTTCCTTGACCCAATCAGCTCTTATTTGTCTCTCCCAGGTTCTATCTCTGAATTGGTAGACCATTGGAGAGATAGCTATCCTGGCAATTTGAGGAAAAATCAAATTTTAGAAAGAATATGGAATGATGCTCTTAAAAATATGTGCTGGAAAGTCTGGTTGGCAAGGAACCAGTTGATCTTGAACAATAAGAAACCAGATCCCCAGTGTATTGCCTTCAAAGCCTCAAATTTGCTCAAGGAAAAACTAAGTTCAAAAAATTTGGTCCTATCCAAACCAAAGAATCTTAGTGTGGCAGAACTATGCTGGTGTCAAGATATCCTAGCTTGGACTTCCCTTCAGTCCAATCAAATGCCCTCTTCCCATCCTTGGGAACTCAGGGAAAGCCCTGAGAATTTATCTCTCTGGTGAGCAAAGCAAAAAAAAATTATTATTTTCTTTGATGGAGCCTCTAAAGGCAATCCTGGGCAAGCAGGAGCAAGTGGGCTCATTTTTTATCTTGGAGGAATAACGGTCGCTTCTTATGCTTGGGGTCTTGGGTTCAAAACCAACAATGAATCAAAGTGGCTTGATCTGTATATCGGAATCAAGTTAGTAGAGTAGTTAAATATCTCATATCTCATAATACTAGGTGACTCCAAGCATGTTATTCACCAAATGAATCGAGGTTCCTGCAAAAAGGAGTTTAAAACTAAAATATTTCATGACAAAATCAGCCAGACTACTGCTCAAATCTAAGTCTCTTTCTATCATATTCTTCGAAAAAGCAATACTGAGGTGGATAGGATAGAAAAATCAGGAGTTAATTTGGATATGGGGATCGACAAAGTGAATGGGATTACAAACTTTTTTTATGTTCCTTAAGTCCCTAGGCAGCTCCAGAAATATCTGGGAGGCAATCCTTCATTTTTTCATGATCATAGCAATAGAAATTGACCATGGTGATAACCCAGCTTCAATTGCCAGCAAACAGGTCTCTTAGAATTTGGCGATCGAAGGAATGCAACGTGCAGTTAGAACAACCACTCATGTTTTTAGTGCAGTCTCCATAAATATTTCCTCATGTTTTTCTACCGCTGGATATTAGGATTCTTCTTATGCATATACACCATCAAAAACAATGAAAACTCCAGAAAAGACAAAGGTAGTCACAACAATCTCATAGAAACAATTCATTATTTTCCTCCTCTAATGGCTGGCGACAGTCCTCGTCCTCTTTTTCAATATCTGTATGCTTGGCTAGCTTAAGCCTTTTTATTCAATACAATATCATCGTGGCTCCCATTAATATATATATATATATATATATCCATGGTTTAAAATAATGTTGAATGGTTAAGCTTGGTATATACATTTAGTACACTATCTCCAGGGTGGTTCCTTTTAAAGCTGCGAAGCATGGAAGATCCTTATGTGCTCTTAAATTAGAACTACCACTGGGGGCCATCTGGTTTAATTTTAAAAAAATGGTCAATTGATTTTAATGCCTACAAAGAGCCTCAAAATATTCAAAAGGTCTGGGTAATTCTCCTAGGTTTACCAGTAGTTTTTTGGCAACAAAAATCCTTGAGACTATAGGAAACATAATAGGGAAGTTTGTAGCTCTAGAAGAAGATTGGGAAAGAAAACTTGATAGGAGATGCACAAAAATTCTGGTTGAATTAGACCTAAGAGATGGTCTTTATGAAGAACTGGAAATTGTCATGCATGGAAGCTCCTAGTGGCAGCGATTGGACTACTGGAAGCTACCTTTTCGATGCTTCAATTGCAGAGAAGTGGGGCATATGTAGAAGGAATGTCCAAAGGTTTCTATGAAACCTATGTACAAAAAGACTTGGGTGAGGAAACAAGCTAACAAGGAACATAAAAACAAGCAAGAGGACAATACTTAAGAAGGACAAGAACCTTACCTCCTCTCTTCAGAAAATTTGTCAAGAGAAGAATGGAATGTTGAAAAAGAAAAGCATAGTGTCAAAACAAAGATGATGTGGGTCCGAAAATATGATAGTGAGGGGATGGAGACAAGCCTCTCTAGGAATCATGAGGAATGAACCCATGAATAAAATATGCATGCACAATCAACCACCGGAGGAAAAAAGGAAAAAGCTGGGACCGTGGACAATGATGATGGACACATACAGAAAGACAAGCTGGAAAAGTTGAAAGAGTTAGTCATTTCAGATATCGGGCCTATCATTTCATAAGCAGGATCTCCTCTATAGGAAAAAGGTACTCTTCCTATGAATTTAGACAAGTCCCCCTCTTTTTTCAAAGCTTCAGTAGAAAACCAGGATGTCAACAAAAATTCCAAAAAAACAGAGGTTAAGAGAACATATGAACTACGCTCCCGAAACAATCCCCTCGAACTTGTAGAAGAAGCTCTCTCAACTGGTGGTTTAGCTCTCGACTCTTCACAGAAAGCCAAATTGGGCAGAAATTATTTACTATCCAAAGCTCACAAACAAGCATTGGTAGATGTTAATTTAGGAAAACAAATGACAATTAAAAGGTCACTTAGAGTATTAGCCCTAGAAGGGGACCCTGGATGTTGATTGTCTCCTACAACACAAGAGGATTAGGAGGACCTCAGGAAAAAACCTCCCTAAAACAGTTGTTTAACAACCTAAAACCCTCTGTCATACTGATACAAGAGACCACGATGGAAGGCGCGAGATCAGTTCCAATTATAAAAGAAATCCTAAAGGATTGGGAAGTAGAAAGCTTAGATTCAGATGGATTATCAGGAGGATTAATAACATCCTGGAGCCCATCCTTGCTCAAGACAGACACGAAGAAGTTGGATTCAGCCATAGAAACAAAACGGTTTGATAAGGAGAAAGGGCTAAACTTCTCACTAATAAATGTCTATAGCCCCTTTTATGAAAGGAAGACTTATTGGGAAAAATCCAAGGCAGAAGAAGTTCTAAATCAAAAAAATGTTATCCTAGGAGGAGATCTAAAACTAACATTAACAACAGGAGAAAGATGGGGAGAAAAATCAAGACAAGACTCCCTGGCATTATACTTTCAATTTTTTTTTGAGAAAGAACATCTGGTGGATGTGAAGCCCTTAAAATTAGAACCTACTTGGCGCAACAAAAGGGGAGGTCCCTAGGCCATCTCAAAAAAGACTGGACCGTTTCTTAATTAAGGACAACCTTATAAATGATAACCAGATAATAAAATCAGCAGTGGAAATAGGAGGTTGCTCTGATCATAGGCCAATCTCACTATTAATTTCAAATCCAGAAAAGAAGCCACCTGCTCCCTTCAAATTCAACCTCCACTGCCTGGCAGATGTCAATATAGAGAGCAAATTAGTGCTACATGGAAACCGGTCCAAAGGAGCTCAAATTGCAGTATGATGCAACAGTTTGCAGAAAACCTGACAAGGGCAAAAAAGATAACAAAATATTGGAACAAAGATCATAAGGCACAAATGCAAAAAGACTCGAAGGAAATCGAAGAGAAAATTGAATCTTTGTTCCATGGAAATGAGGAAGGGGTTTTCAGTGAAGTGAAAAAACAACAAATGAAAGATTTGGAAAAGAAGAAAGAAAAGCTATTAGCCATTGTGGAAAAAGAACTAAGGCTCAAAAGCAGAGCTATATGGCTTGAAGCCAGAGATAAAAACTCCAAATTTTTTCACAATTATGCTTCACACAGAAGAAACATAAACACCATCTGTGAGATAAATAACCTGGAGGGTAGGCTAGTCAAAACTTTTGATGAAAAGGAAGAGGCAAGAGTATCTTACTTCCAGAAAATATTCAAAGAACCTAAATGTTGTCCTATTCAAGAAATATTGGAGGTTATGAACATTTTCCCAAGGATGATAACAGATGAAATGAATGAGGATTTAAGCAAGGTGGTTTCAGAAGAAGAAATAAGGTATACCATGCACTCTTTCCAAAAAGGCAAAAGCCCAGGCCCATATGGTTTTACAATAGAGTTCTAGTTAGGATTCTATGATTTGATGAAAAATGACATCTTGGAAGTGGTGCATGAATCTCAGGAATCAGGAAAAGTCCTTGGAAGCATAAAATCTACTTTCTTGAGTCTAATACGAAAAAACCAAAAGCCCCAAACCTTTGAGGATTTCAGGCCTATTTCATGCTACAATATGATCTATAAAATCATAGCCAAAGTTCTAGCCCTAAGACTCAAAACGGTGTTAAGTGACATCATATCAGAAGAGCAATTTGGATTCTTAAACAATAGACATATACATGATGCAGTGTCCTTAGCCCAGGAAACAGTTCATACCATCAAAACAGAAAAAGAAGAATCTTTTTCTCTCAAACTGGATCTTTCAAAAGCATATGATAGAGTGAGCTGGTTTTTTGTAAGATTGATTTTTATAAAAATTGGGGTAGCAGTGGAAGTGGTAGACTGGACAATGGGGTGTTTACAATCTACATCATTTGCAGTCATTATCAATGGATCTACCTCTCATTTATTCAAACCTACTAGAGGGCTAAGAAAGGGATTCCCTCTATCCCCTTTTCTTTTCCTCCTGGTGGCAAAGGCCTTAAGCAGGATTATCCACAAATCCAAATTTGATGGAACAATTAAAGGCATAAAAGCCACATCAACAGAGGAGGTAACTCACACTTTATTTGTAGACGATGTGTTGTTGTCTGGAGAAGGTACAATTAGGAACTTAGAGGCCTTTATGGCCTTAATAGATAAATATAGCAGAGCCACGTGGATGGTGGTAAATATGGAAAAATCAAACCTAATTTACAACTAGTTCCCTGAAGAACTAATACAGAGGACAAAAGAGATAATACAATACAGAACCACCCCAATTGATGAAAGTTTTAAATATATCGGTTTTACCATAAAACTAAATTGCTACTGTTTCTCGGATTGGGCGTGGCTTTAAAAAAAAATTGAGAGCAGAATAAATATTTGGGAAAATCGATTTTTAGCAAGAGGAGGTAGGCTAATTTTTCTAAAAGTTGTGCTTCAGAGTATCCCAGTTTATTGGGCCTCAATATCTTACATACCAAAAGGGATCCTTACAAAAATGAGGAAGCTGTGTTTGTCTTTTTTGTGGACAGCTAGTAAGCAAAATGATGGAATGGCATTGGTAAAATGGAAAACACTAGCTATGCCAAAAAAGCTAGGAGGTTGGGGCATAAAGAATCTTGATCTGTTCACAAAATCTTTGGCAACAAAAACTTTATGGAGACTGATCCAGTTACCTGAAAGACTATGGAGTAGGGTCATATGGGCCAAATATTGCCCTAAAAGTAGCATTACAGAGTGGCTAAGAAACCCAAACAAAACATTTAAGGGTGGCTCCATAGGATGGAAGGCATTGGTTTTGGCCTACCCTCTAATTGGTAAATGGATAGGGTGGAAGATAGAAGATGGGAAATGTGTTAAAGTTGGAGAAGATCCCTGGATGGGGTCAGGGGAAAATTATGAGATATCACCCAGTCTAATCCAAAACCTAAGAGAAACCAAAATCATCACCATAGCCGATGTTTGCAAAGACCAAAGAATCAGGGGACGCAACTAGTGGAAAAACACACAAGATATTGGGCTGAGAGGAAGCCATGCAGAAGAGTGGAACAAATACCTAAATTTGTTAGTTGCTAACCATATCCACTTAAGGAATGAACCTGATAAATTGATATGGACAAAAAATGCGAACTCTGGCCAATACACAACAAAACTAGGATATCAAGCGGCAGCCGAAGATCAAGCAGAATCAAGAGAAAAACAATGGTGGTGGAAAAAGCTGTGGCAGGTTCAATGGCCAAAAAAAACTCTGATCATGAAGTGGATGGCTCTGTCCAATAAACTCCTTACATGGGAAATGCTCCAAAAACGTGGTTTTGAAGGACTAGGACTATGTTTTTTATGCAGAACCAGCAAAGAAACAAGATCACATCTTTTTGCATCCTGTTCATATGCAGGAATGGTGTGGAAAGGAGTAGTTAATAGACTAGATGTAGACAGAGCGCATGAAGCAAGTGGAACATTCGAAGAAAAAACAAAAGCTTGGTGGAGTGATGAAAAGGTAGATTAGTTTGAAGCTTTTCCAATTCTGTATGTATATAGTATATGGGAAGCAAGGAATAAATCCATATTCAACAATTCATGGGTAACCCCTGATACTGTCATCCCTCCGCTATTGAACAAAATATAGGAACATAAGAAGGATCCAACCAGGACAAAACAAGAATAATCAGGGAGCCAGAAATAAACAAAGAAATGCCTTGGGATTTCTTTGATGGAGCTAGTCAGGGGGGTCCTCCTTTAGGAGGAGTTGGGGCAGTTATTTTCTTCTCTACAACAAAGAAAAAGAAGATAAAATATGCATTGGGACAGGCCTTAAATAATAAAGTGGAACTCTCAGCTCTATGGGCTACCTTAAGGGTGGCACAAAACTCTCAAATTCAATAAATCCAGATTTTTGGAGACTCGAAAGTGGTGATTGATTGGGCAAATGAACAGAACAATATAAGGGCACCACACTTACAACATTTGTTAGCAGAAGTTCAGTCTCTGAAAGGCAGTTTTAGAAGGATTTCTTTTGGTCATGTCTATCAGCAATTGAACATGGAAGTAGACTCCTTCAAACAAGCTTTAGCATATTAGCCTTCCATTATGAGACACTTTGAAAGAGTACAGGCGGCAATGCAGAAATGCAAGTTTTCAACAGACTACTATGTGTTTTTGGGTAGCATTCAATCTTAAACCAAGGACGATTTTGTAATGTAACACAAACTAGAAGTTTGATATGATGTAAGCTTGAAAAAACTATGCATGTTTTATTCGATGAATAAAATGATTTTTTTCTAAGGGAAAAATATACATTTAGTACATAATAAATTTGATATAAAATTATTTATGATGGATTACATATAAATATAAAGTTTTATATTTAAATAATATAATTATCTAAATTTAATTAATTAAGAATTTGTTTTTAGATAATTAATGTAAAAATTTGAAGTAAATACATTAGAATATAGTTGAAAAAATACATTAATGTAAAATATGTTTAGATATGTAATAATAACAAAAAATATTTTATGAAGAAATATCAGAAAATATAAAAGTTAATGTCAAATTGAAAACCTTCCTATCAATCAATATTGTTTATATTTTTCCAATGAAAAAACATTTTTTTATATTCCTCTATAATCATAATAATAAAATTACAAACATGCCACAGTTACTTTCTAACCTTAGTATCTTTCAAAATCACCAAAACTATTATAAAAAAATTACAAACATGCCATAGTTACTTTCTAACCTTCATAAAAAAATTACAAACATGCCACAGTTACTTTCTAACCTTAGTATCTTTCAAAATCACCAAAACTATTATAAAAAAATTACAAACATGCCATAGTTACTTTCTAACCTTAGTATCTTTCAAAATCACCAAAAGTTTATTTATATATTTTTAATGTAAATTGTGTTTGAATATAATAACTAAGCACATATTTTATGAGGAAACATTAGAGTTGATTTCAAATTGAAAACCTTCCTAACATTAGTTCAGATTGGTCAATGTTACTTAAACTTGATAAGTAATCTTTATATTTATTTAAGTTAATATTAATAAAATAATATTTGATAATATTTATTTATTTATATATTTTTTAAAGTCAATATTTAATAAAATAATGTTTTGGTGAATGTTATAAAAGTTTAAGTTATTTATATATAAAAATTTATTAAATAATTTACTAATTCTTTTATGTTAAAAACTCTTGAATTGAATGTTCCTTGAAAAGCATCGCTAGTGTAGATGGGTAGGCACCTTAAATCGATCAAATATTGTTGTTATTCAATCTAACTAATCTAGTTGAGGCAAGCATGCAAGCTACTCACATTGAAAGCAAGGGAAAGCATATACAAGAAGAAAGGACATCAAGCATTTAAAAGACCATTTCAGACGAAAAGGAAAGGATAAGAGGACAACTACAACACAGAAGGAAGAGAAGAAAGCATTCCATTGCACTAATTGTGAAAAGGATGGACATGATGAGGAGCACTACCGGAAGCTACACCCAGAGTGGAGGCAAAATTAGTTATGTGGAAAGAGGAAGCATAATATTGTTGCTATAGTGCAACAAGACTTGGGATCTGATTCATGTGATGAAGAGTTAATCACAACAGTTGGTTTACAAGGTAATCATTCCTTTTATGCTGGTACAAGTTCCTCTAAAGAATATCATGATACTGATAAAATAAGAAGTGAATTGTTTCACATAAGATTTCTCGCAAAACAGACAAAGATAGAAACTATTTTAGATCGAGGCTCTCAATTTAATTTAATTTCTGAATTAGTTGTTAATAAATTGGGTTTAGAGTTCAAGCCTCATCCCAAGCCCTATCCTCTTGGTTGGGTGTATGCTAATTCCAAGCTTAATGTCACCAAATAGTGTAGTCTCATATTGATTATTGCATCAAAATTGATTGATTGGGTTGAGATGGATGTTGTACCACTTGACATTTGTCACATAATTTTTGGAAACCCCTACCTTTATGATTGAAAATCAATCTTCTTCAGGCATGAGAACAAATACCATCTCAAAAAATATGGGGTGGAATATATTGTGAGAGATCACAACATGAAGGATATCTCATCCCACTTGTCACTATCGGTTCAACGAAAAGCATTTTGAACCGCAACTAGAACCTTATGCTTACAGTTGTGGGAGAAAAATATCATGATAAGTCTCATGATAGTTTTGATCATTATTCTCTTAATGAAGTGCTTGAAATGGGGAAAGCACATAAATGGGGAGGAAAGAAAAAAAATTATTTCAATGTCTTGGAAGAGAATATTAGTCCAACCATTAAATCATCCTTGCCAGAGCTTTAGTGGCCATCCAAGGTGAAGAAATTTTTCTTGCAGGACAAGCTACTCTATCTCTTGGGTATTCTTTGTATTCTTCGGTTTGATAATGTGCAAGTTTATACTTCTCATGTAATCAGTCATTTTTGGGTTGTATTACATTTGTATTGGATGAAAATCATGAATGTAAATGGGTGCGTGATGTTCTTTTGTAATCCCTTTAATAGAAAATTGGGGCTTCACACTCCACTTCCTATTTTCTCTCATCCTTGAGATAGTTTCTTCATGGATTTTGTAAGGGGATTGATTATGTCAAAAGAGGTCCATTATATCTGAAAGATTCAATAGGTACATCAAGCATTCCAAAATCATTACAAATCTAGGTGGATCGAGAAGGAAATGAGGGAGAAATCCCTCACTTATCTGCTAATTGATGAATCTTTTGGAGGCCAAAAGCCTCTTAATGGGGAGGAATGATCTAGGAGGATTCTGAATGAGTCAATTTCCAAACTCAACAAAACTCAATAAAACCAACATCAGAATGTAGAGCACATCGAGTTGATTCTAACGACATTTGTTTCACTCAAAACAATCTTTGTATGGAAAAGTTATGCATATCTGAATTTTTGCTCAAACAACATTTTGAAGTGCAGAAAGTTGCAAAAAGGAGTGCCATGTCACTATAGAATTTGAGGCCAAAATCCAATGGCTACCATGTCTGAAATTTGACACTAACCTGTCGGGTATTCGACACATACACTTTTTTTTGCCGTCGGTGGCGTAACGTCTGATCTCCGACCGATGAATAATAAGGGTCAAAACTCTGACAGACCATTGTGTCACATATTCATCCATTATTACTTCCGAAGTGCCAACCAAAATTGCACAACCCGTTGGAAATCCGACGTCCTCTGACCCCTGTAGCATCGACCGTTCGACGGCCAAAAGTGTCTTAGAAATGGTGATGTTGTCGGTTTTTAATTTTGACCCTGTCGGTACTCCGATGCACTCTGACACTAGAAGAGTCGTCCTTTTGACGCAGTCCGACACTTGAGCCGTCGGTCATTTGACGGGAGGAAGCGTCAGAGTCATGGCACAGCCGTCGGATGGGTTGACCGGAGTGTTGGAACAATGTCGAAAAAGTGACGCCTGTTGATGGATTTAAAAAAAAAATACAAATATTTCACTTATGACCACATGGTTTCAACCTAGAATTTGACTACTGAAGGAATCCTGGTAGAAAACTAGAGGATTCTATGTCAATTATATATTTCATCCTTGCACATATAGTTATCACGACTACTTTACTCTTAACTTTACTTTTCGCAAAATAGAAAACCCAATATCCTCAAGAGAAGCACCCTCCTTTCTATTTATGGAATAAGGAAGAGACTTAATTACAAGCAAACCTTGTACTAAGTCTACAAGTGGACCACTTAACAAGACAAAGTCCAATCTAACCAATCTATGAACACTTTAAGAGAATGTTCCTTAACTAGATACATTACATGTGCTAAGGGTAGGTGATTAGAACACAACTTCATGGTAGTGTGAACCACATGTACAAAGGTCACATAATCCCATGCCTGCATGTTCCAATTACCCACTTAGAAATGGCCTATGTGACTTGGCTTTCGAGAGAGTCGGAGAAATGTTGCTTGCAATGAAGTTTTCCTAGTTGAACACAATGCAGTGCTTCTCTGGGTGAGGCTATTAGTTGGAAAGTGGAATGAAGCAGTCCCCATACACTGTTTGTCTCCCTGACCTCCATTTTGAGTTGATTAAAGTTCTAAATGGTGGTATTTTATAACATAATTAAGATGAAATGGGTCTAAAGAATTGCGTTTATCCTTCATATGCATTGTGCTAATTGTATAAGTATCTACATAAGTTTCTCTCTGTATAAGAAATAGCTCTCATGCAAAGAGTGCTTTACATCCCCAATCTTAATAAGTGATGATGGAGGACACTGAACCTATAGAGTCTCTAAACAGAGGGGACCAAAGGAAACAACTAAGATAAAAAAATAATAGAAATAAACTTGCTGACCAAGAGGAATTCAATACTTTTAGAATAGTATAGCTTTGCTCAAGGAAGGGATATAGAATAAGATTGAATCCTACAAATACATAACCACTTCATATACCAAAGAGACAAAGAAACAATAGAGTATGTTACCTTAAATCATTATTAATAATGTACAGTAGATATTTAACTTCACTCTTGCAAATTCCAAACAACCAGTAGAATAGTCTAGAAAACTTCCAGGGGATCAATACTTGTTTTCAGAATTATAGTCTTAGGGTAAACAGTAAATGGTAGATATACCTCATTTGGCACATTTGCTACTTTGAAATTTCCTTCAAATTCTGGTTTTGGAGTGTACTCCAAGTCTTCAATCCCCCACCCCTACACACTCAGGAAACAAATGAAAAGGAATTGGAAAACTAAAGAAGAGCAACGATGTTCATAACAATCAATGCAACATCAATATGTAAACAATAAAAATCCCAAAACATAGCTGAAAGAAATCCCAAAACAAAGGATAGGTTGACCAATGGGCATAAAACAATGCCAAGTGTTTTTACCTCTCAATTTTTAATAAGATAGCCTTTCCCATCCACCATGTATGAAATCATCATTATCATGTCATATTCGGCATCAGGGAACTTGAAAGGAAGCTTGGTTGTCTCTATATCAAAAGAACACACACGAACTTTAGCTCGTTGAAGAAGATCTGCTCTATTTTCCAAGGTAACCTTTGAAGAGTCCACTTTAATAGTGTACCATTGTCCACATCTTGCATCTGCAGGATTGCAAAATTGGCATAAACAAGTAAAGAATGAATGTTAGTCTTTCGGTATATAAAAACTCTTGCTACAAAGGCTGTTGAATGTGGACTTATGATGTAGAGACAAGCCATTCTTTGTTCAAAAGCATCTTGAAAACATAAAATGAAGACATGACTATGTTGTGAAAATAAATGCATCCTGCGACAATTGACTAAGTATTCAAACAATCTATCTCCGAAGCTATCATGCCCAACCATTTATATAAACACGTTATATAACATCTATCATTTACTAATTCAATTCAAGTAACTGAGTTCTTTAAAATACTCAAGCAACATTAAATGACACTCAATTGCTTAATCTAATCAAGGAATTTAAAATATAATGATCTAACATAAATTATGTAAGCAAAAAATTATAATTAGTAAGAATATATCACCTGATAAAACATGGATAACCAAAAATACTATGTATATAAGGCCATCGATCTAATCAAAACTTCATTTCTTGCCTCTTAACTATGGAAATGTTTCTCAACGCTATCTGCAACAAGTTCCAATGGAGGAGTCAAATAGCAATAGTGAAAATTACACAGTAAAAATATAGAAATAGATGTTTTTTAATGTATTCTTCCTTACCTTCCTTACCATTCATTGGGCTCCTCTCTGTTTCGAGAATAATTTAATATTCTCTACTAAACAGGACCAACCACGTGAAGGTGGAAGCTCTTATGGCCCTTCCCCCCCTCACATCACTCTCAAGTCCCCAAACCCAATGCCTATACTTGCAAATAACAATTTATTTTAGTATTTCACAATGCAAATAACAATGCATCTGCAATGCAAATTATTTCACTCAATAGTTGAAAAATGCTTTCATTAAATCATTATTTATAACATTCATTAAACCATTCAATCATTCAACAGCTGAAAAAACCATTCATTAACTCATTCATTTAAAACATTAATTTAGTAAATGGCAGAAAAAAAATATCAGTAAACAATTCAGTAAAGCATTCATTCATAAAACATAGGAAAAAGCATTAATTTTTTTTTTATAAATAAGAATTACTAAAAATTTGTTTAGTCACTTCCTTTTTACTTTTCTTCTCTTTAAATATTTAGTTAGAGTCACATATTCAGGAATCTAATCATCGGTATCCCAACTAGTCTACTCAGAAGGTTGAACTTCAGGCGAGGGGCGATGAATTTCTGCAATAATGTCAAAATCTTTCATTAATATATTTATATTTTGATAAATACGAGTAATTCATTAAAAAAACATTACAAATGTGTGTTTTTACCTGCCATGTGCACATCAACATGTTCAACATTATCTCATACTGGCCCAACCTATTCCGTGTTATGATCTGCAGCTACATGCTCTGTAGTTGAATTGTGTAGAATTAGAATTAATGTTCATCATCTGCAATGGTCTATAAAAAATAGTAGCACATTAATAAATTCATTACTAGGATGAGAAGCATGATCTTCGTTTGGTTGGTCATGTACTTCATCCTCGACATGAACGGGATCTTTACTTTCCTGCACAAAAAGGAATAAATAATTTACGTTATTTTATTTATAAGGAACAAATTGCATGAGCATTAATAAATTATCATTAAACTATACAGTTTTCACATACCTGGGCACCAGATGGATCAATAGAAGATCGTGCAGTATTCACAAACAAGCTTCTCCGGCATTCAACAACGGCGTCCAAGCCATGTTCGAAGCCAAGCTTCATGTAATCCGCACTGGGCAATTCTTTGAACTGGTCAGCCTTCATATTTGCATGATGTCATTAATTTTAAATCCTTTCGTCAGAACAAAACAAAAATAATAATCTGTATGATATTTGGATGCGGATTCCGGTTTTGTGATACTTACATATCGGGCCTCCAAGTTGGAGTAACCACCAAGCGCAAGCTTGTGTTGGCCAATTTTTTCAATTCTTGACTTTGTGGCCTTAGATGTGTCCGAGAGCCTCATTAAGCGCTTAAATAAATTATTCTATGTACCAAAATTGATATAAAAACTAGTAATAATAAGGCTTACCACTACATTTTGGAAAGAATTGCATACCTCCTTGTTCCACCTGGTGGTATCTTTCTTGATTTTCTCAGGCCCTTCTCTTTTCCATCTTCCACCAGGGCTTTCCACTCCATAGATGGAATCATTGGAGGGCATTCATACCTAGGGTTCTTTTCTAGGTGAACCCTATATTGGTCTTGGACAATATTTATATGTTTTCCAACCTTATGTAGTACCTTCGATGTATCAAAGGTATCTTTTCTGAACAGACTAACCAAGCGATTAGTCAGATCATCCTTTAAATCTTTTGGCTGCTTGTTCCACATTGTGCAGATGGTGGGCCCAAAGATCTCCAAGGCCAAATCATATAGATGTTTATAAAATATATCATTTCCTGCAAAACATTATTGCCATCATTAGTGAACATTAGAAAATATTATCGGTATATTAGACACAAATTATAAAAAATAAATAGAACAATCTATAATGACCTGGAATCCTCTCTATCTTTATTGGAAGCAGTTCTTCATTCACCAAAAATGTACACTTTATTCAACTAGTGCTAGTCACACAAGAAGATCTTGGAAATGCTTCCACATCTCTATCTAGCCCTGCATCCACCCCTTCTTCTACAGCATTTGTTGTGGGTGAGGTACCATCGGCTTCACCCTCCGCTGCCCTCGGCGGTGTCACAGAGCGTGTTGCCGATTGTTCAGTGAACAATATGGGAGCAGTATGTGGTGTACGTGGAGTGGTTTGGTCACTGGGACCAACATTGCCTTGACCAACACTGATAATCTCCATAGTACACTGTAAATTAAACCCATTGTATTATAAGTTCAACAGCATATTGTTGGAGACATTTACCATCATACACACTCTTTTTGGTCAAATTGGCCTAGTTAAACCACTATCCTAAGTATAATTGACATCATTGGAGCATTAATTGCCATCATCCAGTCAGACCCACGCCTACCTACAGTCAAGGAGGCTAACTTAGCCTTCTCCTATAGTCAAGGAGGCTAACTGGAGCACTCTGGGGGTGATCTGAGTGATATTAATGCACCTAATTGCTAACTGGTGGTTACAATCAGTTCAACCAGTCAGTTAAGGTTCCTCCTCTCATTAAATATATTATTTAATGATTATTTATTATTATTTAATGATCTGGAGTCAACAGGGCGCCTCCACCAACTTCTGATGGTCAGTTCAGCTTCAGTTAACCTCATCGGGGTTCATTGAAGTCATGGAGCACTAACACTTGATGGTTGGCTTGCTATGACAAGTGTTTGATCTCCTTCAGTTGAGATTCAGTCATTTATTGCACTCCGACTTCAGTTAGGGTTTGGTGAGTCAATTAGGGTTTTGGTCAAGTGGTTAACTGAGTGTGATTGAATGGCTAAGAGTCAGTTAAGCAAGACTCACTCATTGAATTCGAATTGTCTCCTTAGGTATTCGAATTCTTCATGGATTTAAGCTATTGCTTGACATTGGTATTGTAACCATTCATTGTTTATTAAATATACAGAGAGGAAACCAATTCCGGTTCTGATTAACACCAATTCATGAGTATTTGTTGATTATTCTTTCATGAGATTGATTCTTAGTTCCTAGATCAGGTGCAAGAATTAATACATATAAAATCAAATATTATAAAGTTTTTATAAATGAATTTACATTTTTATTCAATAACTTACGTCCAGTTGTTTACATTGCTGTAACAACAATTGAATCCTTTGTTCAAGCCCTTCTGTTAGTGGAACTGCCAATGTCAGACGAACCAGTTCCTCATTTTGTTTTTCCCTTGTCCTTTGTAGCACACTCAATGGGTCTGCAGACTCTCTAATTTCACTATCTCTCATCAACCGAGAGACCTCATTCTGTAAAGAGTTTTGAGACGCCGTTTCATAAATGGAATCCCCTATCTGCAATTGGAATATATAAAAAATTGATTCGTCTTTGAAAATATAGTGTGCGCAAATAATTATATTAGGGATTACATCTAGGATTACTTGACGCCTAGCCGAGGGCATGGTCTGATCAACAGATGGGGATTTACCTCGATCAACCACTTGCAAAAAAAGTAGAGAACATTATCACAATGAACGCAATATGTATAAGCCAACAAATACAGAACAAAAACAAAAACAAACACTATGCTACATGTTTTATATGTGTACATTTTTGAAGTATTTAGAATGTGGAATTACATTTAGGTTAAATGGTTTCCACGAGTCTCCAGTCGTCTGATCAATAGCTGGGGAGTTTCCCCGGTCAATCTACAGAAAAGGTAGACAACATTACCATCATGAATGCAACCATAAAAAATGAAAGAATACATAACAAAATAAACATAATGCGTCATGATAGACATGTTTACGATTTTAAAGTATTTGAAATGGAGAATTACATTCATGTTTGGTTGTTTCCCTAATGCTGTAGTCGGCTGATCAATAGCCAGTTGGCTTCCCTGATCAACACTCTGCATGGAAAATCGATAATATTATAAAAACGAACCTAATATACTAATGAAAATACATAACAACGTATCTGTATGTCCATCCTAAAATTTAATATTACATTGGCAATATCGATGTATACCTGCTTCCTTGACTCGGGTCGACAAACATCTACAGAGATGGAGGTGCCCCTGAGAGAACCCTGCATCAAAAACATACTAAAAGTTACATAAGGAAGCATGAAATTAAGTAGATAATTTCAATTATATGCTAACAAAAATTCACATTAGAGGAAATTTCAACTCAAAATGGGCCTTTTAACTTTTATTCAAATTCCATGTCATCATGTGTTAGCCAATGAAATTGCTTTAAATTTGAACTACCATATAGGTCTTAAACACTTTTTTAATATAAATTTGGGGATAGGTATCATAAAAAAAACTACTTTTTTTGTTTGTATTTTTGACATATCTCCCCTTGTTTTTACTCAAATTTCGATCGGGAGAGCTCGTTGGATGCGGAATTAAAATCGACATCCAACAAGTACCCACTCGGCATACTTTTGATGGACCTCGCTACCCCAAAAACAAGAAATACCTGAAAAATGAAATGATGATGTCATCATTTCATTTTTTCAGGTATTTCTTGTTTTTGGGGTAGCGAGGTCTATCAAAAGTATGCCGAGTGGGTACTCGTTGGATGCGGAATTTAATTCCGCATCCAACGAGATCTCCCGATCGAAATTTGAGTAAAAACACGGGGATATATGTCAAAAATACAAACAAAAAAGTAGTTTTTTTCTTTTCTTCCTCCAAAATTAATAAATATTATTTTATTATTTTAACTATTATTTTATTATTTCATTTTAGGAGGCCCATTTTGAGTTGAAATTTCCTCTAATGTATAGACGTTAAAATAATTAATAAGAGGACTTATAAGTTGTTTGTTGTACCACAACCATACTAACATTGTTTGTATCT
The DNA here is from genome assembly GCA_001517045.1 of Pseudotsuga menziesii. Lineage (NCBI taxonomy): Eukaryota > Viridiplantae > Streptophyta > Pinopsida > Pinales > Pinaceae > Pseudotsuga > Pseudotsuga menziesii. Next base: position 612,527 of record LPNX010262554.1, read on the forward strand.
ACACGGTTCAAATTGTAATAAATAAGCAGTTCTTCGCCAGCAGCTATTGATTTAATTGCACATACAAAGACACGGTTTCCTTCATGTGAATCAAATATATAGTTGGGTTGCTTTAATGTAGACCCTAGTTGTGTACTGTTTATAAACCCCGCAATATTACCAGTTGTTTTTGGCCTTCCGTCCATGTACATGGTTGCTCCTTTATTTTGAGCTTTGTCTTTCAATTGTATATAATTCGCTGACAACCCATATCTACGCATACTTCGTGTATATTGGGCCAGGCACATCCAATCACTGTAGTTGTAACAGGGTCCAACATACTCCATCAATTCTGTACATCTACATATCCAACCTTTATGCGGTCCATGCAAAACAAGCCCAATCCATGCAATGAGGACGGTGCAATTCTATATATCCTCTCATTCACACAAAAATCAGTGTTTACTTTAGGAATATCGCTAGGCATCCATTGTTTCACTAGGTGTTGGTACCTTAAGGACACATCGATGTATCCCATTGTCTCATCATCATAGGAACATGACCCCCCTCCTTGGAGAAAAAAATTCATGCGTTTGTCAAATTTTCTTCTAACCTTCTGACATCTAGTTGATCTAGCCTGTGTAGACCTACTGGATGTCTCACTTTCCTCTAGCCTTCCCAAACTCCCTTCGCTGGAGGAAGACAGATTAGACAAATACTTGTTTGGTTTTACCTGCACCATGGCCAAAAACAAATCTGGCATAAGCAAAGCAAAATACCAGGAAAAAAACGTGGAAAGACTTATAAGAAAAAAAACTTTGAAAGACTTGTAAGCCAATAACTTGTTAAAGAAAAATCTTGTCAATAATGAGTTTTGTTAATAGGTGTGGGCATTTGGTAGCCCTAAAAATTCTAATGTATGCCCCTCTTTTGGTTACATACAAGTCTCCATCCTAACTTATTTCTTGCATTGCCTTTTGCTAACATGAATTGGGTAGGCCTCATAAGCTTCAAATGTATGCTTGTGGCCATTGTACTTTAGCCTTTCAACGTTGTCAAGCTTGAGACGATATGTTATGCATATGAATCACATATAACATTGCAATTTATGATGTCATATGTCTATACAAAACCTGGAGGTTCTCCTTTAATGGACTATCTCCTTCAAAGAACATATCTCCTTTAAGTGGTTTTTAGTTTTTCCATGAATGATTTTGTGATGTTGTAGATGATTTTAGTTTTAGAGTGGATGTTTTAACCTTTGTGCTACTCTAAAGTGCATAAGCCAGCACTTTAGAGGCATATTTCCCAGTGGTGGTGAAGACCAGACATTTCCAGATCTGGCTAGTTGGCATGTTAAATACATTTATATTAGTCTGTAATATTTGCTGATTTATTCCTTTTAGCTTGTCTTGATGATGCTTGCTTTCCCATATTAATTTTCAACCCTAAGGCAATGCTAACTTGTTTTCCCATACTAATTTTCAACCCTAAGGAAACCCTAAGGAATACAATTGATCAACTTCACAGGAATACTGGACAAACATTCAAAGGTAACACCCCTAATCTAGGAATCTTGACTACATCCACATCACTAACCTTCAACAGACTGAGAATTCAAGTCTAATACTGAAGTAGCTAATCCAAAGAAGCAATAAATAAGAGAGATCAGTAATATGAGGGGATCGTCCACCTCAATCATCCAAAGGATGTCAATAGAAAAATCACATAAAAGACTCAAGTGCTAAGGGCTAGAAAAGCTGGAAAGTGCCCTAACCAGTACATTCACCATCAGTGAATTCAGTAAACTGAAAATGGCCTGAGGCCAAGGTTAATGCTTCTTTGGATAAGCTATCAGCCTTAGTATTGTGTTCTCTGAATATGTGAACTGATTTTAGCTGGATGAAGTAAGGTTCCATATCATGGATACGTTGACACCAACCATCAAGTGCAAGTAAAGTTAGTTATGATCTTCTATTGAACCAATTAATGATAGCTATGGAGTCACCATGAATGTGCAGAGTGGGAAGGACCATAGATTTAGCACAATAAAGGAGAGTCCATAAATAAAGTAGTTCAAATCTGGTGTTTGTACTCAGACCAACACCCAATTTGAAGCAAAAATAGTGTTCCTGGGTGATCAAAAGATGAACGCCTATACCTCCAATTTGATTGGCTAAAGCCCCATCAAAGAAGATGTAGGTACAATTATCGAAATAGTTTATTTAGTCAAACTCAAAGTTTGGATGGAGTGTAATAATGAGTACAGCCCTCATCCTAAGGCTGGGTTTAATGGTCATGCTGTGAACACACCTAGTAGCTCTTCATCTGGCGGAGAAACCGGAACACTACTCTCGGTTGCAGCTGTCTAATTTTCCAGCGTGTTCTGCACTGTGTCTGGGGACGGTATACCGGTAATTTTCGGTGAGGAGAAGATGTTGAGCTATTGCTGCCACGGGTCAACAGAGTTGTCTTCCATGTCTACCAGACCTACTCCCAAATTCACAAAAACCTCCAAATTGAACTGAACTGTCCAAAACAAAATGAGTCGCGACAATTTCCAAATACACTTGTCATTTTTTTATATATATTATTATATATTATATGTATTTTATTATTATTTTATATTATATGTATTTTATTTTTATTATATGTTATTTTATTTTATATAAATTGCCATAATAGTATTAGGATATTTTTATTGGCTTCTTTTGATTGAAAGTTGAACTGCCTAAAAGTGCATAGATCTCATCTAGGACCCTTTAAGATTCATAATAACAACTATTGTTATAGGATTTTATTCTCCAAATGAAACACCAAAACCATACATCATAACACTATTTGGAGTAAAACACAACTTGCTTTGTGATGCAGGAGCATAGGCTCATGGAAACAAATTCATCCATGGCTTGATCAAAGTCATATGAATTGAGAGACCTAGGGTCTCAACACTTGTAAATTATTTTATCTTGATTAAAAATTGAATAATCTGGAAGAGGACACTTGTCCTTTCCACTTGTAAATGTTTGGATAAGAGTTGTTAGTTTGTTAGTGAATCACTGATGACTCGTAGGGGTCAGTTGAGTTTATTAAGGACTCTGTTCCTTAATTATAGGATCTGTAAATAGAATCAGAATAGAACTGGAGGTTTATTTAATGCAGATCCAAATCATTTAGTTAGGTATCTTAGTTTAGCTCGAGGAGATTTTTGTTAGCTCATTTTGAGGTGAGGCAGCTCGCAGAAGCTTGGGTAGCTCGAGAAGGACAGAGAGGGAAGAGAGAAACTAAGGGTTT
>LPNX010262554.1:615864-661013 GCA_001517045.1 Pseudotsuga menziesii
GTAAAACTAAGTTCTGCATAGAGTTATGGCAGTTGGTGCCTACATCACCTGCCAAGCATGTAATATCTCTCATGAAATGGACCAGCTCAATGAGTAACCTTCAAGCATGTAATATCTCTCATGAAATGGACCAGCTCAATGAGTAACCTTCAAGCATGTAATATCTCTCATGAAATGGTGTATAAAATAGTGTAAGAATGCTTCAAATGATGCCTCAATGAGTAACATCCTGTAGAGTGGATGTTTTAACCTATGTGCACCCATGTTGAGCTAATACAAATCCAAAAGTTCTATACTCTGGCTAAAAACACAGTCTCCATTTTAACACCAACACAAAGCATACGATGGCAAGCCAATGGGCTACAACACCATTGCTACAATGGCATAGCCCATGGCATAACGCCCCGAGATCTAGAAGCTTTCCCGAGTTAATTTACAAACAATAAAATCAGAGTGTCATGCATACTCCCAAACCCAAACCATTATTAATGCACAGAGTAAATCCCATAGGATGAAAGCCACAAATCAAACCCAGTAAGTCAGCAATTCAAAACGAAGCATTAAATCTACTACATAGTCCCAAATATTTACCTAGTATAATCTTTTATAAACGTCGAATGAAATCATATATACCAAATCACATTGCAGTCCTTACATAAAATCCAATGCGCAATGTATTTACATAGTGAGGCGCGAAGCCTCTTTTACAATAGTAAAACTATTAAAAATGTTAAATGGCAAAGTCGTGAGCTATGGAACCATTACAAGTAATGGTGCAGCCACGGCCCAAAGATGCCAAACCTCACAACAAGAGTCCATTAAAAACTAGAGCAAGATACAATATAAACCCCGAAGGTAGAGTCAACAAGTGCCACATGAAACCCCAACCCAGTAAAGTTTTCCAACTCAAAAATGCCCAAAACAAGAGGAGGCAAGTAAATATTGCTAGCATGCTTACCATGGACATGAAGAAGAAGTCCCAAATCGATAGTGTAGCCTATGCAAACCCCGGAGTGCCTTCATGTTCACCTACAGACAAACCAACGATGCCATGAAAAGCATGACCATGCCATGGAGAATATAATGAAGCAATGCATTTTTACACAGAGTCGGTCTAGCTTACCTGCAAATCGATGGGGTCGTCTCCCTTCTCCAAATGCGCAGAGGCCACACTAAACCAAAATGCCAAAAACCATATTGCACAAGCAGCTAGTGACCATTAACGCATTCACAAACCTTCAGTTGGTGACCATTAACGCATGCACAAACCCTCACCATAGTTCATGGAATCAACATTATACCATATACCAACCAAGTCATATGTTAAACCCTCTATCCTATGGTTTCGCCACCCTTTAAATATCAGCGCAGACTTAGTACTTAGGACATGGTATTTATACCATAGTCTCCCAACCTTATGGTATGAGTAGTCCTTAACACTATCATATAGTATTTACAATGTTTATCAAGCTTGTGCAAAACTAGAGAAATTGCGTAATTACATCTATAGATGCACTACAAAATGAATGATCACTATAATAGTGACTCACAGATACGAGAGAGGGTGAGGCGCGAAAGCCCTATTCTAAGTTCATGACCCGAACAACGAGTTTCTCATTTGTAAGGTAAGAAGGTTTGTAAATTGAATCCTTGAATAACCCACTAAATGAGGAAGGGTTTGTCTGCATTCAAGCTTGTCCCACAAAGGAGAAAACATCACAACGTGCACAAAAAACCCTTGTCACAAAAAACATTATATATTATATGTTTTTTATTTTTATTATATATTATTTTATATTATATGACTTTTATTTTTATTATATGTTATTTTATATTATATAAATTGCCATAATAGTATTAGGATATTTTTATTATATCCTAACTTGAATAAAGAACCTTCACATTAATGAGGGAAGAACCATCTTGTGAGCATGGTGGTGATGATGATGATGATGATGATGATGATGTTGATGATGATGATTATGATTATGATGTTCATGTCGATGATGTCGATGTTGTTGATGATGATGTTGATGATGTTGTTGATGATGATGATGATGTTGATGACGACGATGACAATGGTGATGATGATGATCCTGATGATGATGATAATGATTGTGATGACGATGATGATGATGATTATCATCATCATGAGGATGATGATGAAAATGATGACGATGATGATGATGATGATGATGATGACGATGATGATGAAAATTATGATGTTGATGTCGACGATGACAATGATGATGTTGATCGTGACAACGATGATGATGATGATGATGAAGACGATGATGATGACAATGATGATGTTGACGATGACAATGATGATGATGAAGATAATGAAAATGATTATGATGATGATGAAGATGATGAGAATGATGGTGATGATGCCAATAATGATGTCGACGATGACAATGATGATGATGATGATGACGACGATGATTATGATGCTGATGAAGACGATGATTATGATTATGATGATGATCATGATTATGATGATGATGATGATCTCGATGATGATGATGATTATCATCATCATGAGGATGACGATGATGATGGTGTTGATGATGAGTATCATCATCATGAGGAAGACGATGATGATGAAGATGATGCACCATTTGTATCATCATCTGTGTCAAAATTGTAAGGATTGGCCATATCATCATCAGTTACGCTCATCATGTCATCATCGGAATAATATTCAACGGCATTGTCTGCTACATCATCTGATTCAACTATTCCTTGGACATCTTCTGTTGGATCATCATCATCAACTAACTCAAGTTGATCATGCTCTTTGTCATCATATTCTTCTTCCAGAGAACTCTCTTCATTACCATCATCTAGGTTATACTTTACCGGCCTTCCCCTTGGATCGTGTCTCACAACAAACGACCAGCCCACTTTACCTGGCACCTCTGAGTAAAATACTTGTTCACATTGGCTTGGAAGAACATAGGGCTCTATTCCTGGCACAAACAACCTTGTGTTTACCATGGTAAATCCATTATCATGTTCAATAATAGTTCTATCGGGATCACATTGATTCAATCATAACCTATACCATTTGAGAACAAATAGAACTACCTTAAAGGATTTAAATTCACACTGTATAATATCTTCCAAATACCCATAGTATCGATTTTCTGAGACTTCTGGATGTTTGTCAGTTCTAGATGAAACATTGGTAACCTCAAAGATAGCCAAAACCCCAGAATCTGATGTTTTCTTTGTTTCATCTAATTTTTTGATCCAATATCTTCCTCCATTGCAGACCATAGCCTTATGGTGTTTTACCTGCAATAAGCAATACACAAAAAAATTACACAACCAATCAGTCCTTATGCAACAATACATGGAAAAAAAGAACATGTACGTCAATAAGTATCAAACAAAATAAAATATTTAGAGGGATATTTGATTAATTATATACTTGCCATTTTATCTTTTACACCATATGCCAAATCGATTTCCCTTTCTGTTAGATTGTTATCTCCATTGCATTGTGCTTCTTTTACCAATGAAGCCACACCTTCCCATGATATTCCATGACTCGATTGTGCGCATCGTTCAATCCATACCTTCATCCAGTCAAGATTGTTTGTGATGTATAAATGAATTGCATCCCATTCTCGATCAACTGTTTAATGACAATAACCATTAAAATCAAAGAAAGGTGTAAATCTCCTGAACAAAGACGTATATGCTCTTAATTGAAGCAATTATGACTAGAAAATACAATTAGAATATGAAGGATATAATAAAAATCCAGTAGCTAATAATTACCTTTCAGCTTCCTCAATATACCTTTCCCCTTCAGTTTCTCCCCTTCAAATTTGTTATTGGAGTCCGGATCACAAATGCGACGTAAATTGAGCTTTGACGCTAAAATAGGAAGATATTCACTAACATACAACATGTTTTGGTATATTGTATATCCTTCCATCATAGAACCCTCCGAATGTGCTAGTTGTCTCACCAAACCCTTCATAAATTTCAAGTGCCTCTCCACCATCCACATGGACCTTGAGTGCACAGGTCCACACAACTCAATTGCCTCAACTTGGTGTCTGATGTAGTGTTCCTGTGCATTGAAAAATGCCGATGGTAGATACTTCTACATTTCACACATGAGACGAGGAATTTCTCTCCTCCAATACTTTATATCTTCTTTATGGATTTCTTTAGATTTCAACCATCTACAAGTGATGCAAACCAATAACGATATTTAACAAAAATAAACATTAAATTACAATATATTCTGAAATAGTGCACAAAAAAACAAATATAAATTATTATATGAAGAATTAAAGAAACACTAAGCACATGCAAGTAATCGCTAGTTACCTCATGTATTTACCAAGATTATATATAACTTGTTTGGCATTGTTGTCGAAGTTGTTCGGGAGAGAGAGAGGTAGAACATACTGTATCAATATACAAACCACACCATTTATTAAAAAAAGAGTATACAAACAAGAAAAAATTATATGGACATAACAATAATAATTACCTTGATGAAGACATGCCAATCATGTGTTTTGACCCCGGCAAAATCACATTTTTTAGTTATGATATTCTTCAAGTTTGCACAAAAACCAGTGGGAAATTTAATTTTCCACATTATTAACAACATTGCTTTGTTACTCCCTAAACATCCATGGAATTGAGTTTATATTAACTTGTTCTCCGTTGGTATGAAATTGGATGACGTATTTCATTGCATGGTTGCTTTCACAACTTTATCTTTCTCCCTCCTTAGCTCTAGTAGTCGCCATAAGGTTTCAGTAAATTCTTTCCAATATGCATTGTATCAAACAAATGAGCAATTTGTAGGTGCTCATAGTAGGGAAACCTGCTGAATTGAATAGGATAACTTTTTATTCCTCGTGGAAGACCATTAATGCCTCCATGATCACGATGGACATCATGAATATTAGTTTATAATTAATAAATTACATCATAAATCAAATATGGCCACTACAACAAACAACTCACAATAAAAATAAAAATACATAAAAATTCATATACGATGATCCATACGTACCATGATGACGATTTCTATTGTATTGCATCTTCCAAAGGTGAGGTGTCATTCTCCGTGGTTTTAATGCAGTCTCCTACTTCCCATTGGAAATATTTATTTCAGTTGTTTTATACCTGTGATTCTTAGAGAGGAAATGCCTATACTCATCAAACACCTCCTTTCTTAAGATTTTTTAACGTCAAGATTTTATCTTAGGACCACAAACTGGACATCCAAATTTACCCTTTGTCTAAAGACCTACAATATTTACATATGGAATATCTATGTCAAATATAATCATTTATAAAATATTCTAACTACTCCATATCATTAAATGCAATTAAAGTGGAACTTAAAATTACAAACCACAAAATGAAGTTAACTCAGGGGCATCGTGTATTTTCCATACAACCATCGCATGGAATTGAAATTGCCTTTGTTGTATTGTCGTAGTTATGCCATTCCATAACTTCAATAGCTCATCTATAAGAGGTTCGATGTATACATTCATATCTTTGACTTGGAACTTAACTGATTCATAATTTGAAGAACATATAAAATATATCATTATGAGAATCATTAAGATATATAAACCATGTAGAAGAGTAAAATAATAGATATATATATGAAATTAAAATACATATTACAACAAATGAGATGCCACAACTACATTATAAATAAACCAGTTTTTGTCAATAAAACCTGGAATAATCATTGACAACATTATGTGCTCCCTCTTTATTGACAACCATGGAGGAATGTTATTGTTGATAACAAAAATAGGCCACACCGTGTAAATGGATTTCATCTATGCAAATGGATTAACACCATCTGCTGCCAAAGAAATCCTAAGATTACATGGTTCTTCTTTAAAGTGAGGCCACTTTTCCTCAATATCTCTAAAAGTTGTACCATCTGCAGGAATTCAAATAACATCATCTTGACTTCTGTTCCTGGCATGGTAATCCATAAATTGCGCTATGTTTTTGCACCTAAACAATTGTTGCAAACATAGAATGATGGGAATATAACGAAGAACCTTCTGAGGCACCTTTTTTGTTACTTTATCTATACGATATCTAATTACATGACATTCCAGACATTCTGTTGCAAATTCATGCTGATTATAATATATAACATGGTCATCGGGGCATGCATGAATTGCTTCATAATGCATTCCAATCTCTTTCATGATGGAAGATAAATCTTGAAATGTGCGAGGTAAAATATTTGATGGTGGTAACAAAAAATCAGCTATCAAGGTACCCAAAAAAAAAATTGTTAATGTAATAAATAAATAATATGAACGAAACACGCTTCATCCGTACGTTGATCAATAATGAGTTAACAATACAATTATTAGAGGAATGCAAATAAACTTTATCACGATCCTATATATGTGATGGATTATTATAGATACCTTAGCATATGTGTGATTGCAATGTTTGAAAGACCATTCATAACCTTAAAGTTCATTATCAACAATATAGTTGAGAGAAGATTTGTTTTGGAGCCTTCATAAAGGGGTTCATATGCCTTATCAAGAAGAGTTATATCATGAACATCATCAAAGTCATCATCATTTTCATTATCAACATCATCGTCATCCATTCTAATGTTAAATGAATCATGGATTAATGTATTTGTACCATCATCTTCAATTACATCATCGACATGATCATCTTGTTAAATATGATCATTCACTTATTCTCCATTAAACATACATGCTCCATGATCCTGATCCTGAACTTGTTCTGAAAGCACTTCCTCTGGATGACATGCTATAGGGTGTCTTTCCTTTAATATAAATACATGGAAACATCAATAGATATACATTAATATATGAAAACAAAATAATACATACAATTAAAAAAAAAACGAATATAATAATGTTTATAATGCTAAATCTACAAATGGACGATATTCGTTCCCCCCCTCAGCGTGTCCATGTTCCCTGCAATGTTTTGTGGCTATTGAGATCAATATTGTTCTCCTCTTAAATCCCCTGCATTGAGTACACAGACAATAACATTTGCCATCACCCCTTCGTTTCGCTACATCCCATAGTCTAGCAAGCAATTGTCAGTTGTCTTCGTTTGGATCCGGAATATTTAATCTATTTGACATTTTGTCATAAAATTCGTTAATTAATATAACCGATTGTCTTCAAAAATAAAGTTCCACGCATCAACCATGCATCAAGGTTTTGTCAAACAGAGAGAAATCGAAGAATAAAAAATTCCCAGTAAATTGTCTATCGATGAAAAAATATTCCCACAACCACCCATTGAAGAATAAAACTATTCCTGAAAACGTCCATTGACGAACAAATAATTTTCACAATCATCTGTCTCTTCTACAACAAACATGTCGAAATGTTTAAAACAATTTATATTTATAATGGACATGCGTCGGATATTCGATGCCTTGAACAAAGGTACCGTTAAAAGTATGGGACCATAAAATTTAAAATCATGTAAACCTTAATTTTTTTTTGGGTTCACGGATGTCGAAGATCTGACATTTAGGTGTCGAATAACCGCCACTATAGGAGTCGGACATCCGACACCTATCTGGCATGGATGTGTCAGGTAACCGCCACTACAAGCGTCAAAATTCCGACTCCAATGTGTCAGATAATCGACATCGCTAGAAATATTTTGTTGTTGGCATTCTGTAGATTGATTGCTGTCCGACACATCCATGCGAAATGTCGGATGACATCGGATTCTGTCGTCAGATTTTGGGCTCAAATTCTGTAGTGTGTTGCACCACTACAATGATTCCACATGGCCGATACATATGATTCCATGGCACCCCAAAAATCACCACGTAACGATTTTGGGGTAACATGGTAGCTGGCATGGAATTATGTGTCACATAGGTAGAAGTTGATTGGGTAGTGATGTGGAGTTGATGTGGTCCAATCTAAGCAAGACACATGTCACCTCGAGAGAGTCCAAAATTGGTTGGAAGGTTGAAATTCTTGTTGTGAGACTCAAACCGGTGACGTATGTTATAAAAACCCAACGACTTGACAGTTGCACCACGTGTCCCTTGTGGTGGAAAATAATGAAAATCTATTTAAAATTGCATTATTATTATTGTTGACTAAATCGTCATTGATGCCAACAGGTGTGTGTCGGTGTGTCCTGGTTTCCCTTGAGGATCCCTTTAGGGTTAGAAGTCTGTCAATGTCAAAGTATACCTTTTGAACTTGTCAAATCCCAAGTCTTAATCCATTGGAGCCCTTGGGACAATGTCGAAAGAATTGTACACCCTTTAGAGCGTTTAAGTTCCCCTAAGTTGTTTCTATGGTTCCCCAATTGTTTCATTGGATTCCCTAGTACCACAACCTATTCTCTAGCACCCTAGAAAGAGTACTTGGTAGGTTTAAAAAATGTAGAACTTCAGAGAGTCCAAATGACCCATTATGTGGTCATGTGTGTTTTTCATGAGGTCAGGGTACCCTAGGAGACGCCTAGGAAGCCCCACACCTTGGTGGTGTTGGGGTCCTTAATACCCTTGATATGATAAGTATATGGTGGAGACCTCCTCCTTGTTGATGTTAAGTATGTGTATGTGAATACCATTGAATTCCTCATGTCTTTGATTATGTCCATTGAATCCTTTGACCTTTGAACTTATGCATAAGGGGTGAAAACATGAAGTTAGGAAACACGTTTGCTTGTTTTTTGACAAAACAAACTGCTATATTTTATGTTTTTCAACTTCAACCCCTTCAAAATGATATCTACCTTATGAATTTCACCTTGAAGTAAACACACAAGTTTTATAAAATTGAATTAGCTACGTACTCATATGTTTTTTTTTTTTTAAATCGACTTATAGTGGGGAAAGTTTGACGTCCACCAATGAAATATACTTTAAAATTTTAAGCATGAATAATGAGTGACCTGTGTGCACCACATTTTTCTTAGATATAGTTATTCATTTTAGGTAAACAAAATTTATACTCATAATCTACACAGATTGAACTTGTGCATGGACTATATTTTGAGGTTTTTCGGACTTGAGCACTATTTTTCATTATTTATCGAAACAACATAAGTTCAGAAAATGGTGCATTATCGACACATGTTAGTGAGATTAAATTTTATTTTTAGTGTGACTCTTATTGGAAAAACTAAAAGTACCCTTTTGAAGAAGATAAGGCAATTATGATATCTATGAATATTTCAAATTTTTTGGTGTTGTTGTCGTTTTGATATTGAATTTCCATTTCAGGTGATGTTCAAAGTAATAAAATTCTTAAGGGATAAGGTTTAGAAACAAATTATTAATAAATAGAAATTCAAACTGAAATGAAACAATTATTATAAAATTGGAAACTAGATTCAGAGATGAATCCATTTCTACCAAGTCCAACAAATAATGTTTAAAATTTGTAGGCGTTTGGGCTTGTTGAATTTGCAGGTTCCAGAAAGATGCCAGATATTTTCGCAGGTTTTGTTGACCATGAAGTCTCGGCTGAAAAATATCTTCCAAACTCTAGGTCGAGAGTTTAGTTCAAACTCTCATCCAATAGTTTTCAAACTCTCGTCCGAGAGTTTTTTTTAAATACAACACGGTGATTGGTTCAAAATCTCGGCCTAGATTTTGAGGTTGAATTTTTTCACGTGTTCATCCATGCTCCCTCTTTTATTTTTCACTTCGTTGTCATAAAATTGTTTCCTAGGTTCACGTTTTCACCCTAAGGTTACATGGTCTTTGGAACCTTTATGTGTGGAATCTTTGAAGTCCTGAACAAATCGAATAATTTAAGGGTATAATACCAAGAATTTAAAAATAAAACCATCATAGGGAGATAGTTCTCGTCAATCCATTTTCGTTGATATGTGTAGCATAGTCTGACTTCTTACAGTTCAAGAGATATGAATTTTTGAAGTTGGTGTACCCCACCCTTTTTCGACCAAACAAAAGAGAATTTAATTATTTATAATTTTGAATTGCATGTCGGCCCAGCTTGAGGTACTAACTTTCCTCCATAGCCTATATAAATAGAATATCAAGCATTTCATTTGTTCATCAATCAAGTCTCTCTTTGTTATTTCACCACTCTTGGAGAAAAGTGTGAAACTTTGTGGAGGAGAAATTTTAGGGCATCTTCATTCTAATTGACATAACTTTCTCATACAAAATAAGAACTACAAAATTCTTGGATCATTGTAAAGCTTGTTACGAGGGTTATGTGGTGACATGATATAGAGTTTATTTTGGTTTTTATAATTTTTCTTCATCTTTTGATCTTCGAAAAAGTATGGTTCATGATTTTGTTTTTCTCTTGTGATGGCACGTCTCTCATGGATAAAGTTCATCTTTGATCTTAGTATGTGGGCCTCTAAATTGGTATGAATATTTGAATTCATTATGGAGTCTATGATGATGATTTTACATACTTGTATGTTATTATATGATACACTTTATCATGATAATGCATGTGATACTAATGAACACTCTATGATGTTGATGCACTCCTATAAAATATGATGTACATCCATACCATAGTGTGTAAATTCTCTCCTATTCACTATGATGTATACTTGATGTTGATGATGCACACACGATTCACACTTAGAAGATGATGATATATATTTGATGATGAGGAGGACTACCCTATGATGATGATGCATACCTATGATGATGATGCATGATGATGCATGCAATATGTTCAGTGAAAGCATAGCAGATTTACTTGTTCAGTAATTATGTATGATGAGGTCTACAATGATGTACATGATTAGTGTATGGAAGTGAAATGACTTATTAGTATACAGTGATGAATTGACAGTGATCAGAGAGAAGATATTATCAGCAACAGGTTCAGTGATTGGTTGTTGATAGGTCCACAAGTTCAGTCCTCTCTTTCTTTAGGGTGCTAGGGTGGTGTTAGGGCTCACAATCTTGTGATTTAATCTATTGTAGTAGATTTTCAGTTGTAGCTGACGAAGCGTAAGGGGTTGTATCCCCTTCCATTTGTAGTTGGTAAACTTGTATTAAATTTGTCTACCCCAGTTGTTGCTAGGTCAAATTTATTTTTAAAAAGGATTATGTTGTTTTACCCACAGGACTTGGGTTTCCACGTCAAAAATATTGTGTACTGTGCATCTTATTATTTTTGTGTACATTGATTAAATGTTATGATTGGTTATTAGAAACTTTCTCTCGATTAAAATTTTTATAATATTGTGCAAATACTAATTAAAATTTCACCCCCCTCTCAGTATTTCAACAATTGGTATCGGAGCGCGTTCCTTCAAATCAATTCAACTACTAGAAGGAAGACATGGGAAAGTTTGATAAACAAAGAAAAAATGGAACACCCTTTTTTGATGGGAGAAACTATGCATTCTAGACCACAAGGATGAGAGCCTTCATAAAATATCAAGGAATAGAAATATGGAAAAGTACCGATAATGGGTACAGGGTACCAAAGACCGTACCAACAGATGCAAATGAGTTGAATCAATGCAACAACAAATCAAAGGCCATAAATCATCTTCTAGGTGCTATAAGCAGAATTCGTTTTAAAAAAAGTGATGAACTGCCCCTCTGCAAAGGAAATGTGGTACAAACGACAAACCACATATGAAGGATATAGTAAATTCAAGGAAGCCAAACTTCAAACGTACAAAGGACAATTTTAATAGCTAAGGATGTATGAGGACAAAGACATAGCAAACTATATTCTTCGACTTGATCAACTTGTAAATACCATCATAGTTTTGGGAGAAGAAGTTGAGTAGGCTATAGTTGTTCAAAAATTTCTAAGGAATCTTCCCAAAAGGTCCAATCCTAGGATCTCTTCCCTTGAAGAAAGAACAGATCTGAAGACTATGACAATAGATCAGCTACATGGGAATCTGGTGCCCTATGAAATGAGAATTGAAGACAAAGACACATCAAGAAAGGAAGCAACATTCAAGGTCTCCTCCAAACAAGCTGGGGAGAAAAAATCAACAAAGGACAAGCCAACAAGTGATGATTCTGGTGATGAGGAAATAACCAACTTCATATGAATATTGAAGAGAGGTACTAAGAACTACAAAGGTAAGTCACCTCTTAAATGTTTTTCATGTGGAAATATAGGTCATTTTGCTTCTAAATGTCCATATGCAAAGAACTCGGATAGTGATGAAGATGGAAGCTTCAAACCCTACAAGAATTACAAGAATTACAAGAATAAGAACATAGGAACATTTGCAAGGAAGAAAAGTATCTATACAAAAGGGACAACAACTCATCCAATGAGGACTCTGACAATGATAGTGAAAATGACTCCAATGATGACATTGAACCAGATAAGGTACTCTTTATGGAAATAAACTCAAATGAGGATCTTAATGGTTATGAAGAATCTGAAGATGAAGGTGAGGTAGATATTGAAGCAGAACTTATAAGCGCCTTAAAAGAGTTGAAGAAAGTCAGGAAGGAGAACATGGTACTTAAGGAAGAGGCACAAGGGTTTGAACAAATCATTGTTGACTTAAAGGTTAAACTAGAAGAATCCAAAAGAATCGAAGACTCTCTTACTAAACAACTGATGGCAAGTATGAAGGAAAAATATAATCATGAGGCCGAGATAGTGTCTCTGAAGACAAAATTACAAACGAAATATATTGGAAAGAGTTATGAAAATAGCTCCAAGATTATAGAACATATTATCATCAATAAAAATCCTTTCTCTCACAAAACCTGTATAGGGTACAAGAAAATTACCGATGAGGCCTCAAGCTCAATGACGACAGGTAAAGAAGAAAATCCAAGAACCTATGCAGAAGTTGTCAAAGACTCTACAAATGAAGAAGAGATCGAATGTTAACCAGAACAATCCATACCAAAAGGAAGGCCAACAGAAAGACAATATCTCAGAAGGACAGTTGCTTCATATGTTCCCAGGTATGAACATTTCTTTTATGGGTATTGTTTTACATGTGGATGATTTGGACACAAAGTTGTAAACTATTTTCAAAGAAGAAACTTTGAAACGAGGAATAACTTTGCAAGCCTCAGATGGCCATAGTACAGTAAAATATTTGGTCCCTTGAGATCAGAAATAGAATGTTACAAGTGTAAAAACTTTGGACATATAGCCAGAGATCGCAGAATGAAGATGCCAACAGTAATAAATGAGGAAATGTGGAATAAGGTATGGATCAAACGAAAGGACAAATACGAATCTAGAATTTCTCTTCAAGCTCAGAACGCCAGCTTTGGTGAATGGCATGTTGATAGTGGTTTCTCCAAGTATATGGTAGGTAACAAAAGTGATTTTGTTAATATTGAAAAAGAAAAAAGATTTGTTTCCTTTGGAAACAACAATTTACCAACAGTATTGGGGAAAGGAAGAATGAAGCTTTGAAGTAAAAAATCCCTGATTGAAAATGTCTTGCTTGTAGAAAACATGAAGCATAATATGCTAAACGTTAGTTAGATGGGTGATCAAGGACATGAACTCCTCTACAACTCAAAAGGATGTAGAATAAGGAAGCAAGGATTGGGAAAATTAGTAGCCATAGCCACTAGGACTCTCAACAACATATATTTGTTGGATAAGATTGAGTTTGAGAAACGCCAATTGGGAAAAGAATATGAAATATGGATTTGGCACAAAAGAATGTGGCATATGTATTTTAACAATTTAGTCAAAATTTACAAAAACCAAGTAGTTCAGAATATGCCAGAAGTTACAAAGCCCACTAACTCTGTATGTGAACAATGTCAACATGGAAAACAAACAAGAGTACATTTCAATAAAAAATAAAGTTCTTCTAAAAAACATTTAGAGATCGTTCACACTGAACTATTTGGACCAACCAAGAGCAAAGGACTGAATGGTGAAAAATATTGTATTCTACTTATTGATGACTATACTAGGATGACATGGGTATATCTTCTCAACGGGAATTCAGAATATTTTGGATGTTTCAAAACCTTCAAGAAACTAGTCGAGAATGAAACATGATTGTGAATCAAGTGCCTCATATCCAACAAAAATGGATAATTCAGTTCAGATGAATTCAATAAGTAATATGAAGAGCATGGAAAAAAAAGATAGTTTTCAGTTTCTAGAACACCTTGGCGAAATGGAGTTGGTAAAAGAAAGAATATATCAGTAATGGAGATTTCTAGAACCATGTTGAATCAATCTAATTTGATGACACATTTTGGGGACATGCAGTGCATATAGCAGTTCACATATTGAACAGAGGATTACTCAAAAGAAAAAAAATTATAAAACTCCCTACAAGCTATGGACAAGAAGAGTGGAAAACGTATGACACTTCATAATATTTGGAAGGAAGTGCTATATCAAAAGAGAAGATAAGAAGATTGGAAAATTTGAATATCAAGTAGACAAGGGAATATTCATTGGATATTCATCCAAAAGGAAAGCTTACAAATTCTACAATTTGAGATTAGAAAAGGTGATCAAAAGCATCAATGTGAAAATAGATGAGGGAAAACTAACATCATGCAGAGAAGACGCAAAATCATCAGACGATGAAGAAGAGGAATTTTCTGATCAGAAAGAAATGAATAAAATTAAAATGGAAGAACACCTAGATGAAGAACAAATCACAAAAGATGAAGAACTTGATCACCCAACTATGGAAAAAGAAGACCGGAAGGATCAATAGATACCTAAGAAATGGTTCGACAAGAATAATCCATCAGATCAAATTATTGGTGATAAGGATGCCGAAAAAGGAACTAGAAGAAGACTATCCAGAAGAAATGAGAAGGTACGCTTCTCTCTATTGTCTACAACTGGACCAAGAACTTTTGCAGAGGCTAGTATAGATGAGCAATGGTTTAAAGAAATGGACGAATAATTAGATTAAATTGATAATAATGAAACATGGGAACTTGTTCCTAGACCAAGTAATAAGAATGTGATCGGCACAAAGTAGGTTTTCAGAAACAAAATGAATGAAGATGGACAAGTGACCAGAAACAAGGCTTTATTGGTTTGTAAAGGCTATGCTTGAATCGAAGGAATAGGATTTGAAGAAACATTTTCACCAGTAGCCAGAATGGAAGCTATCAGAATGATATTGGCTTATGCTTGCACCAAAGACATCAAAGTGTATTAGATGAACATAAAATCATCTTTTCTAAATGGGGATTTAGAAGAAGAAGTCTACATTGAACAAGGAGAAGGATTTCATCTTTCATAAAACAAGGACTATGTATGCAGACTCAAAAGGGATTTACATTGGAGAAAAAATTATCCTATATCTTGGTACTCCAGATTGGACATGTACTTGCAACAAAAAAAATTCAAGGTGGGAAGTGCAGATAGAAATTTGTACATCAAAAAGGACGACGAAATTATACTCATCACTGAAGTATATGTTGATGACATCATCTTTGGAAGTGATGATGATTCATTGAGTCAACAATTTTCCAAGGACATGCATAAAGAGTTTGAAATTTCAATGCTCGATGAATTAGCCTTCTTCTTGGGTATTTAGATATCTCAACGAACAAAAGGAATTTTTATTTCTCACACGAAATACATCAAGGAAATGTTAAAGAAATTCCATATGGAATATTGAAACCTGTGAGTACTCATATGATCACTGGTTCTAAACTGAGAAAGGAAGATGAATATAAAGAATTTGATCAAAGGATATATAGATTAATGATTGTAAGTATTCTATATGTAACAAACTCAAGACCAGATGTGATGCAGGCCATTGCACAAGCTACAAGATTCCAAGCTGCTCCAAAGGAAACTCACAATATAATAGTTAAAAGGATCTCCAGATATCTAAAAGGGACTATGGAGTTTGTACTTTGGTATCCAAAAGGAAATGATCTAACATTGTTAGCTTATTTAGACACACATTGGGCATGATGTGTTGACAACAAAAGAAGAACTAGCGGAACAAAATTATTTCGAGGAAATTGTCTAGTATCTTGGTCGAGCAAAAAGTAGTCTTAAGTGTCCATATTGACCACCGAAGCAGAATATATAGTAGCAACAACTTGTTGTACTCAGATTATTTGGATGAAGCAAACCCTTGAAGTCATACATGTGACATGTGATGAGCCAATTCAAATTCTTTGTGACAATACGAGTGTCATCGGTATCTCCAAGAATCCAATCATGCACTCCAAGACCAAGAACATTCCTATCAAGTTTCCCTTCCTTCAGGAACAAGTCAGAGAAAGTAATATAAAAATAGATTATATTGGTACAAAAGAACATATTGTAGAAATATTTATGAATCCTCTCCTAAGAGATACTTTTGAGTACCTTCGAGAAAAATTGGGAGTCATGTTATCTCCTAATTGAATTGATCCATATTCAACAACACATCAGCATGAAAGGGGGGCAGTAGTACTACAAGGAGTACTCTTTGGAATTGATGACAAAGGGGGAGAAAAATTTGAGCGAGGAAGGTAAAGGAAGGCTCTTCAAAGTGGGAGAATTGTGAACAAAGAAATATATTTCTAAAGGGGGGCTTTGAAGTTGTCATCGATGACAAAGGGGGAGATTGTTGACTAAATCGCCATTGATTCCAATAGGTGTGTTTCGGAGTGTCTAGGTGCCCCTTGAGGAGCCCTTCAAGATTAGAAGTCTGTAAATGTCAAAGGATACCTTTGGACCTTTTCCAAGCCCAAGTTTGAAGCCCTTGGAGCCCTTGGGACAATGCCAAAAACCATGTACACCCTTTAGAGCATTTAAGATCCCCTAAGTTGTTTCTATGGTTCTCTAGTTGTTTATTTAAATTCCCCATTACCACAACCTATGCCAGAGTACCCTAAACAAAGTCCTTGGAACTTCAAAGAGTCCAAATGGCACATTATGTAGTCATTTTTGTTTTTAATGATGTCATGGTACTTTAGGAGAAGTTTAGGCACCCCCACACCTTCATGGTGTTGGGGTTCCTGATACCCTTGATATGATGAGTATATGGTGGACACCTCCTCCTTGTTGATGTTAAGTATGTGGATGGTAATACCATTGAATCCCTCATGATTTTAATGATTTCCATTGAATCGTTTGACTTTTGGAACTTATGCATAAGGTAACATGGTATTTGACACCTTTATGTGTGGAATATTTGAAGTCCTAAAAAATTTGAAGAATTTAAGGGTATTATACCAAGAATTTGCAAATAAAACCATCATAGGGAGATAGTCATCGTCAATTAATTTCCATTGATATGTGGAACATCTTCTAACTCCTTACGATTGAAGATATATGATTTTTTGAAGTTGGTGTACCCCACCTTTTTGGCTCAGCCAACCAAACAAGAGAGAATTTAATTATTTGTAATTTTGAATTGCATGTCGGCCTAGTTTGAGGTACTAAATTTCCTCCACAACATATATAAATAGAATATCAAACATTTCATTTGTTCATGAATCAACTGTCTCTTTGATATTTCACAACTCTTGGAGAAAAGTGTGAGACTTTGTAAAGGAGAAATTTTTGGGCATCTTCACTAAAATTGGCATAACTTTCTCATACAGAATCATAATTACAAAATTCTTGGATCATTGGAAAGATTGTTACGAGGGCTATGTGGTAACATGATCTAGAGTTTATTTTGGATTTTCAAATGTTTCTTTATATTTTTATCTTCGAAAATATATGGTTCATGCCTGTGGGTTTATCTTGTGATGACACATGTCTCTCATGGATAGAGTTCATCTTTGATCTTAGTATGTGAGCCTCTATATTTGTATATATATTTGAAGTCATTATGGAGGCTATGATGATGATGTTGCATACATTTATGCTATGATATGATACAATCTATGATGATAATGCATGTGATACTGATGTACACTCTATGATGTTGATGCACTCCTATACAATATGATGTACGTGTATACCATAGTGTGATGATGCTCTCTTATGCACTATGATGTATAATTGATGTTGATGATGCATACACGATGCACATTGAGGTTATGATGATGTATATTTGACGATGAGTATGCATACCCTATGATGATGATACATACCTATGGTGATTATGTAGGACAATGCATGCCTTATGTGCAATGAAAGCATAACAAAATTACTTATTTAGTAATTGTGTATGAAGAGGTGTACTATGATGTACGTGGGAAGTGTATGGAAGTGAAATGACTTATCAGTATACAATGATGACTTGGAAGTGTTTAGAGAGAAGATATTATCCACAGAATGTTTAGTGATTGGTTGTTGACAGGTCCATAGGTTCAATCCTCTTTTTCTTCAGGGTGGTAGGGTGGTTCTGGGCTCACATCTTATGAGTTAAGTTGTTGTAGAAGCTTGTCAGTTGTAGTTGATGAAGCCTAAGGGGTTGCATCCCCTTCCAGTTGTAGCTAGTAAAGTTGTATTAAATTTACTTACCCTAGTTGTTGTTGGTTCAAATTTATTTTAAAAAAGGATTCTGTGGTTTTACCCCACGACTTGGGTTTCCACGTCAAAAATATTGTGTATTGTGCATCTTATTATTTTTTTGTACATTGATGAAATGTTATGATTAGTGATTTGAAAATTTCTCTAGATTAAAATTTTTATAATATCGTGCAAATACAAATTCACCCCCCTCTTAGTATTTCAACAATTATATGGTGGAAAAGTGGGGGGGCAATTTCCCTTGCTAAAGCTGGTGGGTCATCCAAATTCACCCCTAAAATTGGATTACCGCCAACAATATGACAGAAATACACCAAGCAAGACGAGATCCTGTGGGTCTCCCAGGGCCCAATATTAGCCTTCTCCATATGCTATGGGTTAGGACTTGGGAAGTCTACCCACCTTTTATTATATAAACACCAAAATCACCATAGCCTGGGGAGCAGACCACACGACCCAAGCCCCAATTTCGAGCACACATAGGCTGAGAGTAGGAACAAATACCGAGTCAGTATGACTGTCATTGCTGATGTATGGACCGTACGAATTCGTACATGTACAAACTGCCATGTGTCCATTAGGGGACCTAGGCTTTTTCAAGGGTTAGATTTTCAACTACTTATAAGCATG
Organism: Pseudotsuga menziesii; assembly: GCA_001517045.1. Taxonomy (NCBI): domain Eukaryota; kingdom Viridiplantae; phylum Streptophyta; class Pinopsida; order Pinales; family Pinaceae; genus Pseudotsuga; species Pseudotsuga menziesii. The sequence goes on from LPNX010262554.1 coordinate 634,914, forward strand.
CAATGTTTTATGTCGATCCTCATTGTTTGGGCCTTCTAAATGCAATGGTGTAGTCCATCATTTTTCTGATTAGTTGATTTGTAGGTCATATCCAAAATTCAAGGTATAATGATGTATTTCCAAGTAACTTGATTTTGTTGAGATTTATAAGAAACAACCTCCCCATTACAGAGAAGGCCCTGAGACATATACCTGATAGGATGAACTCCATTATAAAGTTTGGGTTCTTGTTTTTTTATGGCATATGCCTCTCTTGTGTGTTTCTCTTCATATGTGCACATTTTATGTTCTTGTTCTTTGAATAAAACAATCAATTATAAGTCACTGAATGCAAATGGTCCTGATCACAAAGTCTATCATATGAAGGGAATTTCAACTTGAGTATCTATGAGTCTTTCAAATACCTCTCCACTTTACAATCAAACTCTTAGTATAATTTAATCTATACTTGGAATAGTATCTCTAATAAACAAGGAACAAATTTACCTAGTTTATTGAAGAGTTCATACTTAAGCTTGAGGGAAAAATGCTTTTGAAAAAATGTAGGAATGTAACAATGAAGTGAATGATATATGAAAACTCTGTAAATGTTGAAACGCCAAACAATTGGAGAAGGAAGATTTTATTTGCTTAAATGGAGAAATGACCCAATCATAGACCGATCTGAGAGGGGAATTTGCTGAAAGTAATTAACCCTGAATTCACATTGAAAATCAAGTGTAAAAATGAAATAGTAGTACATCATTACCCCATACAACATATTTGAGGTTAATGTACTCGGTTACATATGGACATTCATCATGCAATACGATGCAGAAGTAAAAGGGACCAATGTTTACATGTGGCAAATATGGGATTGTAAATTACAGTGGAAAGACCTCAAGCTTGAGAAAATTCCACATGCACACTTTGAGTTCAATAAATGCAAACAACAATAAATCTTGAGCCAATCTCCATAAAATTCTATTATATTTAATGAGTTCAAATTTATGCTTATGGTCAATAAAAATAGACCTTGGGTCATGCCACAAATTCATTCTCCAGGTGTCATTAAGAAATACAAACTTCATTTTATGCAATGCCTAGTGTTCATATGTATCTAAAAACATAGAATGCCAACACGCCACCACTTCCTGGGCTATAGAACCCGAGAAGGAATCCAACGCCACAAAATAAATTGTAATGTATAGTACACGATATAAAAAATTTATTAAAAAATTGTTTAATATAAAAACTCAACTATAATGTTAAATTTTAGCGTTTCTAAAAAATGAGGTGACATACATATCTAATAATAATAATAATAGTAATAATAGTAATAATATATTTTTAAGGTCACAACCAAGCTAGACACCAATTCGATGTATGAGACCCCCTTATTTGTGGGACAAGGGACCCCCTTTGTGCAGAGATGTAACTGCTAATATCTACAGAGGTGTATATACCCTACCTTCCTTTAGATTTAAACATATGACCTCCTAGGAAGAAACATATATTCTTAATCATTAATCCCAATCAGGTTGTACTAACAACCTACAACAAACTTAGTCTTCTATTTAAATTAATGTTATTGAATTTTGGAAAATTTCAACTTATTTTAAATTTTAAAATGCATTGTATTGCTTTAATTTTGTAAATGTAACATCTATTCAGGGTATAGATTGGACTGTGGTGTCCTCCTCATTGTTGAGAGCCTCTCTAAAATAATGCTCTGCAAATAAAAGTTACTATGCCAATTATCTCAACAATTATCAACATGTATGCATGAGAAAATACTAACCAATTTTGTAATTAATGAACATCTCACCATAAAAATATGCAGTGTGATAAGAAACTAGGTTTCGTTAGTAGCAAGTGGAGCCATATGTTGAACATCAACCTCGCTCGCATGCACTAATGGACCAAAGTGAGGCTACATTCACCAAATGCTAAAATAGTTAGACATCACCCATGTGCATACATAATGCAAATGAACTATACATGTACAAATATTCAAGTAGATACCTCGTGTGATGCATCCTCATTGTAGATGAAACCTCAACTGGATTATCAACCATCCCTCTAAGGACCAGCATGGAGGACTCTCCATCCTGCTATTGTGAACATGAGTGTCAAGGTTAAAGGTAGAAAAATCTCCTTTAAGTTGGGGAGCTGTGCTAAATTAACACCTAGGTATTGTGGATCGTTTGAGATATTGTTAAGAGTTGGCCTAGTGGCTTATCAGTTAGATTTTCCACCTAATCTTAGAATACAAAATGTATTTCATATATATTGAAAAAGTATGTGCATGATGCTACTCATGTAATCGATTGGAATATTATTTAGGTAGAACTAGAAGGATATTTTCAAGTGGAACCAGATTGTATCCTCGACAAGAGAGAAAGTTTTCTCCAGAATCATCACACCATTGGACAAGTAAAGGTGCAATGGAAGCACCTTAGTCCAGATGAAGCAACCTGGGAATTGGAGAGTCATATGCGGGAGGCATATCCAATTTTTTTCTAGGAAGACTCAGATGATACTTAAGCAACATCGAGGACAATGTTGAACTTAAGAGGGGGTGTTTGTAACCCACCTAGAACTGAAAAACATTTTATTTTTTAGAAAACATTACTTTAAAAATTATTATCAAATTTTATGTTGTTGACCAAGGATGCTCAAAGATGACTATAATTAGAATATTTCATTTATTTAAATAATTAAAATAAGAGACACCTATCCAAAGAAGATTGTTGTAGAGTGTTTAGTGACCCACTAGGAGGAATGATCTGTTGTAGAAGGATAGAATGACACGTGGCATCAACAACATTCACTTTATAGTTGTTGCAGGAGGCAACATCCCTATAATTGTGGTGATGTTCCCTTGAAGGAGGAACTGAGCAAGTGGCTCATTTGATTGCAAAACTGGCCAAATACCTAGGCAAGCTTATATATACCATAGAATGCATAGGAGTCTCACGCCATTTATAAGTGATTGGAGACTTTGTGATTTTGCTGGAAACTGAAAATTTAGGCACACAAAAGGAATTTGATGAGGAGAAAGCTAAAGTGAATTGCCGAGAATTAAGTCTGCAAGTGAGGTTGCTAAGGTACATAGAATATTGTGCAGGATTCTACATAGCATCTTCGTCCTAGTGGTTCAGTGAATAGGCTCAGGGGTCCTAAGGCAAGTGATCTTGGCTGCTTTCAGGAGACATTTGGGAGGAACGGTCTTCTTTGGTTGTTTGTCCCCTTCGACATTTAACCGGTTCTAAGTGTTTTTGTATTTAAATTTAATTTCATTCTATATTTATATCTGTAGCATATTATGAATGTTAAGTTTACAAAAATGTTAATTGTTTTACTATAATAAGTAGGATATTATTTCTGTTTCCTATACATTTATCACTTAATGAATGCTACTGTATACACAGGGATTCTTAATGAAATTTGTAGGCTATCATATCTAAAATAGTTTCATATTCTGTATATAAACTTTATCTGACTATAAACTTTATCTGACTATACATGGTATACGTAGATAAATTAGAATTTAGTATTTCTTTAGATTTATTCTCTAAACCTCAGAGTTTAATAAAAAGATTAAATTAACGATTATCATAGTTTAAAATAAAACAATGAATATTTTATAGTTAGCACTTGTTCTTTTTAAGAAACTTTATGGCTTACAGGAAAGGGATAATGACCCCACACACACGAGTACTAACCCTGTATAGAACAGTGACAACCGGAAGGCTTAGTATTTATATTAATTTGCACAAATATTTAACTAAAAACAATCGAAAAGCCCATATCTAAGTTTAGGTTAAAGCCCCCCGCTTGGGTATTTTTAATGCTGTGAGAAACACATATATTTTGTTACAAAATATGATACCATTGAGACTCGTATTTCTACACGAGTCATTTTTTTAATAGAATATTTGTTTTGCATTAAATTATAAATTGTGTATTGATGATTGTGTCTCTATCTCCATTTTTATCGTTTTTGTTTTTTTGTAACAGAAGTGTAGACTTTTTTTAATGTATACAATATTTGTGGTATTAAACAATGTTTCAATTTTGTGAAAGTGATTATGGTAACGGGATTTTTTTAGGTGGAATTGTTGATGGAGAAGGTAGTTCGATTGGAATGAAGATCATTGAGTACATTCTTGAGAGAAGAAATTTTGGAAAAATATCTCAAGAAATTTTGGAAAAATAACAGCATGGTCACATAGAAGTGGAGAATTGATACTAGTCACATGGGATGAAAGGGAACAAAGATGACAATTAAATAAATAAATTGTTGGAGATCTTTACGTCTGTTATAATGGATGTTTTGGATCCTAAAGAAGGGGCATTGCAGTGGATACATTTGATTTGAGTGCTGATGAATGGAAATAAGAAGCTTCAAGAGAAGAAGTTGAAGAAGGTCATAATGTAAAGGAGATAATCATAAGGGCCGTGAAAGATTTGATAGCTGGTAGATTAACATGGATACTTATAGCTACTCAAGCTTAAACTAACTAAACCTTGATACACTCATAAATTGGATTGGGAAAATGAAGAAATTCAAGCAAATCAAAGACCTTGGGAGAGTAAATATTATAAGTACCATGATAAGGGATCATCCATACTTTGTGAAAATGAATAATTAGTGAAGAAGAATAATGAAAATATAAGCTTTGTAGATTTGGGCTTGGGAAAAGATAGTTGTCATGGTAAAAGGGATTTCTTATTTGTGTAAATTATTCCCAGAATATGTTAAGGGAGCTACAAAACATGAGATAGAAAGAGATGATGGCTAACAAATACACTAAATAGTTTCATAGGTTCTACATCAATTATAAACAAACAATTAAAGTGAAGGGGACATTTATAGATCCATCAATGGTATCATATATGCTATACAAGACAATATTGCGATGGTGATAAGATAGTGTTTCATAGAGTCATACAAAGATTAAGAGAAATGATCAAGAAACAATCATAGATCTTAAGTCTGGGAACAAGAGGAAGTGGTAGTAACAATAGAAAAGCGAAAATAATGCAAAAGATACAAACACAAGTTCTATAAGTTAAAGTTTATAACAATATGATATAACAATATTATTAAGCTCATAGAGATCGAGGATGTCCAATGTGAAGAGGAGGAAAGCTCGATGGAACAATATTCAAGAGAACAAATATAAACAAAGACCATAAATATGTTCTCATTTTCAAGAGAGTGTGTTCATAGCAAAGGAGAAACATAAAGAGAAGAAGTCAATGCAGAGACAATTTAATATATTTAAAACTCACTGAAAAATGACAAGAAAATATTGTTCAGCTATTTTTAACGGAGATAGAAATGAAAATTTGGTGTCTATTCAGCTCATTTAGAAGTTGAGTATGAAATATACACAAAATCTATATCTATATATAGTCTCTTAGATACAAAAGGGTCATCCCGCAATCATATTTGAGTAGTGATTGGTAATTTTTGAAAGGAGATTATCAAAACAAGGTTTTATTTTATTTTTTTCCAATACATACCCAATAACTTTATATTGAAAAGCCATAAAAATTCAATAGAAATGATGTTCACGTCACAGATATTAATATATTAATAAATTTTCTAGAGGTGGGTGGAAGAAGATGTAGATTGTTTTCCATGAAAGAAATTGAAGTCATCATTAACAACTACAAAGAAAAACTGAATACAACAAGACAAATATAGAAATATGAGAATAGGAAAATGTGATGTTTCACCCGTTCAAGAAAAGATATCAAATTTGTGATTAACATCAACTTGAATAAAAAAAAATATTATATAAATGCTGTTGAAGTTTGAGCGAGTTATTTCACATGAATTTCTATAGAGTCTAAACCTTGTAAGGTGTATTTCAAATGAGTTGTTATGAATATCAAAATAATTATAAAATATATTACATGTCAAATGAGAGAACTTGAAAACAAATTTTAAATCAAAAGTATGTATTAGGGTTTTTTAACCAAAAATATACATAAATAAAATAGAGGTATTAGTTTGTAGTAAATTCATAGCTAATATAATTAATAGTTGAGAAATCAAGTATATAGATTTAATACATGGAAGATAATATATATGATAATACATGGAAGAGAGTACTTATTGTTAAGTCTGAATTTTGTTTCTTCAATTTTGGTTTTGTTTCCTTGAATTTTGGTTTGATTTCCTTTTTCTTTTAGGTTATTCATTTACTTTATTTTGATTTTTCCTCCTTTAAGAAATTTTGTTTAGTGTTTACATGAAATTTTGAGCCTACTTTGAAATTTTTAGTTTTAAGCCATAGGTTTGTTTTTGTTGAAGGAGTTTTAAAGTCATTTTATCAAATCATGGATTCACAAATGATTATTTTGAGCTTAATAATGCATAATCATTACCCTAGCAGCTTTTAAACTACATGCAGAATGATCAAAAGCTGAAAAACAGCGATAAAATAGCACTTAAAATATTCTTGTAGTGCTGGGGTTAAAAAACAATGAAGCCGCGCTACAAGAATATCGTGGCCTTTGTTTTTCCCTGTTTTCTAGCAAAATTTTGTCACGATTTCAAATGCTGAGTGACTAATCCCCTGCTGTGAGCTGTTTGCTACGTGTGAACTCCAGATTAATCATGATTCCAAGCATTTCCAAGTCGTGAGGCAAAACGTGGTGATCATTACTCATAATGCGTTTGATCTTGACAGGTAGCAGCGAAATTTGGTCTAATGCGAAGTGAATTTTTACATGCATGCATGTTTTGATGATAAAGAACTTAATAGAATGACGATGGCGACCTAAACACGTGGAGATTGCAGTTATAAAGTCGAGTGGGGTTTTTACAGTTGCTCCGAAAACTAGGGCTTTTTATTCTGACATCTGTAATCAAATCAAACTCATCAAGACACCTGTTCAGCCATTAAACAGCTCGGAGACTGACTTAAAGCAACTTTAGTGGAGCATTTAACAGCTTTCTGGCAGGTTATGATACTAAATACACAGGTTTTATGTTTCATGCTAGAGATGGACTGTCATTAGAGTGATTGAAATGGAATGAAAGTTATTAGAGGCAGTGAGGAGTTTAGAATACTTCAAATGACCTAAGTCTCCTATGCTTCTGATAAACCTAATCTGTATTAGGAAAACAAAGAAGCTATCAGTGAAACCTAAGAGATTTGAATGAAACATCACCTAGCTGGTCATTAATTGAATCCTAAAAACTTATACAGTTTCATCCTCTGAAGGAAAATGGGCAAGAGTGGTAAAATTAACAGAGCAGAACCTACTGATGTAGGGTGGTTTGAAAAGTTCCCTAGATGTGTTGAATTGTTTCAGCAAGCAGGTTGGATAGACTTTTTTAAGAAGATAGATGGGCATAATACAGAGGTGTCCTGTAAGTTTGTTCAAAGTTTAAAAAATGATATGGTGACCTTTAATACTCTCAAATTCAAGCTGACAGTAGAGCTGATCTCAGAAGCCACAGGGATTAAAAATGAGGGTGAACCATGGTTCAAGAAGCTGCCTTTTGACTTTGATCCACAAAGATATCTTTTACCAAATGTCATCCCTCACTGGAATAAAGGCACCCTTATTCAAAATTTTAGAAAGGAGTGGATTGAGCCAATCAGGATACTGCAGAGCTATGTTACTTGTGAGGGCAGGTATGCTTATGTATACAAGTACCACTTCAGGTTTTTGCAGCACATGGTGGGGGTGTCAAAGATGAGCTTGCCATTTTTCTTTTTGAAAAGCTTGCAGAAAATGTCCAGTAGGGTTAAACAGCATGACGATCATACATCTCAATCAATCTTCCATCATGGGCTAATTAAACTGATTATTAATACTGTTTTGCAACATGAAGGGAAGACCTGGTATTTTTTTATCTTTTGGTCTGGTTTTCAAACCAAAGAAGAAGATCAAAAACCTAAAAGGCAAGCTGACAAGGGTAAGGTTTTAATGAGAAAATTAGGACAGAGGCCTAAGCTGGAGGATAAAGAAGAGGTCAAAACTGAGAAAATATCAGAGCAAGTGGAAGAGGATAATAAACCTAAAGTATTTTCAGTTAGTAGCAAAGGCAAGTACTCATTGTTTGAAGACCAAAAGTAGCTGCTACAGCCCATGGTACCAACAGAGGTCCCTCATGAAATGAAAACTGTTGATACAAAAAAGGTGACTGAACATGAAGAAGAATTGCAAGTCAAACAGAGAAGCCCCATTACTATATTGTCTGATGATGAAGGTTACCTTTTAGAAGAGGAGCAGGTAGAAAAAACTACAGTTGAAGTTGAAACCTACAGAGAAATTCCTACTTCAGGAAGCAAAGTAGCAAAACCTAACAGAAAGAGGAGTAAACTTGAAGCAGTAGAATTGACTGATATCCAGCATCAAAGAAAGGAGCTGAAAATGCCAGGAGAAATAGCATCATATTGGATACCTAAGACTAGGTCAAAGAACAAAGCTAAGACTGAACATGAAAAAATTGCTCAATCCCAAGTTATACACAAATGAAGTTACTGTGTTAGATGATGTATCTCCTGATGAAAATCCAGAAATTAAGAAAGCTAGCAGAAAAGGGAAGAAGCCAGCAGCCATAAAAGCTCCTTATGTACATCCTGGAGAAGTCAAGAGTTCATCAAAATCATTAGAAGATTCAAGCAAGCCTGCATCTAAATTATTTGCAATAATCCTTGAGATAAAAAATAAACTCTTAAAACAACAGCACGAAGAGAAAGCTAACAAATGTCATGTTGAAAATCAAGAGTGGGATGAAGAAGATGAGCTTATACTCAAAGAAGCAGGAATTATAAAAGAGCCTAGTATTCCTATTGATATCTCAGACTTTTTAATGAACGATGCAAATATACCTGAGATCCGTAGTTTTGATAAAGAAAATTTGTAGGAAAGTATTCAGCAGTATAAGAAACAGATGAAATACTTGCAAGATGTTAATGATGGGTTGATGAAAGTTAACAGAGGGCTTATAGAAGAACTGCAGGATGTCCATAATCATTTCCAGGAGTTGTCAGAAGTATCCAAAGAGGTTCTCAGAATGAAAAGAGCTACTGACATACATTCCACAAAGTTGGAGAAAACAGTCCAGGACCTACAACAGAGAAATGAGGAGCTCATAAAGAAGATTAATGACATGAAGCAGAAGAAAAAGAAAGCAAAGAAGAAGTCACAAGCGCTAGATGGTATTGCCTTGTTGGCTGAAGCAGCAAAAGATCTTTAAGCCAGTTGTCATTTAGTTAGTTGTTATCTTTTAAGTAAACACATATGTTAGTGATTTACTATTTTTAGCATAATTTGTAATTTTGTAACTTTGTACATTTTTACTTTACCTCAGCGAGTTGATAGATGCAGTTAGGGTTTTAGACCCAGCTGATTTTGTAAAGAAACTCTATTTAAGGAGATTAGAGAATCATTAGCAGGGTTCTGATTTTTGGGAGCTATAGGAGGTCTGCAGACTGTTTGTATCTTTAGACTTGTTCAGAGCTAAGTATTGTGACTCTTATAAGCATTTGCTGATGAAATTATGAGATATACATGACTTTTATCCTTCACTTTTTTCTTTGTTGGCTTCATTATTGAACTTGTTTAGTTTCTTAATAGATATATTCATTGCTGGTTAATGTGTATTTGCTGGTAGTGCTTGTCTGTTAGGTATGAACTTCAGCATAGTCTTTCTGTTGGATCTTGTTGATATATCATGCATCTTTATCATCTTTTGTTTATGATCTAGTTGTTATTTTGTTTCTGAATGTATTCCTTGATAGTTGCTAAAGCTTACAACCATTAAAACACTATAGAAACCCTAAACTTTATCTGTTTTATTGAATTTTATCTTGAGTGTGTGTTGGCTTGTTTCTCTGGCCTTAGAAACAATTTCTGGCACAAACATCTTTGGCGCCATTGCCGGGGACGAAGCTGAAGCATATCTTCCCTGGGATACTTATTAGTTTTCCTGGTTTAGGAGGTGGACTTAAACCAGCATCTTTTGAAGGATATTTTTCACCAAAAAGTTGTCACAATGGCTTCTAAAGGAATTGGAACCAGGAGCAGACCTACTTCACCGTTACATTCAGGGGTTTCAGACCCTGAACAGATCTTGAAAACAGTAAGAAAACTCTGAAGGTCTCAATCTTTATCAGCCCTCTGTGACCCTGACCAGTTGGGTGTTTCATTACATCCAGCTGAAGCCTCACCTTGGATAAAACCTACCATCCCTGAGAGCACTTTTCAAGTTTTTACTAATCCTTAAACCTTTTTGAAAGCCAAGACTGATTCTCCTGGTAAAATACCTCTCTTTCAGCTGAAAGTAGGAAAGAGCCCTTTTCAAACAAGTTCAAGTCAAGCTTCCTCATCTGCAAAGACAGTCAGTCCAAAGATGGCAGCCCAAAACCCTCCCATGGATATGATGGACCGGATGGTTGCAGCCATGTATGCACCATTAGTCTTACCTTATCCTTTACATGCTTTGCCTGGAGGTGATTACTAGAAATATATGCCTAGGTTCAATGGTCAGGGGGAGACCACTGCTGAAGAACATTGGGAGGCTTTCCTAAGTTATGCTGACAATCAAAACATTGAGATCAAGGATGTATGGATGAGGGTATTTGTTCAGAGCCTTGATGGGGATGTAAGGAAGTGGTTCAGAGAGTTTCCTGCCAACTCAATCACTATTATTGAAGAACTCTGTGATCTTTTTATGAGGCAATGGGGAGACACAAAGGACCACACCTACTATATAACTAAGTTTGGATCTCTCAGAAGGAAAAAAGAGGAGACTGTTGCTGATTTTTCCAAAAGATTTAACAAAATGTATAGTAGGATTCCAACAGAAATTAAGCCTACTGAAACATCAGCTAAGCTCACTTATCCCAATGCCTTTGACCATGAATTTTCTTTATTGTTGAGAGAAAGAAGACCTATCACCTTGCTGAACATACAAGATGCAGCATTGGAGGTAGAGTCCAATTTGCTAGCTTCAAACAGACTTAAGAAAGAAACTCCCCAGCAGCTTTATGAAAGAAAAGGAAAGAAGGAAGCTGTTTCAGGAAGTGCTGCTCCTCAATCTACTGAAACCAAGATAGATGAGATGGCTAAGCTAGTGAAAATTCTCACTGCCAAACTGAATAAACTAGAGCTTGAAAAGAGTTCTGCCAAACCTGCTCCAGAAGCTGAAAGAAATCCAAATAACTAGAATCAGTTTAGAAGGCAATTTTCTCCCAAATTTATACCAAGAGAGCACAGGAACAATGATATTTAGCGAGAGAGGAGAGAGAATGAAGATCAAAGAGTGCCCCCACCTCTTCAAAATAATGTAGCTGATGAAGAAGAAGTTGATGAACAGCTGCTCTTTGAAGAGACTGAGACTGATCAGGATATGAACCACTTTGGAGATGGATTATCTACAGGTTTTGTTACTGAAGAAGATTTTCTAAATTCAGAATATTATGATGCTGTTATGTTTAAAGCTGAGGATGAGATGGAGTTAGAAAAGACTGTTGTAACTGCTGCTATTCATCAGAATGGACCAAAGAAGACTATAAATCTCAGATCAGGCCCAAAGCAAGTGGTGCAGGCCCCAAAAAAGAAATCTGTTGTTCCTGCTGCAAATGTTCCTACTGCAGATGTTCCTGCTAAACAAGTACCTGATCCTGTCATAGAAAAGAAGCAATCTGCAGAAAAATCAAAGAAGAGTGCTGAAATTGATGAGGTAAACAAATCTGTCCAGAATTTCAGTTTGGAGAATGAACTAGGGAAGTTAAAGATTCCCGTGCCTTTGAATGAGTTAATAAAGAACCCATCATATAAACAAACAGTTCTGAAGGTGATGAATGTACCCAGTAATTAGCTTGTTTCAGATACAGTTAATTTGCAGGAAGAAAGCCCAAGAATTTTTATTGGATCAGCTTTGGCTGAGAAGACTGAAAATGAGGCTGGTGCTTCTCCTCCCTTTTATGTCACCTTGACTGTCCATGACCAAATGATTCACAATTGTCTTTTAGATTTAGGAGCCTCCAACAATTTGATGCCAAAAGTTGTAATGGAAGCCCTGGGCCTCAGTATCACCAAACCTTACCATGATCTATATGCCTTTGACTCCCGAGCTGTGAAATGTTTACGAGTAATTAAAGATATGGTTGTCAGCTTAGCCCAATTGCCTATGAAAAGTGTGATAATGGATGTTGTAGTAGCTGACATTACACCAAAGTTTGGCTTACTTCTGTCTAGGTCATGGGCTAAAAAGGTTGGGGGAACCTTACAAATGGACCTTTCATATGCCACCATTCCAGTGTTTGGTGGAGAAACTAGAAGACTGTATAAAGAACTGCAGTTTGCTTACATAGTGACAGATGACAAGCATCCCACTAATCACCCACTGTACTCTGTTGATAAAGATCTTGGTACATGCATGTTACATTTCAGTGATGAGGATAATTCAGCTGGTCTGTTACAAGTGGAAAAAGATCAGCCAATAAAACACAGCAGAGAGGAAGAAGATGTATTGTGGGAGTTGTACTTTGATGGATCCTCGTGCAAAGAGGGTGCTGGAGCTGGAGTCCTACTCATTTCTCCTGGAGGTGAGACAGTGAAACTCATGTATAAGCTGGAGTTTGTTACCACTAACAATATTGCTGAGTATGAAGCTCTGCTACTGGGACTGAAAGCTGCTAAAGACTTAGGCATTCAGCAAATTGCTGCATTTGGTGACTCTGAATTGGTTGTTCAGCAGGTCAAGAACAACTATCAAGTAAAGCAGGGTTTGCTGAAAGTGTACCGGAATGAGGTATGGGATATGCTTGAAAACTATTTTGTAGCATTTAATATCACTCATATTCCAAGGAATCATAATGAGACTGCAGACACATTAGCTTTGGCTGCCACACACTTCAGAATTCCTAAAACCACTCAGCTGAGGTATCCCATAGAGGTGAGGTACAGACCATGTGTACCGGATAATGTGAGGCACTGGAGGGTATTTGAAGATGACATTGAAATCAAAAAATTTCTTGATCTTACAGATGAGTTCACTAATGCCCAAATTGATCAAGAAGAAGATGAAGAGGATGAACAGTTAGATGAATTTGCTGAAAATGAATCTGCTGAAAATAAGTTTGCTGAACATGAGATAGCAGGTCATAAAATTATTGAGTTGAAGATTAATTTCATCCCAAAAGGTTTAGTACCTTTAGAAAGAATATTTACCAAAGATGATACTCCTTCAAATCCAGTGGTTCAATCTTCAAAAGACAATGTAGTGGACTGCAACATTGGTTCTGCTGAACATCCAAAAATGGTAAAAATTTCCAAATCTCTGTCAGCTGAACAAAGAAATAGATACCTCAAACTTCTGAAAGAACATGTAGATGTGTTTGCCTGGTCTTATGAAGAGCTGAGAACCTATGATACATCAATCATTCAGCATAAGGTCCCTTTGAAGCCTAATGTTAAACCTTTCCGACAGAAACTAAGAAGGATTAATCCAGCTTTATTTCCTGTGATTGAGAAAGAAGTAAAGAAGCTGCTGGATGCAAAGATAATAGTGCCTCTCAAGTACTCTTCCTGGGTTGCTAATCTGGTTCCTATCAGAAAAAAGAATGGGGAAATCAGATTATGTGTTGACTTTAGAAATATGAATAAATCATCATTGAAAGACAACTATCCTCTTCCTAAGATTGAACAGGTATTGCAGCAAGTAGTTGGAGCTCAGAGGATCTCTATGGTGGATGGTTTTTCAGGGTACAATCAGATTGCAATGCACCCTGATGACAAGGAGAAGACAGCCTTTACAACTCCCTGGGGGACATTCATGTATGACAAGATGCCTTTTGGCCTGATGAATGCTGGAGCAACATTTCAAAGAGCAATGGACATTGCCTTTGTTGGAGAAAAAGATAAATTTGTGGTCATTTATTTGGATGATATTACTGTTTTTTCACAGTCAGATGATGAGCATCTGAATCATTTAAGGCAGACCTTCCAAAAATGCAGAAAATTTGGCCTATCCCTAAATCCCAAAAAGTCACATTTTGCTGTGCAAGAAGGTAAATTACTTGGTCACCTTGTGTCTGCTGATGGCATCCGAATAGATCCTGAAAGAGTGAAAGCTATACTGAAGATCAGTTTACCCAGGAGCAAAACAGATGTTCAATCATTCATTGGCAAAATTAATTTTCTGCGGTGGTTCATTCCCAGTTTTGCTGAGACTATTAAACAAATTATAGCCATGTTGAAGAAGGACCAGGAAGTCAGGTGGACTATTGAAGCAAAGGTTGCATTTGAAAAAATCAAGGTGGCTCTTACTGAAGCACCTGTGTTGGTAAGCCCCGATTTCACCAAAGAATTTCTTACTTTTTCATTTAAATTAGAAGACACAATTGCAGCAGTTTTACTTCAGAAAAATAAAGAAGGATTGGAATAGCCTATTGCCTTTTTCAGTAAAACTCTTAGGGATTCTGAGCTGAAGTATAGTTTATTAGAAAATCAAGCTTATGCTCTGGTGAAGGCTTTAAAAATTTTCAGAATTTATGTCCTGCACTCAAAAGTTATTTCATTTGTTCCAAATGCTACTGTGAAAGATGTTTTAACACAGCCTGATAGTGAAGGGAAGAGAGGCAGATGGATTGCAAAGATCATGGAGTATGATGTGGAGATCAGACCCACCAAGCTTGTTAAAGGACAAGGTTTAGCCAAGCTATTGGCTGGTTCAAATTGTCAAGCTCTGGGACTGCATGTTATGGCTGAAGAAATAGCTCAAGAGGAAGAGCAAGCAGCATTGAAGAAAGAAAAGATCATGGATTTCTATTCAGCATCTACCTGGTATGCAGACATAGTCTATTTTCTGTTATTTTTGCAATGTCCTGAGCATTTAGACAAGAAGGCTGCTAGATCTTTGAAACTCAAAGCTACTAAGTATTGTTTGGTAGAGGATCAATTGTTCTGGAAAGATCCAGGGGGTATCTTGCTCGGATGTCTAGATCAATCTGAAATAGGAGAAGTGATCTCAGAATCCCATGAAGGTGCCTATGGAGGGCATAAATATTGGAAAGCAACAACTTACAAAATTTTATGAGCTGGATATTATTGGCCATCCTTATTGACAGATGTTTACCAGCAGGTAAGAGCTTGCATTCCCTGTCAGAAATTTGCTGGTAAGTGGAAATTATTGTCTTTGCCATTGAAACCTATTGCAGTCAATGCCCCTTTTCAACAATGGGGTCTGGACTTTATTGGAGAAATCAATCCAGCATCTTCAGGACAGCATCATTGGATTTTGACTGCAACAGATTTTTCATGAAATGGGTGGAAGCTATTCCCACAAGGAATGCTATAGACAAAGTAATCATGGACTTTATTGAAGAAAACATCCCGAGTCGGTTTGGTTGTCCACAGAGATTAGTAACAGACAATGCCAAGGCATTCAAGTCCAAGGCAATGGTGGCATTTTGTGAAAAAAATGGCATCATTCTGAAGCACTCAACTCCCTATTATCCTCAGGGAAATGGTCAAGCTGAATCCTCCAATAAGAACATTATTTAGAGCATTAAGAAACTGCTGAAGCATAACAAAAGGTCTTGGGATTCAATGCTGAAGTATGCATTGTGGGCAAATAGGATTACACTGAAGCAGGCAATTGGTACTTCTCCATTTCAGTTGGTTTATGGGACAGAGGCAGTATTCCCTGTTCAATTGGGGATTCTAGTGATGAAATTCCTCCAGAACTCTCAAGAGGAACCGGATGATATGCAAAGGAGAATCTTTGAAATGATAGAGTTACAGAAAAATAGAGAGAAGGTAGATGAAAAAGCTCAGCTGTACAGAGCCAAGATTAAAAACAGGTTTGACAGGAATATTAAAGAGCATACTTTCTCAGAAGGTGCGATGGTTTTAAGGTGGGATGCAAGAAAGGAGCAAAAGGGTAAGCATGGTAAATTTGACAATCTTTGGTTTGGCCCTTTTCTGGTATCAAAAGTGTTAGAGAATAATACTTTTATCTTGCAGTCCTTGGAAGGTGAGGAATTGTCTAGCCCTGTTAATGGAGGATTCCTCAAGCATTTCTACAGTTTATAAGAGCATGTTAACTGATCATTGTACATACCGGTGTGAGTGAAGTAGAATACAGACTCCATAGCCCAATGGAAGTTTGCAGACAGGTAGATAAACGATAGAAGGCACTGGTCTATAGGTTCTTGAAGCCTCACAGGGAGGACTTCATCCCGCAGCTGCAGCCAGATGTTAAGTCTGAATTTTGTTTCTTCAATTTTTGTTTTGTTTCCTTAAATTTTGGTTTGATTTCCTTTTTCTTTTAGGTTATTCATTTACTTTATTTTGATTTTTCCTCCTTTAGGAAATTTTGTTTAGTGTTTACATGAAATTTTGAGCCTACTTTGAAATTTTTAGTTTTAAGCCATAGGTTTGTTTTTGTTGAAGGAGTTTTAAAGTCATTTTATCAAATAATGGATTCACAAATGATTATTTTGAGCTTAATAATGCATAAGCATTACCCTAGCATCTTTTAAACTACATGCAGAATGATCAAAAGCTGAAAAACAGTGATAAAATAGCACTTAAAATATTTTTGTAGCCCTGAGGTTAAAAGACAATGAAGCCGCGCTACAAGAATATCGTGGCCTTTGTTTTTCCCGGTTTTCTAGCAAAATTTTGTCACGATTTCAAATGCTGAGTGACTAATCCCTTGCTGTGAGCTGTTTGCTACATGTGAATTCCAGATTAATCATGATTCCAAGCGTTTCCAAGTCGTGAGGCAAAACATGGTATTACTCATAATGCATTTGAGCTTGACAGGTAGCAGCGAAATTTGGTCTAATGCGAAGTGAATTTTTACATGCATGCATGTTTTGATGATAACGAAATTAATAGAATGACAGTGGCGGCCTAAAAGCGCGGAGATTGCAGTTATAAAGCCGAGTGGGGTTTTTAAAGTTGCTCCGAAAATTAGGGCTTTTTATTCTGACATCTGTAATCAAATCAAACTCATCAAGACACCTGTTCAGCCATTAAACAGCTCGGAGACTGACTTAAAGCAAATTTAGTGGAGCATTTAACAGGTTTCTTGCAGGTTATGATACTAAATACATAGGTTTTATGTTTCACGTTGGAGATGGACTGTCATTAGAGTGATTGAAATGGAATGACAGTTATCAGAGGCAGTGAGGAGTTTAGAATACTTCAAATGACCTAAGTCTCTTATGGTTGTGATAAACCTAATTTGTATTAGGAAAACAAAGAAGCTATCAGTGAAACCTAAGAGATTTGAATGAAACATCACCTGGCTGGTCATTAATTGAATCCTAAAAACTTATACAGTTTCATCCTCTGAAGGAAAATGGGCAAGAGTGGTAAAATTAACAGAGCAGAACCTACTGATGTAGGGTGGTTTGAAAAGTTCCCTGGATGTGTTGAATTGTTTTAGCAAGCAGGTTGGATAGACTTTTTTAAGAAGATAGATGGGCATAATACATAGGTGTCCTGTAAGTTTGTTCAAAGTTTAAAAAATGATATGGTGACCTTTAATACCCTCAAATTCAAGCTGACAGTAGAGCTGATCTCAGAAGCCAAAGGGATTAAAAATGAGGGTGAACCATGGTTCAAGAAGCTGCCTTTTGACTTTGATCCACAAAGATATATTTTACCAAATGTCATCCCTGATTGGAATAAAGGCATCCTTATTCAAAATTTTAGAAAGGAGTGGATTGAGCCAATCAAGATACTGCAGAGCTATGTTACTTGTGAGGGAAGGTACGTTTATGTATACAAGTACCACTTCAGGTTTTTGCAGCACATGGTGGGGGTGTCAAAGATGAGCTTTCCATTTTTCTTTTTGAAAAGCTTGCAGAAAATGTCCAGAAGGGTTAAACAGCATGAAGATCATACATCTCAATCAATCTTCCATCATGGGCTGATTAAGCTGATTATTAATACCGTTTTGCAACATGAAGGGAAGACCTGGGATTTTTTTATCTTTTGGTTTGGTTTTCAAACCAAAGAAGAAGATCAAAAACCTAAAAGGAAAGCTGACAAGGGTAAGGTTTTAATGAGAAAATTAGGACAGAGGCCTAAGCTGGAGGATAAAGAACAGGTCAAAACTGAGAAAATATCAGAGCAAGTGGAAGAGGATAATAAACCTAAAGTATTTTCAGCTAGTAGAAAAGGCAAGTACTCATTGTTTGAAGACCAAAAGCAGCTGCTACAGCCCATGGTACCAACAGAGGTCCCTCATGAAATGAAAATTGTTGATACAAAAAAGGTGACTGAACATGAAGAAGAATTGCAAGTCAAACAGAGAAGCCCCATTACTATATTGTCTGATGATGAAGGTTACCTTTTAGAAGAGGAGCAGGTAGAAAAAACTACAGTTGAAGCTGAAACCTACAGAGAAATTCCTACTTCAGGCAGCAAAGCAACAAAACCTAACAGAAAGAGGAGTAAACTTGAAGCAGTAGAGTTGACTGATATCCAACATCAAAGAAAGGAGCTGAAAATGCCAGGAGAAATAGCATCATATTGGAGACCTAAGACTAGGTCAAAGAACAAGCTAAGACTGAACATGAAAAAATTGATCAATCCCAGGTTATACACAAATGAAGTTACTGTGTTAGATGATGTATCTCCTGATGAAAATCCAGAAATTAAGAAAGCTAGCAGAAAAGGGAAGAAGCCAGTAGCCATAAAATCTCCTTATGTACATCCTGGAGAAGTCAAGAGTTCATCAAAATCATTAGAAGATTCAAGCAAGCCTGCATCTAAATTATCTGCAATAATCCTTGAGATAAAAAATAAACTCTTAAAACAACAGCAAGAAGAGAAAGCTAACATATGTCCTGTTGAAAATCAAGAGTGGGATGAAGAAGATGAGCTTATACTCAAAGAAGCAGGAATTATAAAAGAGCCTAGTATTCCTACTGATTTCTCAGATTTTTTAATGAAGGATGCAAATATACCTGAGATCCGTAGTTTTGATAAAGAAAATTTGCAGGAAAGTATTCAGCAATATAAGAAACAGATGAAATACTTGCAAGATGTTAATGATGGGTTGATGAAAGTTAACAGAGGGCTTATAGAAGAACTGCAGGATGTCCATAATCATTTCCAGGAGTTTTCAGAAGTATCCAAAGAGGTTATCAGAAGGAAAAGAGCTACTGACATACATTCCACAAAGTTGGAGAAAACAATCCAAGACCTACAACAGAGAAACAAGGAGCTCATAAAGAAGATTAATGACATGAAGCAGAAGCAAAAGAAAGCAAAGAAGAAGTCAGAAGCGCTAGATGGCATTGCCTTGTTGGCTGAAGCAGCAAAAGATCTTTAAGCCAATTGTCATTTAGTTAGTTGTTATCTTTTAAGTAAACACATATGTTAGTGATTTACTATTTTTAGCATATTTTGTAATTTTGTAACTTTGTACATTTTTACTTTACCTCAGCGAGTTGATAGAGGCAGTTAGGGTTTTAGACCCAACTGATTTTGTAAAGAAACTCTATTTAGGGAGATTAGAGAATCATTAGCAGGGTTCTGATTTTTGGGAGCTATAGGAGGTCTGCAGATTGTTTGTATCTTCAGACTTGTTCAGAGCTAAGTATTGTGACTCTGATAAGCATTTGCTGATGAAATTATGAGATATACATTACTTTTATCCTTCAGTTTTTTCTGTGTTGGCTTCATTATTGAACTTGTTTAGTTTCTTAATAGATATATTCATTACTGGTTAATGTGTATTTGCTGGTAGTGCTTGTCTGTTAGGTATGAACTTCAACATAGTCTTTCTGTTGGATCTTGTTGATATATCATGCATCTTTATCATCTTTTGTTTATGATCTAGTTTTTATTTTGTTTCTGAATGTATTCCATGATAGTTCCTAAAGCTTACAACCATTAAAACACTACAGAAACCCTAAACTTTATTTGTTTTATTGAATTTTATCTTGAGTGTGTGTTGGCTTGTTTCTCTGGCCTTAGAAACAATTTCTGGCACAAACACTTATGAAAATAATATTAAAGAATATTTTTATTAAAAATAAGCATTCCACTAGCCAAACATCACTCATAAGACTATGAAGGGCTACGTATGTCTTCAATCATATAAGGCTTAGGTAGCCTTTCATAATCTAATGAGTCATTTTTGGTAAATATGATATACCCAACAACATTTCTGGTCATATATAGCTTCAATGGTGATTTAAGAACTTACCTAACTCTTCATAGTGTTATGACCAGTTTTTTCTAAACATGATGCACCTAAAATCACCATGTTATAAAATCAACTATATCCACTAGTACAAAATGAAAAATTAATGACTAAAAAAATGACTAAAATCCAATTATAAATGATTATTTTTGAGTCGGTGACTAATAGTAGCTAATTTTCACTATCTTATAGCTTGACTACCTTAGTCGTATTTCACTTAGTCATTAATAGCTTAACTTATTAGTCATTGATAGTCAATGATTTAGTCATTGATTTAGTCACGGAGTTAGTCACTGATTTAGTCACTCATTGCAACAATTAATGACCAAATATATGACTAAATAAACTACTAGATGATAACATACTAATGACTAATATAAATACGACTAAAATTTAGTCGCACTATAAGATACGGGAAATTAACTACTAATAGTCATATATCTGTGAATTTAGTCATTTTCGTAGTCACAACTTTATGATAGGGCACGGAGGAATTGAACCGCCAACCTCCTACCTATAATTAGAGAGGTGCTCTACCATTGAGCTAGCACCGTTTAAGAAGTTGTTATTTCTTGATAATGATGATATTCAAATAATTTTTCCATCATTCAAACATACAAAGTAATGATTAACAAGTTACTATAGATTCATAATGGCTTACCCTGTACTAGTACTTCAAGTCATTTTTGTACTAAATAAATATATTTGAAAGACTTGAAGGACTATTACAAGGTAAGACATTATGTATCTATACTAACTTGATAATCGTTATTTTGTATGCTAATTCATCACATTCTACACAAACAAATCTTTTCAATTATAACCAATCCAAGCATTAGTGTGTTTGACAATCCAATCTCCCCATTGAGTAAACAATTTAATTTCATTTTTATAGATACTCTCCATGCAATGATCAAGTTTTTAAACTTCCAAGTAGCCTCCAACAATGTATTTCAACCAAAATCCAACATATAAAAAAATTATATAAGAATACTCACAGAAAATATTGGCATGCTTTTGTTATTTGAGTGTCACTCTAAGTTAGATTTATTAAAATCAAATGATAGTAACATAACTATTTTCAAATGCAACATATATAACAAAAAAATGTAGAAGAAATACTTCAAAGAAGACAAGGGGAATATATTGGAATGCTTGTACTATTTGAGTGCTACTATAAGCAAGATTTATTGCAATGAAAGGATATGAATGTTGGTTGGATTAATTGTCTATTTAATTAAACAGCTGAAACTCCCAAACATAAATTATCAACTCGATGAAGTCTTTTGTTTCAAAGCTATCGTGCAATATCTATGCAAACACAATTTCTACTTGAAGCTGTTATCTACTGGTATGACATCGAAACCGTTTGTAAACTAGATCACACCTTCTTGAAAAGAAATCAAACCTAAATCCTATTCATAAATACAAACTGTAAATCTAATCACACTTCAACAAAATCAATTCTTATGAAACAAGATCTAATTGCATAAATCTAAAAGAAGTGTTGTGTTGACCAACATTCTATCAAAATGAATTAACATGAAAATAACTATGATAAATCTAATGAATTAAAGCATGAACTGAATAATGAATTAACCCATGTCTCAGATTTTCGAGATTCATTTCCATCAGATCGCAAATCGAGACACGAATCAAGGCATTCTTATCTTGCATGCAAAGTTTTGTTAAGGCTGTAACAACTAGCTATGAGTGTCATGTATGTGGAAAATCACTCCACAAACCATCATTAGTAAAATTATGCATAATAGTTTTAAATTCATTAAAAATAAAGGAAAATAATCATGATTAACCACTAAACTATCAATGGAAGTAACGTGGTATTTTACAGGCAGTTACAACAAATGGATGGAAAATGGAATTATAAATGGATAATAATATGAATAAAATTGATGAAATATATGTCGATAGGTGATGAAAATATGGAAAAATACATGACCCAACAATGAATAAGATTTATTTCATCTCACAACCAAAAACATGTTCAATATAAGATCATAACCATCAATGCTATGAAGTTTTTATTGGGAGTGATTATCCCATATAAAGGGATTGATGTCACAACAATATATAGGAAGAAAGATAATTACATCTAAGGTCAAGAGATTCCATGTCCAAAAATGTCTTGAATTAACCCCACAACCATTTCCCACCCAAAGTTATGTTGGAAAATAAAATGCACCATTCACAAGGTGAACACAAGATTGTATTTTATGCCTAGAACATTTTGCAAAAATGTTTTGGTTGATTGAAGCATTTCTTCAACACTTTCACTAGTTGCATGGGAGGATACATTCTTAGACAATACATGTAAACTTTCTTCCTCCGTGAGATCACTTGTTTGTTGGGTTGTATTGTAAGCATTATGTGCTACAATTCCTCCCCATGAAATCAATTTCTTAATGGTTTACTTCCAGAAATTATGGCAACGATTTTACCCCATGAAAATATCTTTCTCGTACAAGAAAACACACGGTCATTAATTCCCAAGAACAAAACTTTTGAATGAATTTCTTCAAGTAAGAAAATCCATGAACTAGGCATATTCCATTACCAATTGGTTTACTAATGTGAAACTAAAATCAATTATCTCATATATTACTAATTGAAATGCTAATAAGGCATATAATTCCCAATTCTTCTACAAAACCAAAATTCTAATTAAAGCTAACAACAATTACCTTATTCCTCTTTAAAATCAAAATGCCCAAATAGAATCAACAAGTAGTTCAAGGGACTTGGCATTGTATATCAGTTCAAATATATTTTTCCAAACATTCAAGAATTTCATTGTATACTCACAATCTAGGTGCCAGATGAAATGATCAAATCTCTTCTTAAACGAAAATCTCAAAAAATTTAATAAATAGAGTTGTACAAAGGCTTGATCAAACCATTTCCAAGAGCTCATTTTTTATTCAAGAACACAGTTGGATAACATTCCATGCATATCCGTTGATTTGGATTGGCCCATGCAGAAAATAAACAAACAACAAAACTAATATATACTCTGTCTATGTAATTCAAACAAGGTTGGGAATAATTATAACCATATCGAATTAAATTCATAGCAACAAAAGATTCCAGGACAAGGAATACACTTATCTAAACTGATGTTACAGGAAGCTACTTTCAACATTCTGCCAGCTACTTCAGATTGCACATATGGTCCCTCTTAGATGCCAATGCATTCCTTAGAAACGTCTAGTGGCATGCAAGGGCCACTTAAATTTCAATTATTTCTAGGCAATGTTCATGATTCCTCAATATCAAAACTAAATATCCATGCAGTTGATGCTATGACCTATTTTTCTCCAAACCAAGCCAGGATTACTACATATTAGCACTATGTACATCCATCAATTCCATCAAATAGTTCATGTTCTGAGTCACCATCACGAGGTTCATTAATGGGAGGTTTGGTTACTCCTCCATCTTCTTCTAGCCTTTTTTCTTCTGGATATCAAAAGAAAGTTGTGGAATTGGAATATGAAAGGTTTTTACCTGAAATGGGGTCGTGACATGATAACATTTTAGGGCTAGATAATATTTATTTTAATACTAAAAGCTGAGCTTCTATATCCTACAAACAATTAGTCTCTGCTGATTTTATACAAGGTAAATTTCCTTCACTATCTACTTTTGAATTTTTGCGAGCATAAGAAAGCTATGATTTAGTTCAACCAGGATACACATTTGTGTACAGTTGGAAACTTGGCAACATCTGAGTTACTAGAGAAAAGGACATCCAAGGTTGTTGATGCCATTTAATAAACAACCACTTAATCCAAAGTCTCTCCCATAACTACATAAAGAAGACATGTAAACTAAGCAAAGAACATTGAAATTTGGTAAGTGAAATCCTACAGGAAGGTGAAAAACCTATTCATATTTAATTTAGACCAGCATTCTTGCTTGAGAAACGAGAGAATGCAGAACATCAAATTTCATGTAAAATCAAGAGGATAGTCATCTAAAGAAATTCCCATATTACATAATGCAATCATGAGAGGACATGCAGTCCAACCACACTTATTATTAATTGTTTTTGATAATGAGAAAATACTTGAAGTGCAGCTTGGATTGAAGCCACTTCTTCAAATTCCACAAAACCATAACAGAATCCTCCTTGCTGCAAACAAAACCAATTACCTTGATACATCAATGGAATAAAAATTAATACGGACTTCTCCTACAAAAAAACCAAGTATATTCTCCAAACCTTAATCCTCACTTGAACCCCAGAAGGATTAATTGCCCCAAACGTCTTGAATTCTTGCTCAAGTTCGACAGGGGTAACATTGACAGGAAAGTGCTTGATATAAATAGACCACCCATTTCCTAAATGTGATAATTTATAGTTGCAAAGTGATATTAAGATAACATAGAAGAAGGTTGGTAGGATAACTTAAATATAAAAGAATGACCATATGCAAAATTTAACAACTGCTTCGGGGAGAGCACTGTTATCTGTCATATTGGCAGGAGTGGTACTAAAGGAGCCATTTGCATATTTATTTGGTGGAATGGAAGTAGTTTCTTAACGCTCAACAATTGCAGTCACACAATAACGCCATAACACCATGTTGGTCTCACCCTCAGCATGTTGGTCTCACCCGTATGCCCAAGCCAAGGTAGTGTTGCACAACTCCAAATGCCCAAAAAAATAAATTGGACAAGTCTCCTAGGTTTGTGATAGTTTATATTAGAGAATTTCTTTCACACATCCTTTAGTTCAAATGTGGGAAGAAGATGCAACTCTTGTAGGAAGTTGGTTTTAGGATTGTCTCGGATTCCCTTCACCATGACCCAGTTAGGGGAAGCAAGTTTGGAGGGATATATAATCATTGTGCATTGAATTTGTGATCCTATCTTCACAAAGGGATTGCTTGAGAAGGTTGTTCCTATATCGGAGTAGCACTTGGCATAAGTACTATGGTGCCCTTCCTTTTACAATCTATCTAGTAGGTTGCCAACGTCGGAAAGAGATTGAATGAAGGAAGAATATGATCCATAATTAGTGTTGGATGTCATGGTTTGTTCAAGAGATGCTTGGTCGAGTTTCCAACCATGTCATAGGCTTCATTTTAGAAATATTGATATGTAGGAAACACTTGTTAAGGATGCACTCAGGACTACCTTGAGGAAAAGACAATCTGCAACAGACCTTTGGAAGCCAACATTGTATTGTACTTGTGGACATGCCACTTCAAGCAAGGTTAAAATATTGGTTTCTCTTGTTAATGGCATTTCCTCTAACATGTGGGGTGCTACAAAACTATTTTGTAGATTAAAGGGCAGAATTCCTCTTAAAGAGGTCCTTACAAAGGATTGGTTCCTTAGTGGAAACCAAAGATAAAGTGTCAACTAGTTGTGTTATATGAACTTTCTCAACAATGAAAGACCACTGCAATTATCGGTATACTTAGGTGCCTCTCAAAAATTCTTGAAGAATGATTTGGAAAGTGAACTTAGGCTTAGGGTTGGGCTGTGCATAATGTCAATGAAGGAAGTTAACTCTAATGGAAAGGTTGCAATTCGGGTTGCGAAATAAGTTCACTTGCAGCTAGAAAAATGGAAGGGTTGTGAAACCTTTACAGTGGTGGAAATGAATGACTTTTGAAGTCGTCCTTGGGAAATAATTCTTAAGGAGTGTTACCACCTAAGTTGTAATTAGTGGTTTTTTATCAAGTGATCCTGGTGAACCGGACAGGGTTAACTTTTTCGGACTTCAGAAGACCTTCGGTCTTGCTTCTGGGAAGCTTTGTTGTACTATATCACATGCTCATACCCCATGGGGGAATTGTAATAAATGTTCTAGCATGATAGTGTCTGTAAAAGACTCAGTCTCTTAGACTTTATTTGTCAATCCGATCAGCCCAGGG
>LPNX010262554.1:664045-700307 GCA_001517045.1 Pseudotsuga menziesii
AACAATTATTCAATCCTCTCCCTGATCCCGAAAGGTTTATTAGGGAAATATTGAATAGGCAGACTTCTTGTAGAAACCTTGAATATTTAGGAGACCAATCCCTCTCAGATATCCATCACATATTTGTAGAGAGTCATGTTCACTAATCTCAAGAAATGACATAATTTTACAAGCCCCTTGACTTTTCTCAGATAGCAGGTAGTCCTCACTACATTCTGAATGATGCTATCAAGAAGCTCCCCAGGTTCGAGGGAAATAATGCTACGACTTCCAAGACTCATCTCCGAAATTTTGAAAGGCATCAAGTCAATTACTACGATAATGTTGCCTCTAACCATGAAGATATCAAAATGAAGCTCTTTGCTTTATCCTTAGAGGATGATGCTACGGAATGGTATGAAAACCTTGGTGATGATTCATATAAAACCCTTAATGAATTCCTAGCAGGTTTTAAGAAGAAATGGGGGGAAAGGAAAGAACCAAGACATTTGCTTGCTGCCCTTCATAATATAAAGAAGATGGAGAATGAAACCATGGATGAATTTAATACTAAGTTCAGGTGTGTGGTTGCGGACCTCCCTAGAGAAATCAAGCCAAGGGATACCTCCATCCTCATATATTACATCGAAGCTTTCACTGGTGATTTGAGGTACCAGTTAAGGGACAAAGAGCTGGCCGATCTAAAGACTGCTCAGGAATTGGCCGAGAAAATAGAAAGGAATATGTAGTCTTCGGGCAAATCCAACATTCCAGGTTACACTAGGGGAAACACTTCATACAATGAAGAAAAGGGAAAAGCCTTTGAATCAGAAGAAAAGGGAGCCTCTAAAGACCCCATGGAAAAGATAACTAGCATGTTTGAAAAAATGATGACTAGTCAGGACCAATTCATGACAAACCAATATATGCAATTGAATAAAATCCAAAATAGAATAGTCACACTGGAGAGAAATAGTGGACCTAGGAATTTTCAGCCAAAACAGAATCAAGTGTATCAAAAGAAGTTTCCTCAGCAAGAGCCTAGGATTCCAAACCAGTCAGACTCAACTAACCTGGTAGATGAAGTAATTCCATGGTGTAGACCTTGTGAGCAATTCCACCCAGAAAGCACTTGCTACATAGAAAACTAGGTTATAGAACATGGGATGGCGAAGGTCAGTAATCAAGAAACAAATTCAAGCAAGCCTAACCATATATACATGGTAGGCTAGGCCTACCCTTTGTCACCATCTAAACAGTACAAGCCTGAGGATGAAACCATTGCAGAATCTTATAGTGAAACTTATGATGAAAACTGTAATATACATGATGGGACTCCTATGTGTTCTCCATATAATGATGACAGTCTAGAAGGTTTACTACCTTGTGACCTTTTCTCTGAAGAAGATAAGTATGAAAATGAGGAAAAGTATAGCTTGGAGCATGATACAAGTGACGAAGACTCCCTTATCCCTGACAAAGATGTTGATGAGGAATACTGGATGTTCATGGAAAATCCAGTCTATGACATGAATAAAGAGGAAAATAATGAACTAGAAACTTTTGATGGTTTTGTTGATGGCATATCTAAGGAAGAGAGCATGGACCATGTGGCCTTGGGAAACTTTGATATGAAAAAGGAGCATGCAGTTTATCCACATGGTTAGTCTCGGACATATATCAATATCAGTAATGAAGACAAAGAGAACTCGATATCAGAACCTGATATCAGTAATGGGGAATCCATCACATTTAACATAGATGATGGTGATGACTATTGGGATTTTTGTGGATATCTTATTAAGAATCCTATCTATGCTATATCCAGCAAGGGGAGTGTCTGTTTAGAGATTTGTGGAAGTCCAATCTACTATACTTCCACAGAGGGAAGCATAAATCTGGAGACCTTGGAAAATCCTAGTGTGGAAAGGCGGCATTCAAAACTCTTATATGATCATTTAGAGTCATATCATGCAGAGCCGCACAAGGGTATAAGTAATGAAGACATGGGGAAGCAGTTTTGTGAAAAGACAGATGTGATGCAGTCAGTGGAATATCAGTCTTAGCCATCTTTTTCATATATAGAGGTTCCTTATGATTTGGAGCTACTTGGGGCTTATGCAACGAGTTATCATTTGATAAGCCCCGATGATCAGTATGATGATGTAGTCAGTTTACCTCATCATTCTGATTGGTATATCAGTCCTATCCAGTCATGGATAGAAGCAGCCTGCGTAAGCACTTACCAGTTTGGAGGGAAGTTTTATGACATTGTTCATGCCTATGATCTCCCATCCATCCCGCCCATCCTGAATCATCACGCAGGTTTGCATTTTTTGAATAAGGTATCCTTACTTTGGCTGGTAACCAAAGACAAGGAAATTTTTTTTTATGTTAATAAAATGCTTAGGTGGTTACATTGGATTTTTTATTACATTTAACCCTTTTTTATATCATGCTTAGAGTAGGAAAATAAGATCCTTGAAAGAGGGAATTTACTTTCTGCATTTATACTTAGCTATAATAAAACTTTGCTTCTTCTAGTTAGTTACATTTATTTTGTTTAAATAAATCAGCTCAATGGTTCATTTGGTTTTTTATAAAACTTGTGCTACTGAGGTTTTTCTTGTCAAGTTGAGATGTTTTTACAGGGTATATAAACCAGAGATTATGGTGTTCTCGCATACTCTCCTTGCCTTAAAGACCAGATCGAGCACACATCCCGCAGTTGGAGCCAGAATGTTACCACCTAAGTTGTACTCAGTGGTTTTTTATCAAGTGATCCTGGTGAACCGGACAGGGTTAACTTGTTCGGACTTCAGAAGACCTTCGGTCTTACTTCTGGGAAGCTTTGTTGTACTATATCACATGCTCATACCCCATGGGGGAATTGTAATAAATGTTCTAGCATGATAGTGTCTGTAAAAGACTAGGTCTCTTAGACTTTATTTGTCAATCCGATCAGCCCAGGGTGTTTTTTCCCTTGGTTATTATTGGTTGTTGAATAAACGACTGATAATTTCTGAGTTTTTCACTCCCACCTCCAAAGTTGGGGTGGTCGGCTTGGAATTTAGGCCTATTGAGGTTATTAGAGTCTATGTGTCAATGTATAAGCATGCTAGACATCATGGTCGAGTCATATGAACATCTCTAAGTCCCCCTACGTTTTTTTTGAATTTTTGAATTTTTTTAGTTTTTTCAGTGTTTTTTATTAAAATTTAATTTTTCCAAAACTTAGGCTAATTTTTAATAGTTTAATTGGAAAATTTGATTTTGTAATAAAAGTGGGCCAAATAATCAGTTTCAGTCATGCAGGTGCTCATTTTCAAGCTAAGAGCACCATGTAAACCCATGGACCCACTATTTCCTAGTTTTGAGTGATTTTCCATCACTCAGGTTAGAAAGCCCCAAAAATCAATCATTGATTATTTTAATTAATAAATTGATGAATAATGGAGCAAATCCAAAATCATAAATCAGTGGATTCTCATCCGTTTTGATTGAAATCAGTCAGATCTGAAGCAGATTGACTGGATCTGACAAATCCTTGACTAAAGGAGGTGATGAAATCAGATCCAGAGTTGATCTTGCGCATCCTTTATGGGGAATTTCGCCCTCCCTCTCTCCTCAACACGTTTTGGCTCATCTGGATGAGTTTTGGTGGATGCTTCAGTCAACAGGATGAGGTGTCAGTCAGATCAGCTCTCCGATTGACAACTGCACTCAGTGAGACTCAGATCTGGCTCAGTTAGACACAAATCAGGCATTGAAGGACTCTCCATCAGCATATTTGGTCTATCTCCTTGGGATTTGCGCCCCCCCTTGGCTGGATCTCCTTGTTTTTATATATATCCAGGCACAGCCTCCTCTTCCAAGCTAGTTAGAACTTGGATTGAGGTGCTGCTGCTATTGTAACTATGTAATTCTTCATTTGAAATAAAGAAAATATTTGGAGGCAATACGGTGTGGTGCCATTACATGTGTGGATGATTATTGCCATTGTTTTACTGAGGTAACCTCTATATGTGGTCATTTTTTGCTAATTTCTTGTAGATCTGTGGTTAAGATTGGTAATTAGCTTATTACAATCTTGATAGGAAAGGTGTTGTTCAATAAGTTTATTGACTGTAACTCTCCTTGGATGCATGTTTAGAGATCTAGATTTAGCATGTCCTATAAGCTTATATGCATGTTATCTTGAATCTCTTTGTATGTACTAATCAAATCTCACAAGTTTCTTGGCAAGTTCTTTGATTTCAGCTGAGTTGCAGGTTCATAATTTGGAGAGGATGCTGATATAGTTTGCTTCTTCATTCTCCTCAAAACATTTCAAAGGCATAGTCCCTCGACATTCCACCTGAAATCTCTACTGCGGATCTTCAAGGAAACCAGCACTTTTCTCCTCTTCTTCCTCCCTCAAAATCAACACTTTACCCGGTTACTTGGTTCAGTTCATAGCTGTGATTTCATTTGGATCTGTTTCATCAAAGTAAAATATACATAGATCTAATATTTCATAGCTCATATCCTATATCTTGCACTTAAAAAAGTTTCATAAGCATCCTAGATCTAGTTGTAGGGAAATCGTCTTTTTTTTGCATGAATTGTAAAGAAAACTTGTAGATCACATGCATTAGATTTCCTTTCACTGTTATAAAATTTAATATTCTGCAATATCAGTGCACTTTAATTGGCTGCACAAACAGCAAGCCAAGATCCCAAGGAAAGCTTGATTTCCTTGGTTCCTTTTTCGCCTGTTTAGCTAGTTTAACCGCATTATTTTTTGAGATAAAGTAGGTTGATCCAAAGGTACTCTTAAAGTGATTTTGGGAATAGGTTATTCTAAATTTATTGCTGTCCTTTAGAATTTCTAACAGAAATAAAAGGAATCTTCTGTCCGAAGTGGTCTCAGGAGCATTCAAATCCCCCCAGGGGTCTCCCTTTTCACTAAAAAATCTTAATTCTTTTTTGCAAAATTGTAAAAACTTGGTTTCAACCTGTATAAGGACCAAGAAAGTTATGATTTATTAGTTCTTTGATATTGTAACCGCTGTAATAAAATTATTCTTTGAATAGGCTCTTTCAAGCCCATTCCCCATCCCCCCTGGGGGGATTTGCGTCGGTGTCCTTTTTGTGCTTTTCCTCATTTATTTTTTAAACTAGTATTGATCTAATCTGTAGGTTAGGATAATTTATTTCTTTATTAATTCCATATTCCATATCTTACATTTCAAAGTAATCGTAATACTTACCCCACAATTTCCCGATTGACCCAAAAGGGGAAAGAGATTCGTGGTAGGATTAATTAAGAAACTGGAACTGTGTATCTGTTTGATTTTTTATATCATTTGTTTATCAGAAAATTTAAAATTAACCCCTCCTCGATTCTCCGATTGAGATCCACTTGGATCGAAAGAGGTTCTTTGAGGCTTTTCTTTTAAACAAGAACATCCAGTTTAAAACTTACTAAAATTGACAAGACTCCAGTGTGTATGCTCTGCAATTGGCTGTGGTTCGTCTGATCAGTCAAGCTGTATCAAAATCACTTGGGCTACTAGTATAACTAGGACTCACTCTCCCCAACTGACAAACCATCAGGTGAAAATCCAACACCTAGATCAAACCTCTACGGTGGCAAAATACCCAAAGGAAGCGGGAACTTCTGAAAAGTGACCTCGGGGTGCCGATCTTAGCCCCAGAGACTCCATTTCAGCCCACATATTCCTTGCGGGTAGCCGTGAAGGTTTAGTTTTGGACACACTCCAAGTACTCTCGGGTATATCTGGAGTCCCCCTTTTGCCTAATTTAATCAACTCATACTTCAATTTTAACTTGAAAACATACCAAGATGCAATCGCAAAACATCCACTCCAAGCACATGCAAGCACATTGATCTTATTGATTTGACTCCATTTTATGCATTGGTAATTTTTGCTTCATATATATATTGTGTATCAGCTTTGTGGTTTCGTGTGTTTATCTTCGTATCTTGTCATATTTAATTGTCTATAGTTAAAATATTCAAACTCCTAAATAACTGATTCAATTTAACATCACCACACTAAGAAATCATCCTTAGTAATTTAATAGGGTCTACCCCCCTTGGCTTCGTTAGGAGTTGAGCCTAAATGGAGGAGTCAAGAACAAGGTGATAGCCTTGACTCGAGACTTGCCCCCAAGGACACACTGAGTGGCTTGAAGATTTTTGCCACGTGACCCAGGTGTGTGAAAGGAGGCAACAAGGAGAATGTAGTTAATTATCATGCCATTCAAAAATAAGTTAGTTATATTGGGTTGACACAATCCTTGTGTTGTATGCACAACAACAAGGAAGACACACATAAGAGTGTAGTTAGTGTCTGCACTAATGTTGAAAAGGCCAACCATGCACCTAGAATCATAGGTCTTTGTGGAAACATTTAGGAAGAGAAAGAGGGTGGAGTGGGGATGCATATTTTTCTAGAACTTATCAATTTTTTTAAATATTTTGTTGATAAGTTTCCTGACTTGCTGTTGAAACATATCTTTCCTAGGAACATTGTGGACCATTGTATAGAGCTTGAACCAGGGTTGAAGCCTTCACCAATATCCCCCTACCAACTTTCGAGAGTTAATATAGAGGAGTTTCAAAGACAAATAAATGAGTTTCTTGATGCTAGCTTCAGGTGACCTTCTATGTCTTCATATGGTGCATTGATCCTCTTCCAAAAGAAGGAGGACACCCCAGAGTTGAGGATGTGCTTGGACAATTGTGTGTTGAATAAGAAGAGCATAAAAAATAAGCACCCCTTACCTTTATTGGTAGACTAAATTGACAAGTTCACTTAAGGTAGACCAAATTCATTTCAAAGCCATACTTAAGATAGGGGTGTTATCAAGTTTAGATCGTAGAAGGCGATGAGCCAAAGATAACCTGCATGTTGAGGTATGGTAGCTATGAGTTTTTGCTTGTGATTTTTGGGTTGTGTAATACTCCAACCACCTTTTTCACTTTGATGAATGATTTGTTCAGATCGTTCTTAGATAAATAGGTTATTAATTACCTTAATGACATAGTGGTGTTTAGTGAAAACATGGAGGACCATAAGAGGCACAAGCATAGGTATTTGAGGCATAATTAGTTATTCTTGAAGAAGTTCAAGTGTTTCTTTAGCCAGGCCAATATTCCATTCTTGGGCCATTGATCGAGGAAGGGTGCATATGCATGGATCCTACAGAGATTGGGGAAATAGAGGATTGGAGGACATGCAAATAGTTCATGAGGTAAGAACATTCCTTGGGTTGGAAAACTATTACTAAATATTTGTTAAAGGGTACTCTAAAATTTCAGCACAAATTATCAATTTGTTATTAGGAGTGACCATGGAATTTGATAGGGAAGTGTCGAGTTGCATCTACAAACTAAAGCATACACTTGTGCTGAAGATACTAGACTTTGAGCAGTTGTATGAGGTGTAGAGATATGCCTCAAACTTTTCCATTGGAGAAGTTTTATCATAGGAGGGCCATCCTATAGCGTATGATAATATGAAGCTATAGGATTGCAAGTGGAGGCACCCCATTCATGAAAAATATATTACTACATCTGTGTATTGCCTGCAAGCATGTAGGCATTATTTGGGGTAAACCGTTCATTATGAAGATAGACACCGTTGCGACAAGCTACATTGTGACACAACTAAAACAATTACCTAAGTAAGAAAGGTGGGAATACTTATTCGTATAAGAACTCAACATGACCATAGAGTATCGACAAACTTAATGCAAATTTCAATTCCTTGAGAAAACAGGCACAACTCACATCCTTAGAGGAAGACGAGTTGTCAGTGCCAACATGATGTCATGTGTAGCTTTTTACTAACTTGCATGTGTAGATCATGGATGGATTGCAATGAGACCCATCAATGATAAACATCATGAAGCAGGTGAAGGAGGCTAATGTGAGGAAATTTTTGGTAGAAAACCAGCTTATGTACTTTGGAAACCACATCTATGTATCTAACTCATCAAATATCAGGAAGGAGCTCTTAAAGGCATGACATGATTCTTCTTGGGATACCCACCTAGTGACAATGAAGAATGATGGCGTTGTTGGAGAGAGGCTACTATTATGAGTATATGCACAAGGATGTAGAATATTATACCATTACGTGTCTTCTATACAAACAAGACAAGGAAGATATATGAATGAAGGTTGGCCCATTACAAACGTTGTTGTGTCTAAGAGACCTTGGGAAAGCGTTTCTATGGACTTCATCACCCATATGTCGAATTTGCAAGGGTACACTGGAATCGTTGTGGTTGTGGACATATTTTCCAAGTATTCCCTATTCATGCCAATGAAGATACCTTGTGTTGTGGAAAAAGTTGTGAAGTTGTTCAAAAATGTTGTAAAGTATTGGGGTTTGCCATTAAGTATTGTGTTGCACATGGACACAAGGTTCACCAAGAGGTTTGAACATAGTTTTTTAAGGTTTTTGGGACCAAGCTATTGATGATTTCAATATACCACCCACAAATCGATGGGTAGACATAGTGCATAAATGGCCTTTTGGAGGACTACCTTCGACATTTTCTTTGGGAAGCCTAGTCAAACTAGCCAAAGTTGTTGGATGCACCCAATTCAGCTACAACATGCATAAGATATCCACAAAAATATACAATTCATTTGAGTTTTCAAGTGGCCAACAACTCTTAGTTCCCCATATGATGTTGCAAGGCTACTATGTGTGCAACCCATAATCCTTGCGGTTCCTAAAGGGATGGTAGTATAGGTTGGAAATGGACCGTGTTCAATTGAAAATCATAGTTGAGAGGATGAAGCATTGGGAAGATTGTGACCATTGGGACGTAATATTCTAAGTGGGTGAAAAGGTCTTACTTAAGTTGGGGAGAAATAGTTTAGTGGAATGACCTGCACTTTGTTGCGACATTTGAAGGGGCCATTTAAGGTGTTTGAGAAGATCGATAATGTCACTTTATGATTGGAGTTACCAGAGTGCATGAGATACATGATCTATTTTTCCACTTTAGTCAGTTGAATCCATGTAGATTTGACTTGATCCCGAGAGTGTTGCACTAACCCATTCTCCTGAGATGATTGTAGATAGGGTAGAGTTGGAGGTGGATAATATACTTGCACACAAGGAAACTGACTTTGGAAAAAAGGAAGGCAGGAGTATGTTATAAGAAAGAAGGACAGAGCCGAAGAGGAAAATATTTGGGAAAGGAAGGATGCATTGTAGCAGTATGAGCACACAATATGAGAGTTTGAGAAATAGAGACTTCATGCACTTCAACAAGTGCTAGCTAGTGAATGTTGATGGGGAAACAACAAGTCTGGTGGGGAGGGATGTTTGTAAGTTTATTGTATCGATGTGAAACATTCAATCATGTTTGTAAGTTTATCTCTGGCCAACCCACCTTATATATAGCCACAACTAGACTGATACTAAGAATCATCAGAACCAAGGGCACTCCAAAAATGCACCACGGGAAAAGTAATAAAGACAAGAAAAAAATCACCACAACGAAGGTAAGATTTGAGAACCAACAAATGTTGTATGTTGGTTCTATTTTATTTGGACACACGGGTGCTATAAGCAACAACAATTAGAATATAACCAATTATCTAATTTTCAGTTATTACCCCTTCTCTTTTACAAGGAAAGTTGAAGAGAATGAGACAAACCTGTTCTCCCATAATTTAGCCTCCCTTCTAACACGAACTTCCTTAATCTTCTTGATGGCCTTCAAAGTATTTTGACCATTTCTATCATATCTCTCAGGTTTGTTTCTTCTTCTCTCAAACTTGAACATTGTGTCCTATTTATTTCAAAGCAACGGTATTAACTGAAAATTTTGCATGTCTAATAATGCCATCAAATTAACTCCATCCACATATTTGGTATGGCACAAAAAATCAAATGGTTTTCCTTGCATTCTTCAAAATTGTTAAAAAATTACCATTGTTGCAAAATTTGACTAATCTTGAAGTTTGTTCTGGAAACTATCTAAGTGCAAAGAGATAGACCCAAATAAGTAATCGTTTGTATTTCAAGTATGGATGAAAATTGTGGCACAACATGGGCAAACATGTCAACATGTGTCATGGGCACACAAAAGATACCTTAGTAAGTTCTTTTCCATGTAACTTTCTATATGCTTTAGTTCACTTCACCTTTTGAGGGTTATGTTTCATTTTTAAATTCTTACGACATTTGGAACGGAAAAACTGGAATACCTAAAAATGAGAAAAAAGAAGTTAGGAGATAACACTATCATTTTAATAGGCTAGGAAGAAACTAAAAAAATTGCAATATATGGCCTTTCTGGACAACTCAAATTCAATGTAAAATGTTATATAATTGAAAGATATATTAATTCTACATAGAAGCAATTAAACCTTTATCATTAGCTTCAACAATTGTTGCATTTTACTATGAATCGTGATACAATCATATGTATCAAATTACAAAACAGATAAACACTTGAAGGTGTTTCATTCGAGTTAGATTTGTTGGAGTTAATAACATTCGAATAATAATACTAGGAGTCTGTTGATGCATGCCTTTAACCCCACCCAAAATTTTTATTTTTGGGGGCCACCATACATTATAGTATATATATCGAATCCTACATGTTGTTATGTTTTTCTGAGGTTAAATATAGTTCTCAGGTTTGTAAAATATTTGGCATACCCGTGTCTTGTGCTATTATTGTTTGATAAATGAATAATTAGAACTTAAAAGTACAACAAAATGGAGGAAAGGGCCATGTAGCCTTGTTTTCACTACACTACTGCATGTATGAAAGAAAACGAATGCTATAAAGGGGGTTTCCTCATTCCAAAAGGTAGATATGCATCAAATAAAGAAGTCTCCTGCTCGGAAGAAGGGATAATCAGGCCTAGAGGGAACTAGGAGAAGAATGTTTAGAATGTGTTCATTATGTTGTCATTGATTTCAAATGGGGTCAAATATGTCAAGATATTCTTTGAATGATTGAGGAGATGAATCAATGAATGATTGTGGAGAATATGCCAACCTTGAAGGATCAGATCCCTTTGGTATAAAGAACCTATGAACATGGCTTATAGAGGATCTATAGATAGAGGCATTATAAATAATGTGCTAGTGACAAAAAGTGAAAGAAGTATGCAATAATGAATTGTGCAACCACAAGAATGATCATTTTTGTTTAAATAGACAGAGAATGTTGGAGAGTATTGAGGTCAATGAAATATGATCCCTTGGTGATATCCATTGAAACCCAAAGCATTTGTTTCAGAATAGAGAAATATTTGACTCAATAAGTATAACTATGTTAGAAGGATAAGGTAAAAGCAAGATTTTTTGTTTTTATGGCAGTCAATGTTTGTTGAAAACAATATGCCAATGACCACATAGTCAAAAGTATAACTCAGTCATCAAGAATCACGAAGTAGTTTGAAGAGCCATAGGTTCACCATCTATAGAATGTGTGGAAGAGACACAACTATTAAGACACTTTAAATCATTTAAAGAAGCACATAAGTCGGCTCCAAAATTTGGCTAACAGAAACAATCACAAGTAATGATAACCAAAGCAAGATGAAATACTAATTTGATTAACACAAACATCTGATAATAAAAAGAGATTCAATCACACATTGAACAATGATTTGGGAAGAAGAAGGACATCACATCTTTATTAATCATGAAAATAAATACAATTATACCTTCTCTTCAAGTTGGGCACCTCATGAAACCTTGAGCTAGTTCGAGTGCTTCTCTTCTCCAATGAACCCATCCTCCAAGCTCTGCAACACCAGGAGAAAGCTTCTAGGGAAAAGGTGGGGGGAATGAGAGTCCCAATTCCTCCAACATAACAATTCAAAGGTTCCAGTTTCCTCTCATGGAACTTTCTACCTATATTTATATGTTTCTGAAGAGATAGGGTTGAAGACAAAGTAGTTACAACTGAAGGAGTTAGTTTCATAACCACCCAAACTACCCAACCTTTGAGAAACATCTTTTTTCGACATCTATAGGAAAAATACATGGGTTTCAGAGACAACAGTCGCGTATTCAAGGGACATACGTGGGTTGTAGTAAAAATACTCTTGTATGATCTATGGGTTTCAACGTAAATAGTCATGTATTTATGGATATGTGGGTATTATGTAGAACAAGTCGCCTATAAAAAGTGGAATACGCAGGTTTCCTTAAGGAAACTCGCATATACATAGAAAAATATTATTTTTAGGGTATGTTTGGGGATTTTTAGACTTTGGTGTCTTCCAAAAAGTTTTATCTGACTCAAATACCTTTCCAACGGTGTATAGAAGAGGTCAAATAGAGTTATAGAACTCCTGATATGGTTCCTCCAATATAGGTGTTTATTCAATGACTTTCATGAAGTGTTGTCATGGAAGTGTCGACATGTGACGGAATTATGGGAAAGTGGTCATAGGAAGAGATCTGTCATTTTGAGCTATAACAATGAGAATGACTAAACTATTGACTTTTTGAATTGGTTTTTTTCTCTTTAATGTTATGAGTGATTGAATTCACGTGTGATTTAGTGTCAACATTGTGAGACCAAGGTGTTGCAGATTGTTGTGAGAGAAGTTGAATTAGGAAGTCCATGTATCTAGTTGTGTCATAAGATTTGTACATGCTCACCATGTTGTATTTTAAGTGCATAATGTGATACCAAACAAATGTCTGGGACAATCCCACTAAATCCAACATATGTTACTCTTCATGAAACAACAGTGATCCAAAATGTACATAGGTGGGGAAAACACTGCTCTCTGAACTACCAAACATGATCAACTTGTTTGTTGCAGAAATGAAAGTATATACTCAGTTCACATGAAATCTTCTCAATTCCAGATACCTAGATTTATTAATTCCATATAAACAAACACATAGCTTATTTAATTGACTCTATGATGTATGAGGGTTTTTACAACCTCATGTGCATACATGTGACATATCAATCTCAAAGACTTAAAGTTTCGAAATGATAGACTCCACACTAATAATATGAATTCAACTAAAAAGTATGAATGTGACTGTTAATGGAGAGTGAATCTGATCGCTATTCTTTGAAATAAGAAATATACCACTTTATATGTGCTTCCTTTCTAGTTCTTAGTCATTGTGTTGAACTACTGTGAATAAGTAATAACTTCCCATTACTAAACTAGTGGACACTATGTTGAAATATCAATAGGGTTACTCCAAAGATAATTTTGTTCCTTCCAATAAAATCATAACAAGGTAAAGGATGACATGGAAAACTCTATTATTTTTGGTACTATAAACAATGCTAATTCATACATGTGGCAGCTTCTGTTGAGTATTTTTCTCTGCAGCTTTAAAATCCTTTGTATGTGCAACTATTTTCTTGTACTATTTGCTTGCTTGTATTTTATTTGTTTCAAACCATAGACACACATTTGAATGTTCTAAAAGCAATAAGTCAACTTCAACCTACATAAAGGTTGGTCAAACAAGCATCAATATTAAAAAAAAATGTGTTGCATAAATAAACTACAAAACATTACAATTTTGAAATGTATATGTTATATATAGTTTCTAAACACCTTGATAACTTGCATATTTTAGTAATTTGATTACTTTTCATCACATCCCATGATGTGGCCATCCCTATATTGTCTTTCAAAACTTGACAAAAATTCCAAACTAACAAATAGAGAAGAACACCAAAGACTTTGAGAGAACATTCTTACATCACATCAGCTGAAATTTATTTATCTACAATCTAGAACCAATAGAAAGCTAATAATTCTCACTCTTGCCCCTTTTGAAAAAATTTCCCATTGTTATATAATAGGGTCAAATATTTTTTGGAGGTTCCAAGACTGTTTGGACTGGAAAGAAAGCATTGTCCATTGAAGCATTTCATCCCACTCCAGCAAACCAAGGCTAACTTAAACTTATATATGTTGATCTCAGCATAGGTTATGTAACAAATATAAACCTTTTTCTAGTGTCTGCTTGGGATGAATGAAATTCAAAGATGCATGGTTGCTGATCTAATCCACATGTGCACCCAGAATTGAGATTTGGAGCCTTTTCCATTGCACAATCATGCCCAGAGTTGAAAATACGGCTTGCTTTAATGGCCTAAACATAGTCATAATTTCCAGAACTGCTCAAAGTGCATGGACTGCTGATAATTCATAATTATCTTTCTTTATGCATAGAAAACTCAAGAATCCACCCATTTTCCCTCGTGAAAACCTAGGTGAACATCCATGCAAATAGGAGGTAACATTATTTAACTGTCCTAAAGACAAGTCTCCACGTCCACACCTTTGTCCCGTCCCAAAAATGAGTGCAACATAGTTAT
Organism: Pseudotsuga menziesii; assembly: GCA_001517045.1. Classification (NCBI taxonomy): domain Eukaryota; kingdom Viridiplantae; phylum Streptophyta; class Pinopsida; order Pinales; family Pinaceae; genus Pseudotsuga; species Pseudotsuga menziesii. Next base: position 678,389 of record LPNX010262554.1, read on the forward strand.
AGAACATATATTAATGTGAAAGACATAGTTTGACAATCCATCCCACCACCCGAACGATGTGATAATGCCCCAATGTTGTTTTGTTTTGGCTCCCAATCCCAGGTATATATTGGAATTTGATTTGCACCCAATGTCGGTTCAATAGAGTTTGTTGGTCATGTTTTAAGAACCTATATACGTCACATACAACTCCTAATAGGGAAAATGTGAATTCTTTAGCCTAAAGGGTAGGCATCCTTTAATAGAAAAGTAGAAATAGCATGATCGTATATGGCGCTATAAATTTTTTAGGTCTAGAGAAAACTTAGCAAATGTCGGTTAATCCTCAATTTTCATATGTTGTAATTTTTCCACATACTTGCATTTTGTTGTTGAAAAGTGTCGATCAGACTGTGTAATTAAGTCTTTAGTACATAGTTGATTGGAGCAGGGCATAAAACTACTGTTGTGTTGTAATTTGTTTGTTGACATGCAATCTTTTTCCAAGGAAAACAGACAGAAAGCACCCTTTCCTTGAATATGAGACAGTGCTCTTGCTTCCCTCAAATGTATGCTACCATAAAATGTAATAGAGCTCATGTATCTAAATCCTTAGTATTGGAATTGTCAACAACTACCTCACACTTACTTATCTTGAGGCACAAAGAGAGTAATCTCCTATAATAGTGCTGCCTTACAACTAGAATTTTCAGGCTGCATATCAATAGGAATTCCAATGATGAAAACATCTATAATTTTATGAACCAGGGAATATCCTAAGGTATGCCTTAGTTGGTCTTTAGTAACCTCTAGATCAAGACCAGACATAAAAACATAATCATCACATTTTCCACGCCTACAATGCACATGATATCTTCTTATGAGCATGCATGAGCAAGCTAATGTAATTCGATTGAGATCATCAGGATCACTCTGAATGACAACCAATCCCTTACTTTGCCTCCAAGGCCATTTAAGCATTTTTTTGATAGCTAGTTGGAAATCGAGATCTCTTAAGGGCCATTACAAGAGAGACATTCAAAGGGAAGACAGACAAAAATGAACCTCCAAATTCTGCATTACTGAGTTGATGCATTGTTGTATGAGCTACTTTTGAAGAGAAAAAATGTAAGTGCATCCCATTTTACAGTAATTTATCCTTTTCTTGCTATTAATTTGTCACAGTGGTCTAGGAACTACAAACACAGTCTCACAAAGAATACAGACAAATATGCATAAAATTGGCAAAATGGTGTTGCAATGGAAGTAGCAGCTCTGTATAATCAAATGAAAGAATGATGATANATGCCAAGACAAATTGAATTCCCAAGGAGGTCATTCGAATTGAATGAGTGAGTCTAGCTTAACTGAATGTAAGCCACAGTGAACACACCAGTTAACCACTGATCAAAACCGTAATTGACTCAACTGAGTCCTAACTGAAGTTGAAGTGCAATAAATGACTGATTCTAACTGAAAGTAGCTAAGATACATGGCACTACAAGCCAACCAACAAGTGGTAGTGTATCAATAACTCCAATGAACCCTGATGATGTTAACTAAAGTCTAACTGACCATCAGAAGTAGTTGGAGGCACCCCTGTTGACTCCAGTTCATTAAATATTAATTAAATAATCAATTTAATGAAAGGAGGTTCCTTCACTACTCTGTTTATTTGATTGTAACCATCAGGTATCAATTAAGTGGATTTATGACACTCAGATCACCCCTGGAGTGCTCCAGTTAACCTCCCCGAATGAAGGAGAAGGCTTAGTTGACCTCCTTGACTGAAGGTAGGCATGGGTGTGCTCATGCTGATGTCATACAGTGCTCCTCTGATGTCAATTAAGTCAATAAAACTTAGGATAGTGGTTTAACTAGGCCAAATTGACCAAAGTAAGTGTGTATGGTGGTAAATGTCTCCAACACCCCCCCTTAAGCTATACTTAGGAGAAGTAGAAAACATAAAGTGCATAAGAATGTTAGGGCCCCAACAATAAATCCCATAGGTCACCTTGTACAATACTGAAACTCAAAACAATGCTCAAAACAAACTAAGTGAGGAAAAGAGGGAAAACCCAGTGGGAAACCCCCCCCCCCCTCAAGCTGAACACTTAAAGTAGTTGGATCACCCTGATGAAATCACCCCCAATAGTGAACGAAGGTAAGTGAACTTATTTTCTGAAAAGTTCTTGGTGAATATTTCTGCAATCTTCTCATCAGTCGGCCAGTATTGTAGAATGATGGTCCTATCATGCACTAGCTCCCTGATATAGTGCATGTGTATCTCTACATGCTTGATCCTCTGCCTGGTAAATAGATATGTGGATATGTTAATATCAATTTGATTGTCACAAAAGAGGACAATGGACAAAGTACTACCAATATCAAACTCTGAAAGAATTCCTTGCAACCAAACAGCTTGGATGCAATCATTCACCGCTCCTCGATACTCGGCCTCTGCTGAAGACAATGCTATGGCAGCCTGCTTTTTTCTAGACCAACAAATGGGGCCACCACCAAACATGAAGACATATCTGAAAGTATACTTCCTATCAATAGAATCACCTTCCCAATCGAAATCTATGTACCCAACCAGCTCTAGCTTGGAGTCTACAGCATAGTGAATGTCATAGGTCCTAGTTCCCTGAATATACTAGAGGATCTTCTTGGCTGCCTTCTAATGAAGATCATGGGGCTGCTGCATGTATCTTGATATAGCATTCATAGCATAATATATATCAAGCTGAGAATGATTCAAGTACAACAAGCTACCAATCAACTGTCGATAAATAGTGCAATCCATGGGAGGTGTGCTTTTTCCTTCTTTAAGGCTGATCTTTGGAAGGAAAGGGAATGGAGCAGCTATAAAGTTAGCCATGTTAAACTTGACTAATAGGTCTGATATGTATTTGTACTGAGTGACCATTATCCCATCAGAATTTTTCTCAATTTCGAGCCCCAAAAATTGTTTTAAGAGCCCCAAATCGCTCATTTCAAATGCATTGTGGAGAGCAGTTTTGATGACTGAAATAGAAGCAACTGTGCTACCTGTGATTAGTAAGTAATCAACATATAAAACAATAATAATAAAATTACCATCAGACTGTTGTATATACACATTTGTATCTGATTTACACCTTTGGAATTTTTGCGAGAGAAGGAAGGCATCCATCTGGGAATACCACTCTCTTGGGGCCTGTTTTAACCCGTATAGTGACTTATTTAGCTTGCAAACCAAATATGGATCAGAAATGTAGCCCTTAGGCTGCTTCATGTATATCTCCTCATAAATATCTCCATGCAAAAAGGCTTAACTAACATCCATATGATGCACTTCCCAGTGCTTAGATGTTGAAATTGCCTAAACTAGACGGATGGAGTCCATTTTTGCAACCGGTGCAAAAGTCTCATGGTAGTCCACACCTTGGACCTAGGAGAAACCTTTTTCTACCAGCCTTTCCTTATATTTTCAGGTGCTTCCATCTGCAGCAACCTTAGTCCTAAACACCCAATTGCATTGAACCAATTTCCTTCCTGGAGGAAGAGAAACTAGCTCCCAAGTAGTGTTTTTCTGAAGAGAATTCATCTCTTCATCCATGGCAACTTTCCATATCGGATCCTTCCGAGCATGGAAGTAAGATGTCACATGCCCCAATTTTGTAAAAAAATATATTATCATATTTGATTTTATTTCAGGACAATATGTTAAATTTTATGCTAAGTTGTAAATGATGACTCAGCAGAGTCAAGGATGTGAATGTAATTCTGAATATTTTAATTATAAATAAATAAAAGTGGATACAACAACTTGAGAGAGTTGTTAAAAGAGTGTTTACTGGTCAAGTTGGTGGAGGATACTGGGTGGAGAGAAAATATACAAGTGGCATCATCCTCAAACACTTGCAATGTTGTAGGTGGCAACGTCCCTACATTTGGGGTCATGATCCCCCAAGAAAGTGGGATCAGAGCAGGTGGCTCAATTAATGACAATTAACCCAAAAAGACCTATGCAATCTTAATAAAAATACCCATTGAAGAGAGCTGAGGCTGTTCATTCCAAGAAGAGAACCATTCAGGTGAATGTACTTCAGATGATTTCATTGGGAAGGGAATTTGTGGAATGTGTTTGAGGGGTAAACTGTAGAAAGTGAACTAGTGCAGCTTTTCAGCTGAAGGATCTTACTGCTGAGTGCAGAGTTAGTAATGATTCATTGGACTAGTATCTTGTTGCATGCTCTACCAATTCTTATCCAAGGAGACCAAAAACAGGCTCGGGGGTCCTGAGAAGTCGATGTTTGAGTGCTCTCCAGGAGTTGGTAGGGAGGAACGGCCTCCCAACGCTGTTGTTGTCCAGCTTAAAACAGGTTTTACAGTCTTTTATTTACTGTGTTAAAAGTTTATATCTGATAATGAATGAATAATGAATGATTTACATGTTTTGTAGTGAACTGTTAAAGCTTGTAATCTTTTAGTTATTTGAATATTGAATCTGTATTTGATGAAATAATCCTAACCTGTGTTTTTTCCCGTCTGGAATGGACCAGACCGTACTCTAGCACAGGCAGTATAATTTAAATAGATGAAAGATATGATAGAAATCTGATTTGAATAAAGTTATTATGTATTTCAGAATGTTGGAATCTTTTCTTTCTGTAGATAGTTGATTTCAGAAAAGAATATTAATCTGCCTAGTTAGGTTATTGTTAAAACCAGACTGTGTATTAAGAATGCTAGAAAAAGAAATAGCCATATTATTTTTACTAATAGCAATGTATTATATTCACGAGTTATTCAAGTAGTTAAGTTATTTCTTTTATACAGTACTTTCTTCTGTAAACTACACTACTATCCTGAAACAGAGAAGATAGAAACAACTCAGATATAATGCCTATCATTTTATGTTAAGCAAAGAATTAAGTATGGTTCTTTTAGTTTATTTATTTTACTGATAATAATAATAAACTTAACCCGCAACTATTCAAACTCTAGATAGAGTTTAGTAACATATATATTTCTAAAGACAAATTAATCTAAAGATAAAGAGTATCTTAACAGAGAACTATATAGCTCCAACAATAATTTATTTATATAATTAAAATAACTAAGATATGACAGAAATTTATGTTTAAATTAATAAGTATTATAACAAGAAATGGTTCTGTAAATAGATTATGGATGTAAAGGAATAATGACAGGGTTGTAACCCTTATTTCATTTCTTAGTAAGCTAACCGAAATAATACTATTGAATGAACTAAACTAATACAGATTAGTCACAGTCTTTATTAAATAACTGTATGCACAAATACAAGCTTACGTATTTATATTATATACATATAATAGTATTACATAAATAATATCATTTATAAATTAACAATTCTTTAAACAAAATGAAGGAATCTTAAAGTAAGAACGAGAGTTTAATTCATTAAACCCTAACCTGGAAATCCTTGAGTACTGAAATGGTTTACAATTCTATTAACAGTAAGCTAATCTATTTATTAACAATATAGAAAATATCTTTTTACAAGTTAAATAGGGTTAAAACCCTAGCTCGTAATTCTAAGCTAAAATTACTCAGTTTTCTTTAAAATATACAAACCATTACAGTAGTAACCCAAGATAAGCAGTAAACTTATTTCTTTTTATATAACCATTAAAAGAACAATTTAAATTAATTTACACAGAGATAAAATACAATTGCATAAAGGAGAACGAGTTTAAGTTTAAGATAGACTGTCCCAAGGATATTTACATTATATCCACGAGCCCGAAGGCTGAATGTAAGTCAAAACATTAACAAAGTACAAAAGCTCAGCTAAGAGCCAAGTATCCACATTGTGCTTTGGAGTATGAACAAGTATAAACATAATATCACAAAACTGTAAGTTCAACCTTAATATGAGAGGAGAGCTTTACAAGACATAGCTTAAATCCGAAGTCACCTTGCGAACAGCAAGGGTTTAAATCAAAATAAATATTATAAAAACAGAGAACAGCAACCCAATACTGGGTGCAACACGGCCGAGACTTTTTCCAACTACAAGAGTCTGTACAAGTAGGGGGAACCATATTCGAAACCGGAGCTTACCGTGAACGATTCGTGGAGCCATTTATACAGCACGATGGTCAACCTTGGAGAATATCCAACCTGCATTATAAAGAACCAAAGTTATTTAAAAATCAGAAACCCTTATGTGGAAAAGAACAATAAACACCAATATATCTTAATTATTTTTTTACTCACCTTAACTGGAAGTGAAAGCGATGGAGCCCCGGACGAATAGTAACACCACGACCAACTCTAAAAAGAACCAAAACCCTCATTCTTGCCAAGGATGGAGACGACGGGACTCTGGTGTTTTTCACAACTATCAGCATAGGTGTGGGTAAGCCTGAGAAAAGACTGCGAAGAAGTCAATAAGCATGGAGTCATACTGTTACCAGCATACAAGTAGGAAAACTAAAACCCTACGACGAAGAACCTTTGCAATCACACACAATAAGCTCAAGCATTCACCAATGACAAACCACAACAGAATGATAGAAAAACAAGACACAGGCGGACCGTAAAGCCATGTGCAAGGAGGGCAGTGAACTATGACCAAAAGAAATAAATTACAGTGAAGGCGAACAATAGAACCAGACTCAAGGGAGTAAGACACGACAAACACCAGTGAGGGAGCCTCTGCAACTACTTTCCACTCACGGCTGCCATGGGAGCTTGCAGAGCAGCCCACAGGGCCAACGCAAATGTCAGAACTTGAATAAGCCAAGGGTTAGGGTTGACAGCTATTTATGCAACCAGTGCATGGCCAAGAAACTTCCATGTGGTTGGAACATTATAATCATGTAGTGGATCGACTTTCCATAGTCACCTGTGTTTCATAATAATCATTTAATCACCCAATGATTTCATCAAATAGCATATGATCTCTATAGTTTGCATGGGTTTCATATATTATGATAATTGTTTAACGTTAATATTTAGCTCATCATTGGCATGGGTTTGCAACGTTATTATAACGTTGACTTAATACATAACATAATCCTTTAGCCTCGTAACCCAAAAGAAATACCTTATATAATTTATCGATAACCAATGTTATGAGATATCGCTAGTAAAAGCTAGTGAGGATTATGTTTCTTTTTACATAGTAAGTTATACTATTGAGTATCGTGGGGAGACATTACAAAGTTATATTAACATTATTGTTAGTTATATGCATAGTATATATGTGAGTATTAACCCCTTTTTGAATAGTTACAAACCATCAAAGCTTACAGTAATATCATCATTGTGAAATAGGGTGTAATAACTAAGTTGTTACCTATAGTATTTTAAGATAAATTATGAAATCATTGACTTATAAATAGTCAAGTTAATGGTGTAAGAATAACTATCTTTTAGTTCCATTTCTTTTCATGGTGATATAAATTAATACCCAGCATTCAACTTGAGTACTTAGCATAGTATAGTTTTGAGTAGGATCATAAGTATTATACAAATGCAACATTAAAGAAATCTTTTATGTGGATAAACAAATAGTTTATGCATATTTATAAGTCTTAGAAACTAGCAAAGTTTTGTAGCAAACTGTGTAATGGCAAGGGAAATGTAAGAACATTTCATATGAGCTCTTTTACTTAATAATAATCCATGGGATCTTATCTTAGAATTTGTGGCTGTTTCTCATTACTTGGATTATAGTTTTACGTTATTCCTGAGATTTAACATAAGACGAAAAGTTTGGCTGTAGAAGAAAAACACCAACCTTGAAAATTATTCATGGACAGAACTCAATACAGGAAATGTTTTTTTAGAATTGATAGGACATGCATAAAAATAAAAAAATAAAAAACTAAGTTTATTAAGCAGTTGGTTAGAATAGTATTATAAATTGATAATGTATAATACTAATAGAATGATGATCATAGCATTACAGGTTATGCACTCTAAATAGAAGTAACTCACAACAAAGATCATAGGTTGTGAACCAAGGGAAGCATTTATTGTTACTATTTACATTTAAGAAGGAAACTCTGTTACTAGTATTTCTTTGACAAGAATATTTGAAAGAAAAAAAAAACTACTTGTTTACCTCAAAGAAGTACCTTGATATATATCAGCTTATTTTACTAAACTAGTTATTTGCAAATAGTATTATGGCTGGATGCTTATGGAATTAAAGATGTGATTCAATCTTTCATACCTGTGAAACTTGTAAGAACAAGCAAGCTTCTTACGTTAGCTTAAAACGCTAAGTAAGCCCCGGGATTCAAAGACAGATCCACCTACTTGTCGCAAATTAAAACTCATCAGAAAAATTGGAAAGAAGATGTATTGCACAAGTTAAACACAAGTTAAAACTAAACCTTGTAACAAATAGTTTAATGCTGAATTAACTAAATAAATATTATGTATAAACTAATCTGATAATTGTGTCTTACATAGCTAATTGTTAGTTGCTAGTAAACCACAGTCTTAGCATTTAATGTATTAACAAAATTTTAAATTTTTGTGAAAATTTGGGGTTTTGACATAAGACTTAGGGTCTAAACTTATCATCAAATAAAAATATTTGGACAGCAAATAATCAGGACAAGAGAGCGCAATACCTGCTCTTTGGAAATCTAACCAGGTTCTCCTTGGATCATCCGGATTTCCAATGTTATCTCCTGCGGAGGAGAGTGTCTGTTAGGCCCAAGTTGGGAGATGATTTTGCACTTTAGGTTCTGATTCAGCATTTAATGTTTGCTGTACACTGATATCAGAAATCAAAGGATCCAAATCAGGGTCATCACCCCCAATTACATCATCCAAATATTCAGTAGAATAGGAAGGAAATTCAGCAGTTTTCTCCTTCACTAGTTCTACCTCCTGAAGAGGCTCATTGAACTTGACACTCCTTTCAATGATGATCTGTTTTGTTTTGATATCCAGCAGCTTGAAACCTTTTGATTCATTAGGATATCCAATAAACATACATTCTATTCTTTGCAGTTGCAAAGCCCTCCTTTTATTAAGTGGAATTCGGGCCCATACAGTGGACCCAAACACCTGCAGATTCGACACATTCGGCTTGTGTCCGAAGTATGCTTCGAAAGAGGTCTTCCCATTCACGGATGAGTGTGGAACTCTATTTTGAATATATTCTATAGCATGCATGTCTTCAGCCCACAAATTTGAAGCCAACTTCTTTGATTCCAACATACAGGTGGTCATCTCCTTGAGAGACCGGTTCTTCCTCTCCGCTACACCGATTTGCTGGGGAGTGTAGGGAACTGAATGCTGGACCTGAATACCAATTTGGGAGCATATATGTAGTAATTCATTACTAACATATTCCCCACCATTATCATATCTCAAGATCTTGATCTTTTTTCCAGATGCATTCTCAATCAAGGCCTTCAATTCAGTGAATTTTTCCAAGACTTTCGACTTCTTTTTGATAAAAAAGATCCATGTGTATTTGGAAAAGTCATCAATGAAAGTCAGAATATACCTTGATCCATTCATGGATGTGATAGGCATGGGACCGGTAATATCAGAATGTATCAGTCCTAAGATGCATGATGCTCAGCTTGCCTTCCCCCAATCGAACTTATGCTCAGGGTGCTTTCCAACAACACAGCCCTTGCAAATTCCAGTGGTAGCTTTGATGACTGGGAGGCCTTCAACCATAGAATTCTTCTGTAATTGCTGCAAGTATTTGAATTTCAGATGGCCGAACCTCTCATGTCACAGTCTACTAACTTCATTCCATGAGTCAGCAATGCGGTGGGCTTTGCATCCGCCACAAAATGGGAGAACTCATAGGCTTTTGCATGATGGTTTGCAAGGCCTTTCGCTACAAGTTTTTCAGATGCAAGTTCTGTGATCTCTACATCATCTGGGATAAAGGATAATTTCTTGGGCACTCTCGTATGTGTCATTTGATAAACACTTAGGAGGTTTGAAGGAAGAGATGGTACATACAGAACATTGAAAAATAACCATGCTCAAGATCTACAATACCTTGTCCTTTGGATATGATTGTGGAGTCATCTCCCATGTGGATGGGAATGGATTTGCTGGTCTCCAAATATGAGAAGGAGTCTCTTTCAGCCATCATGTGGTTCGAAGCTCCAAAATCTATCAAGAGTTCTTTGGAATTCGAAGTGCTTTCCATGAGGGCATGACCTCTTTCATGATGTGGTTCCCAATCTTGCTGATCTCTCCTCTGAAAGCTTTCTGGAAGATTGATGTGATTTCTATCAAGGAGAGAGGTAGCTTCATTAAGTTTATTTTTCATGCAGGCATGTTCACGGTGGAAGCCCTTCCCACATTATGAACACTTGACTTTTTCCTTTCCATGATGCCCTTTTCCTTTGTTCTTCTTTGAGCTGGAAGACTCTTCATGCTGTTGGTTTTCAACTTTAGGATTAGGAGCTTCAAATTTGCTTTTTGGGTTCTTATGTTGCTTTCCTTTACCCTTCATATCTTTGGGCCCCGAGACATGGAGGGCTTGATCACGGGAGGATATGATGATACCCATCTGGACAAGATTATCATGTTCATTTGTTAGGGACTCAATGAAGGCATTGAGCGAAGGCATCTTCCATCCAGGGGTTGTGAGCTTCCCCACATAGAATGTAGAGACAAACATTGAATAATCAGCTCCAAGTTTGGAGAGTATGGCAAGGATGAGCTTATCATCCTCCTTCTCCACCTTACATTGCTTCAATAGTAAGACAATGTTTTTGAACTTTGTGAAAAAACAATTTAAGGTCTCGAAATTGGAAGGCTGGAGAGACATCAACTCATTCTCAAGATGGTATACTCTCAAATCATCTTGTTTTCCATACATGGTTTCCAATTTGTCCCAGATTTCCTTTGGAGTCTTCAATCCCGAGAGATGGAAAAGAAGATCCCGAGAAACAGAGAGGCACAAGAATCCAAATGCTTCATCTTTCTTGTTCAAGAATCTAGCTTTGTCTGTCACAGAAGCAGGCTCTTCTTCAGTGTCCATAGTGACCCTATAGAGTCCTCTGGCACATAGTTGGATCTCCATGTCTCCTTTCCATGAATGGAAATTGAACGGAGTCAAGAGTTATACGGAAGAAGCCATCTGAAACTGCTGGAGCAAATGATTTTTAGCTGTTAAAACCTGCAAATCACAACAAAAGGGGCACCGTAAGGTCGGACAACCTACACATTTTAGGCTTTCATCACACCCAGCATAGTTGATCAAGCAAGCTTGATCAACAATTTCCTTACTTGGGGTATCAAGTGGTAAGCCTTGGCTTCTGGTGCAGTGCTGGAATTTTGAGCTTTTGCTCAATTTTTCATGCAAGATCTGTCAAAAACCTTGTTTTTGAGAGATATGAGCTTCGTCCTGCCATGATCTATGATACCATAGTAATTTGTCACAGTGGTCTAGGAACTAAAAAACACAGTCTCACAAATAATACAAACAAATATGCATAAAATTGGAAAAATGGTGCTGCAATGGAAGTAGCAGCTATGTATAATCAAATGAAAGAATGATGATACAATACAATGACCATGCCAGATGCATGAATGCCAAGACAATTTGAATTCCCAAGGAGGTCATTTGAATTGAATGAGTGAGTCTAGCTTAACTGAATGTAAGCCACAGTGAACACACCAGTTAACCACTGATCAAAACCCTAATTGACTCAACTGAGTCCTAACTGAAGTCGAAGTGCAATAAATGACTGAGTCTAACTGAAAGTAGCTCATACACATGTCACTGCAAGCCAACTAACAAGTGGTAGCGCATCAATAACTCCAATGAACCCCGATGAGGTTAACTGAAGTCTAACTGACCATCAAAGGTGGTTGGAGGCGCCCCTATTGACTCCAGTTCATTAAATATTAATTAAATAATCAATTTAATTAAAGGAGGTGCCTTCATTGCTCTGTTTAACTGATTGTAACCATCAGCTATCAATTAAGTGCATTTATGACACTCAGATCACCCTCGGAGTGCTCCAGTTAGCCTCCCCGAATGAAGGAGAAGGCTTAGCTGGCCTCCTTGACTGAAGGTAGGCATGGGTGTGCTCATGTTGATGTCATATAGTGCTCCTCTGATGTCAATTAAGTCAATAAAACTTAGGATAGTGGTTTAACTAAGACAAATTGACCAAAGTAAGTGTGTATGGTGCTAAATGTCTCCAACACTTGCCACCAAGTAGTTATGGAAACCAAGAATTATGGATATTAAAGACTGAGCACTAGTAGAGAACCAGTTTGGGAAAGAAAAATATGTTGCATGGATCTACAAAAGAAGTAGGTGCATTGTCTAGGATGTGCCTATTGAATGTAAAATGACAACGAGAGAATCATAAATCATGCATAGTGAATTTTAGGATTGAAAAAAATTATTGTATCTTGAGCCAAATTACCAAAATTAATTATTATTCGTCTGAGTTTCAAAAGTGATTGTCGTTTCATGCTAAGAGTTGAGGGTACATGTAGAACTAGATACTAGAATCTAGATCTATACATTTTTGTTCAAGAAGGAAATTTTAAGGATTTTGTGGCATTACTGTGCAGGATACTCTAGTTCAATAACTGTTATAGTTTTGGAATGGATAACTCAAATGGATTCCTAAACATGGCATTAGAAGTGTCGAAATGGAGCCATTAACTTGAACGAGATATGCATTTAGAATGCAATCAAACAACTAAAAACTTACAGAACTAAAATATTCCCAGCAACTAAATTCAAGTACTAAAGATGAATTATGTGCCCCTTACCTTGACAATTCTATTGGATATGAATATTTAGAGATAAAGATTGTAATATTCCCCTTTGATATTGCTTATGAAGTGATCATGTATAATTCCTCAATTTTGTACTTGACCCACTCAGAGAAATTTGATGAGGAAATATCCCTTCCAAGCCCGATGATGGCCAATCGGGATCCACTTGAAATTGAAGAAGGAATATAGCTTGCAGCATGGACATATACATTGTGGGGTTTCTATGGATTAGGAGATGTTGAACGATCATAGACACTGGTGTAGTGATGGATAACTCCTTCCCATATTTTTTTCCCTCCATGTCTTTTGGAATCCTGACATTTAATGGGGACTGCACAATTATCCGAATGACATCATCCTAGGTGGATCCAAAATGAGGTTTTACAAGATACAAATGGGGTTTCTCTTGTGCGAAAATCCCCAGTGATTGGGAAAGTAGGAGAATACGCCTCTTCCATGGAAAAATAGAAGATCCTTCCCCACTAGTACAAGTTTTCATGTATGCCCTTGGAACTCATCCGCATGCCAAATTCATCTCATATTGATCAAATTGTACAGTGAGTATTTACAATGCCCAAACCCCGAATCAATGATTAACATGACAACTACCTCAATGAGTGGAAGCAAGAAACAGACAAGGAGGAAGGGGGCACATTAAAATATGTTGAACCGTTTTGGCACTACTTCAATGGTGACTTCTTGGAATGATCAATATTTCTCTGGGTTTTGGCAGGTTTGGAATATATATCAATTAAATTTAGAAATGAAAAAAAACAAAAACTCAAACATATATAAGAAAATCAATTAAAATATTCGTCTCCAAATTATAGCTTTAGAGATGACATAATGAAAATTGGTGAGAAAATAATTTTCATGAGACATTTTAGTAATAGATATTTTTGGTATATTAGAATCCATTGAAGAAAATAATATCATGTATGTATACATGATGATGGAAATGGATTACACTCATTGCACTCTCACTTATGACTTTTTTTGAGATTGAGATGATGGAATGGAAGAAAAAAATGGAGTCACTATTGCATGAAAGGAGACTAGACATTAGATGCATCATCAATTTGGTGTCTTGCTAGGACAGCGTGATCACTAGCACTAAAATGATCTATATATATTTAGACCCCCTTGAAAAAATTAAAATATTGTCTATTGTTTAGCTATGACACATGACTAGGATGTCGTGAACACTAGCACTAAATTGATCTATATATATTTAGACCCTCTTGTAAAAAATTGCAATTTTTTCCATTGTCGAGATGTCACACTCTATATCATCAAGAGGAATTTCATGTAATTACTTTGTTGGATCTCTGAAGATCGAGGTGCATGGAACCATTACAGAAAATGGGTTTTTCAACATATATATCATCCAGGATTTGTGATCCCAATATTATATCTGGCAAGCAATATGAACGTCTAAAGCACATCGTCTACAATATTCCACAACACCCTAAGTACACTATCCCGACCATTTGGGAAAAACACTAGATATTCCTAACCCCACAAATTCTATTTTGGATTCAAAATTGTTAACCTACACATATTCAGAGACAGAAGGTAGACAATTTACAAAATTTACTAAATTGTAGCACTTCATTGTCACAATTGCAATTTTCCATGACACAATTAAAAATGACTAACATAAATGACTAATTCATATTCTTCTAACTAGTCATTTTTTATGCCGTGACTAAATTAGTCGTTTATGTTAGTCATTTTTAACTCTTTCACTTATTATCTAATCATATTTGTTAACTGGTGACCAAATTAGTTGTTAATTTTAGTCGTTTATAGTTGGGTCAATCAAAATTGCTCATATTTCGTAGTAAATCACCTGAAAAACCTGTGGTGGCTAGAATTTTTAGTCACATAGTCACTAATTCCTCATTTTATACTAGTGATCATTTAAATAAACTATCTATACTAAAGGGTAAAAGTGTTATTTATTAACAAATTAAAATTATTCAAATAAACCATAACTAAATATTATGTGTGAAAATGGTTCTTATTAGAATTTAAGTGTTTTGATTTATACTTGATTACAACAATTTTATTATAAAATATATTATAATTAAAAGAAATTGAAAAATAAGATGTATTTGAGTTATTAAAGATTTATTATAATTTTATAAACTTATATTTATTCAAAAATAAGTAAATGTTAAAAATATTATATCAAATTAAAATTTATAATATTTAATAATAAATTTAATTTAATTTAAAACCTTATCTTTATAATAAAAATAATGTTAATTTCAGAATTAAATATAAAAATAATAATAAAATATTTAAATCAAACCAACTTTAATATAAATTAAGTCATTGTGCACATGAAGTAATGTTTATTTAAAATATATATCTTTATTTCAAACAAGTTACTAGATTTGGTGGCACCAACCACTTAAACATACATGCACAGAGCTCAACTTTTCATTTATTTTTTCCATGAAACTAAAGAGTGAAGATTGCATTTGCATAATACAAAAGTTTCTAATAAAAAATTCATTGAAGGTAGAACCTTGATGTTATGTTGCGTAAATTGCTAATAAAGAACACTTTGGATGTGCATTTAAAGTAGCAATGTATGGTAACCTTGATGTTATACATTTAAAGTAACAATGTATGGTAACCTTGATGTTATGTTGGCTAAAGTGTTAAAAAAAAGGCTTGATGTGCATTTAAAACAATGTTGTAGGGTGATGGTTCTTGGAAGAATGAAGAGGAGGGGTTGTGACAGTAAACTTGAGTTGCTGTGCAGTGAGAATTTTATTTTTTTATAAAATTTTGGGGTTGTGACACACTACCTTGGGAGACTTCAACTTATTTGCGATCAAAATTTACTGCGACAAAGATTTACTGCCATGGGGATTACAGACTTAGACACCCACTTGAATTTGACAAGATTTTACCCGGAAAGGAGCTACCCGCAACACACTTTTGGTTGCGAAAAACTCCCACTTCTACCAGACCACTTTTAGTTGAACTTTATAAAAAATAAATCTTAGTTTAAAGACTTATAATATGCAAAACACTTTTCACCGACCCATAACTTGGGATAAAGCTCGGCACAACTATATTGGGACAAGCTCACAAAATATTATATAACCAAAATATTAAGTAAAAATTGTGTTGAGCACTCTGTGGTAAAAAATAAAAGTTCACACAGTGAAATATTTACGGATTCTTTATGTCTTTCACAAAACGATAAATGTAAGCAACATTCACTCAAGTAATTTTGGAGAAGATGTGAGGCATAAATAATACTTGCAGTCAACTATAAAATATGAAATTATATATTATTGTGACATAACCAAAGAATTATAGTCACACTTACAAACTTGGAAATTTACAAAGATATTTCACCTTTTACAGAGCTTCGGCTCTCAACACTTTCCAAACACATGAGCTTGAGCTCTTGAACTCTTCTCATAGTTTTTATTCTTCTCCTTGTCTTCTTTATTTGTTCTTCTCTCATTCCACCACTCTGCACTCTTTCTCTCTTCTCTCTGTTTTTCATTTTTCTTTTTCTTTTTATTCATATACAAAGACTAAAATAGTCTTCTCTTGGAAGCTACCAACTAACATTAAATACTGTAATAACTTTCTACCTAGAAACTTAATTTCAGAAATTCAATTTGGCTTCTTAAATATGGAGAGACCTAAACTCCTCAACCTGAAAGATTGATTGTTAGAGAGTGTACTTCTATGGACTCTGATAGAGGCGGTTGAGGCGTGAAGTGGATCTGCTTGTAATTAATATTTCCAACACCCCCCCTTAATTATAAGCTGATGGGGATCTTTAAACAAAATTTTACAAAACGTTTCAGAGTTGAAGCTTGCTCTGTGCATGGCAGAATTCACTGAGCATAAATTTCCATTCCCAAGTAAATTCATAGATATTGGAATGTATCGCTCGCTAAGGGTTTTGTAAATATTTCTGCTAGTTGATCTTCATACCTGCGAAATTCTAAACAAATTTTTTTGGTGTTCACCAATTCTCTTATGAAATGATATCTTGTGTCGATGTTCTTGGTTCTCTTCTGGAACACGTGATTCTTTGACAATGCAATGGGTTAACTATTGTTCTTGTAGGTTCAGCGACAGGTCACTTAAAATTTGCTGCATCTAAATGGATTGACATGCAACGATTGTAGATGCAACATACTATGCTTCTGCTGAAGACAAAGTTACAATGGGTTGTTTCTTCGAATCTCACAACAAAACAGGTATACCAAAATGAAATATGTACTTAGAATTGTTTTTCCTATCATCTGTGATGCCTCCATTGTCACTGTCAGCGTATCCAATGAGTTTGAAATTCTCTGAGATTGAATACATAATTCCAAGGTCCATTGTGCCACTTACATACCTCAGAATTCTCTTACATGATTTTCAATGAGAGTCTTTTGGTGACTGCATGAATATTTAGATCATACTTACTCCATACATGATGTATGGTCTTGTCGCTGTTAAATACATAAGGCTACCGACAAGCCTTTTAAACATCATAGGATATACTATTGATCTATCATCATCCTTTCTTAATTTTAAACCTATCATTACTAGTGTTGGGGTTGTCTTACAATTAGACATATTGAATATTTATACAATTGCACTTGCATACTTCGACTATGATGTAAAAATACCACTTTCAAACTACTGGACTTCAATGCCTAGAAAACAAATCATTTGCCCTAAATCAGTCATTTCAAATTCGATTTACATGAATGTTCTAAATCCTTTATTACAAAATCACCAATAAATATTAAATCATCTACATATAGGAAGACAATCAACATGTTACCATGCTCACTAAACTTTGGTGTATAGTGTCTGTTCACTTTCACTTCTGTGAAATCCATTATGCGTGAGATAGGAATCAATGTGACTGAACCAAGCTCTAGGAGCTTACTTCAAACCATAGAGTGCTTTTTTCATCCTATATAATTTGTGCTCTTGTCCTAGAACTTCATAACCTTGTGGTTGTTCCACATACACTTCCACCTCCAGATAGTCATTCAAAATTGTTGATTTAACATCCATTTGATAAACATGCCATTTGTTTTGTGTAGCAATGAACAATATTGTTTTGACTGTATCCATGCGTGCAACAAGTGAAAAAAGTTTCATTGAAGTCTATGTCGGGATGCTGTGTGAACCCTCTTGCAACCATTCTTTCCTTGTGCTTCTGCACATTCCCATAAACATCTTGGTTGGTATTGTAAATCCATTTGACACTAATTACATCCTTATCCTTTGGTATATATACCAACTCCCATGTTTGGTTCTTCTTAATACATTCTATTTCTTCATCCATGGATTGTGCCCATACTTCTTCTTCGATGGCTTCCTCAAATGTTAGCGGATCATCTATTTGAGAAAATAATGCGATAAAAGAGAATGAATTTGGTGTACCAAATTCATATATCTCATGCATACTTATTTTTCTTTATTGGATTTGTCGATGTCGACCTCGATGAAATTCTTGATAGAGTTTGCTAACCTCTTGGTGTGCTTGTTGGCATAGCTTGAGTTGCGATTTGTGTCGACATTCCTTGTGCTAAAACATGTCAAGGTGTCCTGGGAGTTGACAGTGCTGCAAAATTTTGACTTAAATGTGGTGTTAGAACCACTTCCTTCACCATGTCATCATGATCAACAATCGACACAATATTGAGATTCTTCTCGACGATTCCATCCCATGATTCATTCTCAACAAATTGAACATCACGACTAATGATTACTTTCCTTGCGACGGGGTCATAGAACTTGTATGCTTTTGTGTCTTCAAAGTAACGAAAAAAATACATTTATGTCCCTTCTTGTCTAATTTCTTTCTCAGCTCATCCAGAACATGAGCATATGTGACACAACCAAAAACCTTTAAATGAGAAACATTATGATTCATACATTTCCATGATACTTTAGGGACTTTGTTCTTCACACTTTTTGTTAGACACCAGTTCATAATATATACAATAGTTGTGACTTCCTCATCCCAATATTCATTTGGAAAATGCTTGGCTTCCATCATGTTGTGCACCATCTCCATAATGGTTCGGTTATTTCTCTCTGCAACACTCTCCTGCTGAGGTGTATACCGCGTAGTGAATTTCTTATGTATGCCATGGGACTTGCAAACATTTAGGATTTCATTCGAGACATATTCACCTCCTTTGTCCATCCTTAGGATTTTGATGATGTATCCAACTTGGTTCTCCATAAGTTCCTTGAACTATTGAAAACAACGAAATGCATTAGATTTATGTTTTAAAAATATACCTATGTTTTTCTTGTGAATTCATTAGTAAAATTAATAAAATAATTGCAACCTTACGTGGATGATGTCTACATTGGGCCACAAATATCAAATTGCACGATCTCAAGTGGTGTGTGTGCTCTGTATGAATTTTCAGTTGGAAAAGTCTTCTATTTTGCTTGCCAAAAATGAAGCCTTCACAAACTCTATGTGGTTTGTCGATCAGTGGTAATAATTTCACCATATTATTCATGTGCAGTAGATTCAACCCACCAAAATTCAGATGTCCAAATTTGAAATGCCACAACCAGGACTCATCCTGAACCTCTGATTGAAACACTGCTTGAATTTCATCATTTTTCTTCCCTTTCTTGTCGCATTGCTTGTCTGCTTCTTTTCTTTATACTTTGAATGCAAATCCTGAACTTTTCTTTCCTTTCATTTATGGAATTATCCTCAATGGAAAAAATCAATTTCTTGTCATTGGTACTTTTTCTATCTGTTGTTTGCTTGGATGTATGCCTTTAATCACATACTGATTATCTTCCATGTAGACTCTATAACCTTTATGTATCAACTGTATAATTCTCAACAAATTGTATTTTAGACCTTCGACATGATAAACATCAGGCATGATATTTCACTCTCCCTGTTTGGTTAAAATACCAACAATACCTTTTCCCATAACAGTGACTTAGACATTATTTCCAAGTGTGACATCAGTTTGAACTGATTTATCTAGACTAGAAAACAAATTTAAATTACTAGTCATGTGATTTCTACAACCTGAATCTAAATACCATTTGTCACGTAGATGTTTTTGGTCAACATTGCATTCAATTGTTGATGCACATTCCATTAACATTGCGCTCGATGAAGTCCTGGTGTTGCTTGACTGGTTTTGACTTTTCCTTCCTTGGTCATATTGCTTCTTATTGCATTCATATGCATAATGACCAAATTTTGTGCAATAATGACACTGTATTTTTTACTTATTAAACTTGTGACCACTTGGATGACTGGGGTTATGATTCTATTACCTACCAACGGCATTCGTCGTACTGATGTTGCGTCCTCCTTTGGAAACACTTCTTCCTATACCTATAGAATTATATCTCCCTCTACCTTATCCATGGATTATGGATGATTGTGTTGCAAGTGCACCTTCCAATGATGTATTTGATCTACTGATTTTATTGTCATGATTGATGAGTGAGGCTTGTAACTCATCAATGATAAACCACGACAGTTATTTGTTTTCTTCCAAGGTTACAACCAAGTATTCAAATCTATGGGGAAGACTTCTAAGAACTTTTTCAATAACCCTTCTATCTTCTATATTTTCTCCTTGATATTTCAATTGATTTATCAAACCAATATCTTGAGTATAGAATGAGTTCACTGACTCTATGTCTTTCATTGAAAGACATTCAAAATCTCTTATAATAATTTGCAAAGTTAAGAAGTACTTACATTGTCGAAACCTTGATAGGTGGTTTCCAATGTATCCCATTCCTGCTTAGCGATATTTGTTGTTTCTACTCTCGAGAGTATGCTTTCATGCATGGCTTGGTGTATGTAAAACAAATCCTTTTAGTATTTCTTCCTATGTTCCCTCAAGGCATCATTCTCATCTTGTGTGAGATTATACCATGTCACCTTCTTTGCTCATTCTTTTTATCCATTTTGGACTATCTCCCATACATCTTGACCTATGAACAAATCCTTCATACTTAGATACCAATACTCATTTATTCTTTCTCGATAAAATTGGAGTTTGTAAGCTTGAGATTTGTGTACCAAAGATGGAAACCATTTTTTCATCAAGTCCCTAAACCAGATTTGATACCAGATCTTGGAAGAATGAATATGAGGAGTTGCTACAATAACCTTGAGTTACTACTCAATTAGACCTCTTTTAAAAATTTTGAGGTTGTTGCACACTACCTTGGGAAAATCCACCTTTTTAGTCGAAGGGTTGGCTTCCAACAAAATACTTAAGACCTAAGAAATTTACGGCCAAATAGTTTTTGTGAGAAAAAGACTTAAATTTTGGTTGACACACTTTTTACCTCTAGAGACACCCACTTGACTTTGATGCTTTTACCCCCACACGATTTACCCTTGACAAAATTTTGGTTGTCACCAACTCCCACTTCTACTAGACCACTTTTAGTGGAACTTTATAGAAAAAAAAATATTAGTCTAAAGACTTATAATATGTAAAATAGTTTTCACCTACCCGTAACTTGGGATAAACCTCGACACAACTATATTGAGACAAGCTCAAAATATCATATAACCAAAATATTAAGTAAGACTTGTGTAGAACACTCTATGGTAAAAGCTCAAAATTTCACACGGTGAAATATTTGTGGATTCTTTGTGTCTTTCAAAAAAAGGTAAATGTAAAAAACATTCACTCAAGTAATTCTGGAGAAAATGTGCCAAATAAAAAGACATGCAATCAACCATAAACTATGAAATTATATATTATCACCACAAAACAAAACAAACTTTAACCCAATTACAAAATTGAAAATTTAGAAACTTGACCTCTCGAAATCTTCATCAAAATTATAATTTGGAAAAATTTAAATTCCAACCAAAATGATGGTTTAAATACTCCCCATGTAACATACCCCAAATACCTAAATAGATTCTTGGGGTGCACGGTAAAAAAATTATTCTTTTTAAAACATTTGATCACACCAATTATTTAAACTCATTGATTCCTTAACCATAACCATTCTTTTAGGATCAAGACATACCAAATACAATATTTCTAGGGTGAATCCATGGACCTGGGTAACACTTTTTGGCAAGCGCATTTTGCCAAAATCAAAAAAACGTACCTCGGTCGAGGGCTTGTTAAGCCCTCGACCGAGG
>LPNX010262615.1:9742-90580 GCA_001517045.1 Pseudotsuga menziesii
CAGCTCTCCCGTGTTGTTGTCTCCACAATTGATTTATTAATAATAAAATATTCTGAATTACATTCCACTTCTGTTGACTCTGCTGAGTCATCAATTCCTACTTAGCATTAAATTTAACATAATGTCTCAGGAATATAATAAAAACAATTAACATTATTTTACAAAATTGGGGTATGTGACAGATGCAATCCTACCACATTCTTGAGGATCAAAGTCACCGGATTGATTACAGGAGAATCAGTCCGTATCACTTTAGGACTAAGTCCAAGGATGATGCAATCCTACCACATTCTCGAGGACCGAAGTCACCAAATTGATTATGGGAGAATCAATCCCTATCACTTTAGGACTAAGTCCAAGGATGATGCAATCCTACCACATTCTCGACAACCGAAGTCACCATATTGATTACAGGAGAATTAGTCCCTATCACTTTAGGACTATGTCCAAGGATGATGCAATCCCCCTTCATTCTCAAGGGACTGAGGTCACCGGATCACTTTAGGGAAAGTGCCCAGGGATGATACAATCCCACTGCAACATCACTACTCCCCCTTTCAAGGAAGGTCTTTCCGAACAACACCAAGTTTGTCTCGAAAGTTTTCAAACTTTACTCGAGACAGAGGCTTCGTTAGCACATCATCGTCTAAACCATCATCATCTACATCTTCAGTATGTGAATACTGAAACATCATCATCTTTATATTCAGTATAGAAATACTGAATCACCTTCATGTGCATCTATAGTATGTAAATACTGAAACATCATCATCTGCATCTTATCTCGTGTGTAGAAATACCGTATTTCTATGTGTTACGACGGAACACAGGGTTCTCTGTCATCTTTATACAACTTTGGTTGTCACATAGAATCATTGTAGTATCCATCTTTAGGTCAAAGAGACTTGATATCAGCTTCCGAAGCCATATGGATTCACAACTTAGCAGAGTAATCTGCTATGTATTCTGCTTCAACCGTGTTAAGAGAAACACTAGACTATTTCCTGCTAAACCATGAACTCATAGTAGACCCCGAACAAAAGCATCTACCTGATGTGCTTTTCCTGTCTAAGATATCTCTAGCCCAATCTGCATCTGTATAGCCATACAATCTATAGTCATGGTTTCCATCATAGTATAGACCAAAGTCTATAGTCCCTTTCAGATATCTCATCACATGTTTTGCGGCTATTAGGTGAACTCGTCTAGGTTGAAATAGATATTGACTCAAGGTGTTCACAGCAAAACAAATGTCTAGTCCAGTATTTGTTAAGTACATCAATGACCCAATAATCTGTCTGTATTGAGTCACATACACTAACTCTGATGAGTCATCAGCTAATAACTTTAGGTTGGAATCCATGGGTGTGGCCATGGATTTTCATTCAAACATATCAAATCTTTTCAAAACTTGCACTACATACTTTCCCTGATTGAGAAATATTCCTCATACTTCCAAACCTAGGAAATAAAGTATTAGACCAAGGTCTAAATTCTTCAGCAAACTTCTTCTTGCATTCTACAATCTATTTCTCATTCCCTGTCAGAAATAGATCATCCACATATAGTAATAGTATGACGGGTTCATCTTCTACAACCTTGTAGTAAAGGTTAGGGTCAACATTACTCTTGGCAAATCCCATGCTCGTTAGGAAACTATCTATTCTTCCATACCAAGCTTTGGGAGCTTGCTTTAGGCCATAGAGGGCCTTCTTCAACTTGCATATGTAAGTCCATTTGTCTTCAACTTCAAATCCTTGTGACTATTCGATGTAAAAATATTCCTCAATCATAACATTAAGGAAGGCTTGACTTTACTTCATCATGGAAAAAACTACCATGATAGTTCTGAAGGAAGTGTACCTTTCTTCCTAGAATAAGTGTTTCTTCAGAATTAATTCCCTCTTTATGATAGAAACCTCTAGCCACAAGTATTTCCTTACTTTTATCAGCAACATATTTTATCTTGCAAATCCATTTGGAAGATACCACATTCTTTCTTTCTAATTTGAGTACTATATCCCAAACATCATTCTAGTATTCCTTCATCATAACATCTTCTATGAGTTTGTCTTGTCAGGTCATCAACATATCCTAGTCTTTTGCATTCAACCTTGAAGGTTGGAACCCACTTTACTCTTGGTAAAGTCTTGATCCATTAGGAAGCTATCCATCATGTCGTATCATGTCGACCTCAGATATATTTTGTAGTCACTCCCCCTAAAGTGGAGTATCATCTTCCCTCTTCATTCTGTACAGGTGGTTCTATTCTTGATATATACTTCTAGTGGGTCTGGTCAATAGAGTATGTCATGTCATAGTCTATTCTTTCTAAGGTAAACCATGAACCTTGCTTTGTACACTTGTTCTGGTAGATCCATATGGAAGATACTACAGACTTCCCTTCAGGTCTTGAAACCATGTCGTAGACATCATTCCCCATGATCAACTATTACTCTTTGATAATAACTTCTTTCATAGCTGGAAAGGTTAGCATCAATAATGTCACCCAACTGTGTTACACAACTAGAGTGTGTTCGAGGCATCTTACTTTGGTTTGGAAGTCTCGTTATTCTTTTCTTCATCTTGAGCTATCTCTCATACCCATCATGGTCTTCATCCTTCGAGGTGGATCTACCACTCTCTAAAGCTCTTTCTTCCGTCACAATGTCTCTGACCCTGGGAGCTTCAAATTTATTGGGGTGAATCTTGAAATGTCATCACTTGTTCTTTGGAACAAGTCTCATCCTTCTTTTCTTGCAGGAGGTTGTACAGGACCTTTCCTACAATTCAAATGCACTAGTAGCATGGTTAGAACCATTTCATAGAACATATACATAATGACAAATTCTTATGCATCATGCAACTGTTTAGACAAGACAACATTCATCCATATCTCATGGAAACTTTCTAGATGACATTATTGATATTGTGTGCTAATCCAATATGTCAGCAAGGAGGTTTCATTCTAGATAATTAGCAATGAAGAGGTGTATAGCACCATGAGCTACTTACTCATCACGTGCATACTATTATTAATGCAAACGTTCTATCATGCATAACACATCAACTGAATACAAAACAATATCATGAAATGACAATTGAATACTTATCTTTTATTTGTTTCATGGGTAGAATCCTTCTTGATGATTCTGCTTCATCATCTTCTTCATTCATGAAATCATCATTTCTTATCCAAATGATAAGATGGATAAGAGGTTCTTCAAGAATTGAGTTCTTCATATTCCTCATCACTTGAGGGATCTTTCTTGAATGGTGAGAGCTTGATCTTCAATTGCTCCCATATTATTCTTCTCTTCTTATGAGTCGAGCTTCTTCATCTTCCTAGAGTCAGCTGAAAGTAATCACTTCCTTTTGGCACACATTCCTCGCATGAATGAATCCCATGATCTTGGGAGGCCATTCAAGATGTCTATCACCACTTCTGCATTCTTCACTTCTTCTTTTACCTCTTCAATTTTGTTTCTTAAGGTCATCTTCCGATGTATGTTCTTTCCTTCAAATAGCTTAGTCAAGGAATCAAAAATCTCTTTCGGTGTCTTTAGGGAAGACACTTGTGGTACAAGTTGATCCGCAACTATATCAACAATGATCTTCTTGGCCTTGACCAAGTTCTTCTGGTGAAGGCTTTGAGCCACATCTCCCTCTGGAACTGGAACCTCTCTACTCATCTAGGTGTCCAATTCATTTTATTCAGAGAGATCAAATATTTCCATGCTTGGAAGTTATCAACTTAACCAATATTATCATCAAGCTGATGAGAACCTCAAATGGAAATCGCAAAAGATTAGATCTTACTGATTTGAGGTGTTCGTCCTGGTTCCGGAGATGGCTGATCTAGGGTTTGTAAGAGAAACCTTAATTTTCAAAACTTGGAATATTTTATATCTAATTAGATAGAAATATATATCTCTTCAAGTTGAGCTGTCCAATGTACTCCTTTTCTGAAAATAGTAGAGGGAAGCTCTCGGAACAGGAAGCCCTAGTTTTCCAATTTCTCCTGCAAAAACACCTGATACTGTTTCTATGCTACCTATGAAATTACTAATCCTCTATGTCTAAAAATTTGCACTGAGGTATCCTCACATGTCCTTGTTCCAACACCATAGGTTTCATTAGAATCGGTTTCACAAATTGGGACTTATGATCATTTTCCCAAGGTGACCTGTTACAGGACTGTTCATAATAGATACATTGTATGGACTTCCACGTGTCACTGTTTCATCTTCTGAGTCTGAAAATCAGACCATAGAGAGTAAAGTCCGTTCCATTTCTGGAACATCTTCCAAAATTTAAGTTGGACCTTTTTATCCCAATATATAGCAATTCTCCCTAGGTGTCCTATTTAGGGATGAATCCTGGAAGAGGCTAGAACCCTAACTTGGAGGGATCATATATCCTATAATATAGATCATATGAGGCCAAATGTGGGACACAGTGTACATCAAGATTTTATCTTTGCCCTCTGCAATTTTCATCTCTTGAGCCTTCGCCAATCCTGAGATATAGCGAATGTACCAAAACTTATTAGTTTTAGTATTTAGGGTTTTTCCAGCTCGGGGTCAAACTAGGGTTTGACTTTCCCAAAGTTTCACCCAACCAAAATACTTGATCCAGGTCTCTAAAATTCGAATTTGATGAGGAGAGAAATCCTATGCTAGGCTCACTCAAAAATTCCTCTTCTGTAAGAAGCCTTAATTTCCCGCACCAAAAATTGAAAATGCTCGTAATCGAATTCTGCTTCGACAGAAAGATGCACCCTTTAATGGAGAGTCATCCTAGCCTTCTTTTGCTGATTGATTGTGGAGAGAGATCCAAAAATTAAGAAGCCATAGCTTTTGTAGCTGCACAATGTCTTATTTTAGGGTGTCTCTGATACCATGTTAAATTTTTAATGGTTATATAAGATCTTAAAACATTTAGCATCATAACAGCATAACCATAAGACAAAAGATCACTGAAAGATAGACACGCACAACCATACAAAAAAGAAAAAAAAGATTTATCCTGGGAAAACCCTAAAGGGAAAATCCCGGCAAAAGCTTCCTCAATATAGATGCCCAAAAACTATAAAAGGTAAAACCCAAAAGATTGATCAAAGATCGATCCTCCTCCTTCTCCAACTACTTCTCTCTTCTTCACTAGTGAGCTACACAAGTGAGTGTGCGTGTTCCAAATGAGGAGCGCCACACCTCTATTTATATTCATCCGTTCACTTTAATTATCAATTCCAACATGTAGGCTCGAGTTAATCATGTAGGCTCGAGTTACACATGTAGGGTCAAGTAACCACATTGGGGTGCTAATGACCCACCTTTACAATTAGAGGGAACTACCTCATGACTCTTATTAGTTATTCCAATTAGAAGCATCGGAGCATAAAGTAATACAATTGGTTCTCCCGGTAGGAGCATCGGGGACCACAAAAGATACATATAGAATATTCTTCGAAGTTACAATATTTCAACAGTTTGAATATTTTGTATTGGTATTTATATTTCAGTTACAAAATTTATGATTTAAAAAATGGAATCTTTTTTTAAATATTATTTTAAATGATCTAGAAATTATCCAACTAAAATTTTGAATTTTTTTAAAAATAAGTTTTTATTTTTTTCAAAGGTTTGAAATGCATTATATTAAAAAAAGATAAGAAGAGTAAAATTTTGAAGTTTATTTTAAATAAGTTTTAATTTTTTTTGTAAGGTTTGAAATGCATTATATTAAAAAAATATATATCTATATAGCCAAGTCAACCAAGGACTGAAATTTAGCTATATGCAAGACCCCAAACAAAACATAACCAAAGTGCTCCTTAAAGAAAATTCTACAAGTGATCCTCCACGTGTCGGGGTTTATGGGCCTGATATCTATTAAAATTTTGAACCTAGCTCAAAGGAATTACAAACTAGATGACATTTTAAAGATGGGGGTGCCAAGCAGGGCCGACACCTGGAGTTTCAATTTTCAGCAAACCCTTGGTGGATGTTGGGAACCACCTAAACATGAGGTGAGTGATCATCCCAAAACCTAGAGGAGGCTTGGTGAACGTTTTTCCGATGAGATCCCTCGCAAGAGAATCAAGCTTTGCATCCACTCTTGACATCTCGTCACGTTGGAACCAGGTGAGAGCTAGCAGGGTGGCTTCCACATTGGATAGATGGTCTTCCAAGGAGAGCTCATCATCATCCTACTTCAGCTTCCCTTGCATACATTCATCCATGGCCATGGAAATTAAAGCCTTGACATTTCGATAAACCCCCAAAGTCTTCGTATGGAAAGTCTCCCTTGTTTAGGAAGATCCCTTATCCTCCACCATCCTGCCAAATTCAGCTTCAAGGTTTTCCATCGATGGTTTCCAAAGGTCTCTTTATTATCCTGTTTTGTAGTCACAGGGTGCAAGCTGAGACCGAAGCCAAAACTTCATGCTCGAATAAATCCTGAATTCTCCTCATCTCCCTTGGGGCACGGGGCATGTGTGTGTGATACATCCTATTAGTTTTTTTCAAGGAGTGACCTTCATCCTCACCATGTTGAACTTACTGATGAGAAGAGCCTAGACTGATGTTCTGAAAGATAATCTACCAACACTCTCAGCTTTTTCCTGGCTATAAATGCCAAATGCGAACGAGGATTTAAGCCGACACCAGCATTTCCTATGTCGTGGGATGCAGGAAATATTTGAGTCGTCCTTGCAATTGTCATTGCACAAGATTGCCATATCATTCGACACAGGAGAGGGGACTTGTTTGTGTATGGGCCAACTTGAACAAATGCTCCCATGATTGACTAACTTACTAGTGATTAGATGAGTATTTAAGAGTGCAAGTGGAGGGAGGAAGCCATGCTCCATGTGCTTGGCTACATGGTGCATCCCACCAAATGCCACTTATTTTAGTGAAGATGGTTGGCTTTTAACATAAGCTAAAATACATAATTTTATATTAAAATAATATTAATTTATTCTTTATCCATTATTCATACCAGATCCTTAGATTTATCCACTAATGGTATAACATAAACATTAAACTAATCAATATAAACATATCTCAAATATTATTTAATAAACAAAGAAAACAAAAACTAATATGAAAAAAAAATTGTCACCCCTTTCTTTAACCACTACTTAACTAAAGCTTATTACCCCTATAGCCATTAATATCTCATATTTTGGGCTTCATTGAGCCTATTAACAAGATCAACCCAAATGTAACAAGTGTACAAGTGGGATTCATTTCATGATCATCTTATCCTGTTATGATTAATTACATCTTGATTAAGATTTAAATGGGCTTAGTTAAATAGTCAAGCTTTAAATTCTTATGCTTGCGAAACTTTTTGTTTGTATGCTTTAATTTTTTTTTTAAGTCTTGAAGCTTAAAAATATATATTCATTTCATGTTCTTTGTATCTTATTATTCTTAAATGCATCTTGATTAAGATTTAAATTAGCTTAGTTAAATGGTCAACTGGAACCGTTAGTCAAGTTTTAAATACTTATGCTTGTGGAACTTTTTGTTTGTTAAATTTTGTTTTTAAGTTGGGCAGCTTTAAAAATGATTGGTGGCCTATATGTGTTCATCTGCCATAAGTTGAGTGGTTGTGCTATTTTAAATCTTAATTAATATGCATTTTAGCATAACAAAATACAACAATCATTAAATGAATCCCGAATGGACACTTGTTACACTTGCGTTAATCTTGTTGATCCATTCATGGAAGTTCAAAATCTCAGATAATATCTAAATGCCTATTGGGGTTATTATATGGTTCCTTTATTAATATAATAACATGGTTTGCATCTGCATAAATTTTGTTTGGGGGATTACAACATTATTAGATATCATGGGAATAATTTCAATTTTTTTTTTGTGGGATATTAATAATTTATGTAGAATCTAAAACTATGCGAAAAATAGTGTTTAAACATGTATTTCAAAGGATTGAAAATGTTTTTAAAACTTCATCCAAAAAGATTGAGATTTTATGACTAATGTAAATAATTAATTATTAATAAGAAGATGAAGTCCAACAGACTCCAATGGACACCTTGAAACATAATCCAAATGGTCACCTCCTCATGTTTAAAATAACCATTCCATTTCAATGGAATTCAAGGAATTTAGGAGTTATTCTAATAGTGGTACCAACTTCAAGGAATTTAGGATTTATTCTAACAGTGGTAGCAACTCTTCATAACTCTTTCCTATAGTACAACCTTCCATATTATTTGTTTTCCATAACTTCTAGCCATGGTTCATTGGCCTCTGCTCTCCAAGCCTGTCGGCTTAGCTCTAGCATATGTTTTTTATTATTCAAACATGTGTATTTAGTCTTCAGAACCGGACTGTGCATTGACTAGACTCTCCTATCACGAGACCACCTACATTTCATCTTTGAAAACCACATGTGTTTCACATTTTTGAAACCCTAATTGCTTAGCGAATACTATTGCATTGTGTATGGCCTGGCATGAAGATATCTTCCTCTTTTTGTGTTGAGTGTTGTGTGAATACTGTCATTATAAATATTGTGTGAAGACTATCATGTAAATACTATCATGGAGTAGTGGTATCTCTCTATTGGTGCATGGGATATCTCCCACAGTGCATAGGATCTTGTATTAGTCAAGCAAGTTGCACATTTACCAATGATACATATTATAGATTATATAAGCAATGATATAAACAAGAGACATGTAATGGTAGATAGAACAATAAGTATTTATATTACTCAAGAAGAACACATACATGGTTGATTACATAGATCGAACCAGTTCTATATCCAACTCTACATCCTATTTATATGATTTGCAAGAGGTTACATAACTACTTGTCGGTTCAACTAACCAACATGACCTTTGAGGTTGACATACTCTATTGTTATATTTTACAAGTAGTCGATCGGAGGACCTAGTCAGCTAGCCGACTTAGGGTCCCCCAACATCTCCCCCACCTCAAAATATTTCTTCGTCTCGAAGAAATGAGGAGATGAAAATTGTGCCAACTGAGTAATGGAAAAAACATGTTGTTATTATTATGGACTATTAGTACCAATAGATTTATGTTGCTAGACACATACTTTTACAATATCTTTGGTGGATATTGATAATTGGTTTTGAAATTATTCCCATATGTGGAGTGCATTCTGGATATCAATTATGAGAGTGGTGAGGCTCGACAATTTCTCTATCTTGTCGTGCATATCTAGGTTCGGGATATTGATCATGTTTGGCCCTAGTAGTGTTTTTTTTCATTGGAAATAGAAAGGAGTCTTTGGAGTTGCGACTTGATCTTGTTGATATTGGACAAACTAAGTTGAGCTTGGTTGATCACTGATGTTCTTGTTTTTCCAGTTTTTCTAGCTTATTAATTTCCAAGGAAAGTTGATCATCAATGTTCTAAGCAAGTGCTTCACTGGTAGTCGGTCAACACTATTGCAATGAGCCGATGAGGTCATATGTCTTCTACATTTCTACAAATACATTGTCGTAGTGGGTATTACTAATTTCGCAAAACTTCTATAGTTACAATAGATTCTGAAGCATACTGCACTAACATGTTGTGTGCTGTTGTGAATATCGCGTATTGATTTCTTAATAAAATATAGGTTTCCTCAACATGATCTTATCACTTCTTGTTCAACTGTTCTTGGAGGGTCGACACAACACTTTCGAATATAATGTAGGCATTGTTAAGAGGTTTTTCAGAGTTGGTACTCGACGGGATTGTGATAATCTGTTGTGCTAAACTCTCACACTTAGCCAAAAATGAGGATTATCTATTTTTAATTGTTCAATGTTCTCTTTAGCCTCCACTCTTCTATGCTTGTGTTCATGATCAATTGCATCCGTAAGAAATTCTAATTCTTTTTCTTTTTCTTTTCAAGGTTCAAATATGGCCATTGGACAAAACTAATTTATATGTACCAGAAGGTGTGGTTGTTGTTTTTGTTGTTCTTTTTCTAGTTTCTTTTTTTGCTTTCTTTTTCTTCTTTCTTGCACTTTATTTTGTTTCTCAGTCTCGGTTTTTTTTCAGTTGTGCTCTGTATCTCTGTTGTTTTTTTACTCTGTTCGACATATGGAGTTGTATCAATAGGGAAAGTAGGAGTACGCTGGTAATATTATGATAAATTGGGATATCAGCTGAATTGTCTTTGGTTGGAGGTGATGGAGATGAAGCAGGGTTATCAGCTAGGCCAAATTTCTCATGCGACAAGGAATCTTCAACATTGCTTGTTTAAGCAGGTTCAAAATTCAAGTCTAGAAGTTGCAATAAGTTATTTGAAGGGTCAACAATGGGGTTAGGTGTTGTACTAGTGTTGAGTGGTTGATATGTCAAGAAATGAAAGATGAAGTTTATTATGCCACAATATTACTTGTTAGATCAGGATTCTTCTGTAATATGGTTTCATTATATCCGGAAATTTTTGTTCCAGAGTCGGATGGTGTTGGAAGTTCAGCAAGGTTATCCTCAGGCATGGCTAAGGTAGAATTCTTCCCCTCGTCAGGTAGGAATGGTATTTTTATTATCATTTTTTCCCATTCGATCTCGAGGGAGGGTATCTAGCTTATAAATTCTTGTAGGTCATTATCCTTTTGAATTCTTACTCTTAAGGGAGCAGGTAGCTGTTTTAAATATTGAGGTATTAGGGTAATAGGTGTGGTAGTTTTCTTAGTTAGTATGACTTATTCTTCGAAAATAGAGGTAGGGGATGGTGGTGGTTGGTTGTGAATGAGAACAACAAGTAATGTAGTAGAAAACTTAACCTTCTTTGGCATTGCTCTTGTTCGACCTTGTTGTTGCTCCTCTTCTATGATGAAATTTCCTATCTGCTCTTCTATAGGGATCTTATTCTTGGCAACGTCTTCCAATATTTGTGTTGCACTATCTAACAATTCATCATTTTCATCTTTGTTCCTAAAGGATAAGCTTATACTTCCATTTTCCTTGTTTTTTTCTGTCGTGCTCTGAATAGTTTGTCAGCTACTCGACAAATAATTTTCTTTGTGAGTGCATACACCGACAGTGGAGTATCCAACTGAGTGCTTTCATATGATTGTTATGATTTATCTTGTGGGTGTTGGTCTACTATTAGAGAAATCTTGAGAGGATTGATATCGTTGATCTGGTTGGGATAGAGCGTGAATTTATTCAAGTGGATTCAGACTTCATAATATTCTTCCTTCTCGACATCTGTCAAGGGTTTGACCATTGGTTGATTAACCCATTTTTCTAGTGGGGGTATTTCCAGTCTTGTGTTGGATTGGTGACTAATATTTTTGAAAATTTCCTTGGCCATGGGATAAAATTCGATTTCTTTTTCTTTTCCTGTGGCTCCTTCCAAGTATCAAACCGATGTGTGATCCAAGGCAAGTTGGATATGCGTAGTCGGTGGTAGAATTCATTGGACACTATGTGGTACTCTCCATCGAGTTGTTTTTACTTTCAAGGTTTTAAACAAGTTATCCAACCAAATTTTGGTTGTTGCGGCTCCCAGTAAGTATCCATTTAGAGAAAAAGATTTGAAGTTCCACATCACTAGCCCTTTTTGTGCAGTGAATTCCTTGTCTCCTACTAGACAGAGGTGGTGCATGGCTATCCATATTAGTAGTGAACGATATCAAATATGTATTCCCTCATCTTGGAATTTTACACAAATATTTTTGACGATTTCGGCTAAGTGTTCAGCCTAGCGATATATTTTCCTTATTATCACCACATTTTGGATTGCCTCAAGCATATTGATCTTAAGGTAAAATACCTGACCAATGTTTGTTAATGTGATCGACACAATATGTGCATTTATCTTTTGTGTGTCGTATAGTATTTGGTTAACTACTAACCCTCTTGAGTTCTTCCCTACAGGGGTTCCTCTTAGTTGTTTGACTAAAGATGGATTTGGTCAAATGAGTGTGACGCCTCCTTTATTCGACAATCTGGTGATTTGGCCAATCAGGTCATTGTTAATATCAACAAGTTTGTCAAAATATAACTTCCCATTGTGGAGTCAACTTATGATAAATTTGGAAATGACTTCCTTCGTTCCTTCAAAGTTTTCCATTAATGGTGCGTTCATGTAATTTAATATGGTGTTGGATATTAACTTTTGTTCTTCTTCTCTCCACCGGCCATTTGTTTATGTTCCCCAATCTCGTATTTCATTCCAAACCCGTTTCCATTGGTGTTCAACTACTTTTGCATTGCGAATATTGTGCAATCTGATTTCTAGTGGTGTGATAGATTTTCAAGCTCTTGACCTTGTGTGTTGTAGATCTGGTAGTTATGGTTGACTTCTTTGGTGTCATTTTGTGGGTAGGTTTCTCTAGTTCCATAGTCTTCTCTATGGGTTCGGCTATCTTGACACTATGCTGCTCAATTTCTTCACAGAATAACATCCAAGTCTCTTATAATGAAATATTTATAGCATAATTGTCTTCGGGGGGAGAATTCATAGTGGAGGGTGACATTAATTGCGGTACTGATGATGGAATTAAATTCGAAAGATAGGTCATCGACATTTCTTTCGAGGTATTCCTTCATTTTTTCTCTACGTGTTGATTTTCATGATGACTTTATTGAACTATTTTATGTTCATAAGTATAGTGTCTGTGTATTTATGTATCTTTCATTATTTTGTGTTGGTTAGTTTCATGTCAATGTAGTCGAGATTCTTCATTTCTTCTCTTCTCATATATTTGTTCATATTTACATACTTGTGCTTTACTGCTTCCTTCCTCTCTTTGTCGGTATGATTTTTCCAGTCCCTTGTCATGATAATCTTTCCACAGATTTTCTTGTGCTTCTTCAAATTTTATAGTGTTTTTTATGCTTTGTAGCGTTTTTAGTTGAACTGATTTTTTCGATGTGTAGTTTCTTAGGTTTCCCTTTTACATACATATTGTACAACAATGCAAGATCTTCGACTGAGATATTTTTGTTCTTTACATTTCTATCATGCCAATATTTTTGTTGTTGTTTCTGGATTTCTTGGTATTGCATTGCAATTAGTTGGTGTTCTTCATGTTTGGACAACTATGATAATATTTCTTTCCTTGTGTGTTCGACATAAATATGAAGTATTTCAACAATCATAGGTGTTTGTCGATGAAAACGTAAGGGGAAACCCGCTTCTTGTCCATAGACAAGTGTGAATGGTGTCTGACGTGTCAATCTTTTGTATGTTGTTCTATATGCCCATAGAACATCAGGTATTTTGTCGTCTCAATCATCCTTATCGGTATTGCATATTTTTGTTAGGCCTTTGTTCATGTTTTGATGAAGGCCTCAATCGCACCATTAGATTGAGGGTGATATGCTGTGCTCTTTCGATGCTTAATCAGTAATTCTTTTGTCAAAGTGGTGATTTTTTTTATTTACAAAATGTGACCCCTAATCACTGATCAAGGTCAATGGACAACCAAATATTGTGACGATGTTCTCATATATAAATTTAGTGGTTATTTCACTTGAACAAGTTTGGATAGGTCCTGCCTCTTCCCATTTCGTAACATATTCGACCACGATGATGATATATCTTTCTCCCGTTCGACTACCAATTGTTGAAAATGGCCCTATGAAATCAATCACCCAAATTTCAAATGTTAAGCTTGGATTTACTGATATTAGGGGAATTTTAGTGCTTGGTAATGATCTACCAATTCATTGACATCGGTCACACTTGATCACAAATTCTCAACAATCTTTGTGTATGGTCCACCACATTAATCCTGGCTGTCGGATTTTTCTTGCTATTGTGTCACCTTGAAAGTGACCTCCTACTGGTCCATAATGTTCTTCATTGATTATATCTTGTCTTTCGTGATCAAGAACACGTTGTCGTAACACGTCATATGGTTCAATCTTGTAGATAAATTTGTTCATTATTGTGTAGGGTGCAGCCTTCATCGATATAAACTTCTTTTTCTTTTCATTCATTTCTTTTGGAGTTTTCCCGTCTTCTAGGAATTGAGCAATCTCTTCTAGTTCAGATGGTACAAATTCGATTCTAAATAAGTGAACATCTAGTAAATCATCTTCAATTCCAGTTGATTCTTCACCTGTTTCTATTCTCGACAAGTGATTGGGTCCAACATTTTTTTCCCTTATCAAATTAGGACTTTGAATTCAAATTCCTAGATTGATGGAAACCATCAACAAATTATCCTGTGATGTAAATGTTTATTGACCAAGTATTTTAGTTTTTGGTGTTATGTGTAGAACACGAATGGGTTAGCAAGTAGATAGTATCAGTATTTCTAAAGTGAAAATACCATTCTAAGTGCTTCTGTTTCAGTTGTCGAGAAGTTCCTTTCGTCTTTATTTAGTTTTTTGTTTTTGTAACTATTTGTATAGTCCATTCCGTCATCACAAGTTGAGTTAGGATTGCACCGACTTCTATCCTTGAATCATCAATGTGTACGTGGAATTTGATCAACTAGTTTGGAAACCTTAGTATGGGGGTTTTGACTAGTTTCTTCTTTAATATGTCAAATGATGTAGTGCATTCGTTGGTCCATCGATACTCTTGATTTTATTTTAATAATTATTCCAAGGGATAATTCATGTCATAGTAGTGTTGAATAAATTTTCTATAGTATCTTATATGTTCTAGCAAGACTCTTACTTGTTTAAGATTGACGGGAAGTTTCAATTCAAGAATGATTTTGATCTTTGCATAGTCTACTTTAATGCCTTATTTGTACATTACATGTCCCAACAAGATTCCTATTGTGGTTGCAAATATGCACTTCTTAATATTTAGGGGTAATTGAATTTGTCGACATCTCTGTAACATAAGTCTTACCCAATTACAGTGATATTTAAACATGGAGTAAATTGTCCAGTTGTTGAAATATAAAACCATAGTTTTGTAGATGTAGTCCTAAAATTATTTGAAGACAATTCTTGAAAACACAGTTGGTGCATTTTTCAATCCAAATGGAATAACTCTATATGCGAATGATCCAAATTCTCATACAAATGTAGTCTTCTTTTGGTCTTCCTTAGCAATCAGTACTTGATTATATCCAAAAAATCTGTCTGTAAACAAATAACATTCGTGTCCTGCGACTTCATTAAGAATTTTGTATGCAAAAGGAGTCAGAAATGGGTTTGTGAGCATTACTTTATTATGTTATAGGAAGTCGACATAGATTTATAGAGGTGTTGGGTCATGAATTTTAGGTTGGACCACCATTGGGATTGCCCATTTTGATTAATCAATAGGGTAAATAATTTCAGTTGCAAGCATACTGCCGATTTCTTTCTTTACTATTTCCTTATATTTGTGTGCGAGTTTGTCTGGTATTTTCTTTACTAGTTTTGCATTGGATTTGATGTCAATATTCATTTCTCCCATTTCTTGAACAAGTCCTTTTAAATATTTGTAATCTTGAGCAAAAGCATCTTGAAATTCTTTAAATAGATTGATGATTTATGTTGTCTGTTCTTCATTCCAATAATCACCTATTTTTTCTATTTTAGGTTTGTCATCATTGGATATATCTACTTATTTCATCTTGACTTTGTCATCCATCTATTGTGGTGCTTTGTCGGTTACCTTTAAATTGCAAGAACGCTAGTGGGAAGTCTGCTGCTGATAATCTTTCAAGACTCTTGTTCTCAGAAATTTAAACTTCGAGTGTCGTTCTAACCAGTTTATACCTATTCGGATGTTCTAATTTTTATTTAAAGTTTTTCCCTTCTGTGTTTTCCATTTCCAACTAAATTCTTGTTGAATGTTGGATTTCTGTCGACTTGATGTTATTACATGTAGCATTCTGTCGAACAAGTCGATGCTCCTCCGTTGGTACTTTGTTTCTTGTCGATTGTAGGAATTTTTTGACTTAGTTACTTACTTCGATTAGTGACTCATCATGAGGTACAAATTTGAAGTCTTTGAAAAAAAATTATTTGATTTATTTCCAAGTGAACATTTCTCCTCTTGCATCCTCCATTTTGTAACATTTATTCGGTAAGTCGTCGAGTGTATTTGGAAACAAGTGTGGCCAGGTTCTTTCATCTTTGTAGCCAAATATTCTCCATTTTCTTTCATAGTTGTTAATGGGTTTCTCAGGATATTTCCCTTGTGTAAAGATTGGAATATTTACTTGTTCCGTGTGTTTCTTTCCTCTGAATCTTTCAACAAATTATGTTGATGTTGTGGTCCAAGTTTGTAGTCTCGACTGATGTGTATCCCGCCATATTGTGGCTTGTCATGTGAATGTCTCAACCAAAATTTAAAGTCGACCTTGTTCACCTATTTGTTTTGAGAATTCTTCAACATGACAAGATGGGGATTCCTATTCTTTGTATCTCAGCGGTGGTCTAGTTGATGATTTATTTTTCACAGGTGCAAAGGTTTGGTACTCTCTGTTTTTTTATTTCAAAGAATTTTGGGATGCTAGTGATGGAAAAACCATTGTTTTGTTTTCTTTTTAGGGATGGTTTTGATTGTCTAGCAGACGTGCGCTTCTAATTCATAGTTTTCTATCTGTTGGTCGTAAAGTTTAGAATCCGACCTGTATCCAATTGATTCATGATTTCTAAGATGGAGTTCCCCATATGCATTTGGTTATGTATAATCTTCATTGTTCTTTATTTGATATAGTTGTCAGGTTTCAACATCATCGTCAATTGGTTCTATTTGAGGTTCTCCTTGTGACAGATGTATTGGTACAATAACTTTCTGTCAATTTCCTTTGAGTTTGATTCTTTCTTTGTCAATTGATGCTTTCATTATTCTTCCCCATGGTCGACCAACTAGTGCAGGGAAGGAACTATATCCTTTCTTGGGATTGATGATTTCAAAGTCAACTTTAGTTATGATTCCTTTGATGGTCGTGTCGACATTTTTCCATACACCAATTGGCTTAATTAATCCTTGATTGGCTAATTTTAGGTAAATTCCTGACTCATGTAGTTGTGGTCTACCGATTTATTCCAAGTGTCGCTAGTCGTAATATTTACCTGCGATCCGAAGTCGAAAATGAATTGTCGGACATGGTAACCTTTGATTTCCATATCGACGAGGGGATTTGCATCATTTTTATCTTTCTTATTTAGTCGACATATATTTTTAGATTGTTTTTCTTCATCAGACTTTTTTTGATATTGTACATTAAGTCTATTAATTTTGTAATAGATTCTTCTTTATTTATTAAATTGATCAATTCATTAATAGCTTCTTGTCGAGATTCATCATGGTCTTCTTTTGATGTTAGTTCTTGAAACATTTTTTATGCATTTTTATACAATCATTTTTGTTCAATAGGATTAGGATAGTCCTCTTTAATTTTTACTTTACTAATTTGTGGATTATCGAGACCAATTTTTGTTCTATGTCAAGTTACGATCTTAAGATTCTCAGTTTTGATAATATCATACTTAAGAACACTAGACAAGACATTAACATTATTCTTATTATTAATTTTTTCAAGCATAGTATGGAAATATTACAAGTGATCACATACTCCATAGTTTGTACAAAATTTTAGATATGTTTGAACTTTGTAAGGACATTCTGTATGTCAATGTCCTTCATTGAGGCATGTGTAGCACTAAATGGGTCAACATGGACAATTTTATTGATTTCCATTCTTTCGACCTCTTCCTTGCAGGAATCCTCCTATATGGTAGATGTAGTCGTTCTGTTGATCATATCATCGAACATCGTATCTTGGATAATTATTATTTATGTCATTCTAGTCGTTTCTATTATCACTCATTTCATTGTTATAGTTCTAGTTAACAAAATTGGTCTGATATACTGCATTATAGTTCTGTCTATTCTTCACGTTTATCTAACACTCTATCGTGGAATGAGTTTTAACTTCGCATATAGCGCACCAACGGGCTTGTTGATTATTCATGTTGTATGGGAATTCTATTTTCATATGTGAGTCATGATCTTGGAAGGTGTCGCAAAAACATTTTGATTGTATGAACCAGACATCTTGTAATTTATCCTCCTGTAGACAATAGTCCTTTGTATGGTCGGATGTGGAGCATTTTGTACACCATACTTAGTTTCCCCTGTGGCTCATTTCCATGATGGAATTCTGCATGTTTTCAATTTGTTCTTCGATGCATCAAATGAAAAGGACTACAGGATAATCCTTGTCCATTTCTATTTTTATTACTTTCGTCAACGCATCTTCGTATGTATTGAAGTTGTCCAACCGAATATGCATTCTGATTTTCTGTAATAGTCCTGCCACGAACTATTGAATGAATATTTTTCCTTTGATGTTGTATTCAATTTGGCTCAACAAATCTTTGAATCTTTTATCATATTCCCTGACAGTTTATGTCAGCTTTTGTACAATGGTTTTCAACATTTTAGCTGCGATATGTTTTGCATCAAGGGTATTGAAGAAGGACATAAATTGTTGTTTTATTTGAGCTTTCGTTGCATTTGGAGTTTTTTCTATGTAGGTAATGTACCATGTGAGTGCTCTTTTTCAAAGGGCTCCAACAAATTGCACCATTTGTCAATATTCGTTGGTAATGGACTTCGCTTCCCATATTGATTCACAAATGAACCAGTGTCTTTTTGGTTCCTCATCTCCCTTAGAGAGGGATGTGTGATGTGGCATGCACCATTTCATCTGGGATTTTGACTTCTCCTATTAATGATGGTGATGGTGTTTTACCTCCCTCAATTGCAATTCTTTCATAGCTATTTTCTACGAGTATTGTATCCAAGTGTGTGTATTCTCCACATTCGACAACACTACATGTTGGGCCTAGGAAAAGGTAAGCATAATTCACTTAGAATTCTACCTAAGTATGGAAAGGAGCTAAGGAAAGAGAAGAGAAAGGAGATGCGACAAAGGAAGCGACCAAATAAAGGAAGGAAGAACAAATGAAGAAAAATAAGGAGAATTAGGTGCAATAGAGGAAGATAGAGAGGAAGCAGTTGAAGAAGATGTCGTGACAGAAGAAGAAGCTACAACAGAAGAAAATCCACGATAGAAGGAAAGAAGGCAACAGAGTGGAGTCATATCAGAAGGTGTGCAGTGACACAATGGTTAAAAAGTGACATGTCATAAATATCATGGGTACGAGGTCACCTAGAGCCAGCGAAATTTTCACATATGAAGGTATCTTTGTAAGTTAGGTCGTTAGTTCCTACTGTCATATGTCACTTGAATAAGAAAGACAACCTATTGGCTAAGTATAGGAAGTCGAATGAGAAAGTGACATGAAAAGAGTCTGTAAAGAGTCTATAAAAGGAGGAACACAAGTTGTATGTGGGTTAGACTCTCCTTAGCTTCATACTCTCTCTGGTTATTGTTTTGTGTTAATTTTTCTAAGTGCATTGAGTCGACAATCTGCAGTTGAGTGCACAGAAGTGTATAAGAGACTGAGTTGATCCAGGATGTGTGTGGATCAGTAGTTTATTTAGGTAGAGAAAGACCAAAGACATAAGATAAGAGAGAATGAGAGGAGAGAGAAGTATGTAAATATAAGCAAGTAATATCTAGAACATAATCTGTAGCTTAGTGCGTGGACCAAAGGTGCCATATATTTCTCATTCTAGATGAGGAGCACCTTTGTGGTTTTTCTCGGATGGGTTTCCACGTTAGATTTTGTGTCTTATAAGTGAATGTTGAATGTGTTTAAGTAACATGTATATATTCTATTGTGAATGAATGCTTCTGTATTTTCTTAGGAATGAGTTTATATATATTGTTTGCACTGTTATAAGTTGAATGCATCTATGTTGCACTGGGGTTGTTGTTATATTATTTACAAGGGAAGAAGTGTGTTGCAGTCTAACTATGCATAGTAAGCATAAATAATATATCCACAGGCTTTGGTCAAGCACCTTGGTAAAATACCAAGGACGGTGAAATCCCCCACCCAACTATGGAAACCTGGTTCTGAAAGTTACCCATAGAAATATATCTCGAGTGAGACTGCATATGCTTCGCAGGTGTTGTCGACTGCAATTTGCTTTTTTGGGATAATATCTTGGGATTTGTTGTGTGTAAGAGAGAAGGGGTTGAACCTAGGTCGAAGAGAATCTAGTAGGACAACAAATGGTTACGTTTTTGGTACCTAGATCATTTTGGTGAGTGATATGTTGTGGCGTCCAACAAAGCCCGAAATCCAAGATTGGGTGGATTTCAAAGCATTAGAGTTTGTGTGAGAAGAGAGTAATAAAGGATCTCGGTGGAACCCAACTGAGTGTTTGGGTCGATACCTCTACATGGGTATTCATGATATTTTCTTTTTTGAATTTCCCATTGTGTTGCATGAGTGGTTGGCTAGGTTGGAAACCCAACAAATAAATTTCCAAGGAGGAGAACCGATGGAGTGGACTCCTCAGTTTATTCAATGACTGAAAGGTGTGATCAACCTTGTCTAGAGTGCTACTGATTTTTTCGTAGACAGTATTTTGGAGGGATACGTTACTGCATTTTCTGTCAAAGCAATAACCTCATATAGTGAGGTCAAATGAAAGTTTTTCCAAGGACCTTGCGGAAGATATATATCATCTTTGTAGATGTGGATAAAAATGCTCATATGTGAAAATGGAATCCCGTGAATGTAACAGTTGAAAAATGTGTGAAGAAGGTTTGATATGTCGCAACAAAACTGTGTGAAAAATGAAAGAAACTAAGTTGAGATGTTCTCTAGAGATACCAGAGCTAAACTAGAGGATGGTTATTTAAGAAGCGAAAGAATATTTAGATCGACAAAGAAAAGAAAGACTCTGACAGGAAGAGGGAGTTGTGGTATGACTAGTGGATAAGACTACGAGCTTGCATCGCACTTTAATGAAGGTTCTTACGATGAGGAAGAAGAATATCAACCAATATCTGAAGGAGAGAAAGAATTACAAGAATAAACAAAAACTCCAAGACTAGAGCACAAGTATGGTACACCTACAACATTGCATACATCACCAGAGGTAAGATCTAGAAAACTGTCTCCAAGTATATATGTAAATATAAATAGCAATAGCGTCGTGAATAGTGGACAAGGGAGTCTGATTATTCAAAAAAAATTCCCAAGTGTATCAGGAGCCAACATAATGGATGGACCAGACATTACATTGCCAATATTAAATGGAAATGGGTTAGAAGACCCAGAGAAACATTGGTTTCCCTGTGAAGCCATATGAACTGTACGACAGATCTAGGATGAGAACATAAAGAAAGCACAAATGGTCACGACTCTATGAGGTCATGCACTAGAATGATACATGAAGTTTTCTATAATGCCAGTAGGAGTTGTGTAGAAAACACTTGGTCAGATTCAAATCAAAATGATAGATGCGTTTAGAATGCCAAATTCTGAGTCGTAGTGCATCACAGATATTAAATAAATCAAGAAGCTACCTACATATCCTGATAGGAATTTGACCAAAGATTCAAGAAATTAATGGCCAAATTAAGCTTTGAGATGTCAAATGTACAACATAAGGAATGGTTCATTGCTACATTGTTACTACACATCTAGATTCCATTAATGCAATAGAATATTATGTCACAGGAAGAAGCTCTGGAAATATCCATGAAGCTAGAATCCTTGCCAATTGGAGAAACTAGTGCAGGAATGATGCAGATTCA
This sequence comes from Pseudotsuga menziesii, assembly GCA_001517045.1. Lineage (NCBI taxonomy): Eukaryota > Viridiplantae > Streptophyta > Pinopsida > Pinales > Pinaceae > Pseudotsuga > Pseudotsuga menziesii. Next base: position 31,347 of record LPNX010262615.1, read on the forward strand.
GTCACAACTAGTTAATCTTATGATGCATCTCCAGGAAATTTAGAAAGAAAAAGAATTTCAAGAGGAGATATGGTGTACAATATGTAGAATAGACAGACACCACAAAGATAATTGTATGACACTCATGAATTATGTCGCAGTAGAGGCACCAAACCAAAAAAACACTCAAGTGATGCCTTGGTGTAGAATATGTTAGACTAGAGGTCATAAGTCGGAAGAATGTTAGTATTTACAGAAAATTGTAAGTACACCATCTATTCTGTACTGTAAATTTTGTAAATTATTAGGACATGATGAGAAAGATTGCATAACACTTCAGTTGTTGTAAGAGAAAATGGTGGACACGTACTTGATGAGGAATGATGAGCATATGGAAGTTGAACCAGCATAACCTTAGCATAAACTTTCTTAATATCCACCAACACAATTTCAACAACCACAATATTCTCAGGAACAATATCAATAGAATCAGTATCCGCTGCAGAAACACTACCCTCAGCCAAGGGCGGGGGGTGGAAATTTTTTAGGTCGAGTACAACAACAAGGAGGAGGAGGATTTGGTAGAGGAATATTCCAAATCATATGTTATAACTATGGAAAACCAAGACACTTTGATTGAGATTGTGAAATTATTGTGAAGACATGTACATACTATAAAGCATTTGACCACATTATCGAACAGTGTCCGCAATTCATTGTGAAATGGTAGGCTCGAACCGTGGTAAAAACCAATCCTGTGCTAAATCCAAACTGGAACCCCATACAAAATATCCATATGATTTCTTCTAATCCAAGAGAACCAAATATTGATGTCGTTACAAGAGGAATTCCTGCAATAGAGCACACCAAAATACACAGCACCGACAACTGTAGGTGCGACCGAAGGAACAAAAGAAAGTACCATTAGACATCTAGAAGGAAAATGAATTATTCTTGGACATGCGACTAGAATTTGTTGATACCAATCAAGCGGTGACATCTGGACAAGTAAAGGAAATGCCCGAAATATTTGAGCAACTACTAAGGAAGCAACCAATGAAAAGGGTTAGTAAGCTTAAAGAATTTTCAAAAGTTGTTTAGCACTAATCCATGATAGAGATGTTGTATCTGAATTGACAACACTCATACAAGAAACTCCAGAAGACCCGTGATGTGAAAATAGATTTAACCATATCAAGAAAATATTTAAAACTGGTTGTGAACTTCGAATGACTACGCCGATAGGAGATTATGATATGGACTATATCGTTTTATATCTGTGCTCTGATGTCAATATCCTGAAAATAAAGACATGGGAAAGCATGAATAGTTCATGACTAGATTGGTATCCCATCCAGCTAAGGCTAGCGAATCATCCAAAGGTTGTACCCATTGGTTGACTAACTCAAGTACCTATCGAAGTAGAAGTCTTGAGGACATACATAGAATTTGAAGTGATCAACATTGTCGATGATACAAACCCATATCCTACACTTTTGGGAATTTATTAAGCAATAGATAAGAATACCATAATTATTTTTAAGAAAAGGATCTTATCATTTGAATATTCAGAGATAAGGGTGATTGAGCCAATTGATCTGCTCAAAGGGAAGATATATGTCGAGCCAGTGAACAATGAAGGCCAAGGTAATTACCTGGATCAACTATAATGTTATGTCTTCAAAAGATGACTATATAAATCCAACAAATGACAGAGAGTTGAGTTGGTGGCATGTTATCTCATGTTCATCCAATTTAGGCGAATCATTAGAAAATTGGCTGAATCGACTGCATGAAGTTTCCATGTGAAGATGCACAATAATTACAAGATCTATGCAAAGGGTGGGAGTTGAAGAAAGTGAGCTTCCTACATATGAAGGTATGCCTAGTATTTCATATTTCTTACTATAATTTGAAGCAAACGTCACAAAATAGCACCAGTTATCCACATTGGACTTTGTGTTGAAATATACACCCACTAGATGGTGGGGTACACATAAGCAATCTATATTTGAATGGTCACAATGCAGAAGATTGGTGGAGATTATATTTGGAGAAGAGATCAATTATATTGATCGCAAGTATACAGGATTTACAAATATTGTTGAACATATTAAGCATTGTCGCACGACATGGAAAGAGTATCTATGACAAGAATGGGTTCATTGCTTTATACATACATTGGATATGGTACCAACAAGTTGGTACACATCAGTGGAGCTGCGAAGAGAAACTCTCTAGTGGGAAGAGTTATCTACAAGCTTCACACATACATCTGAGTTTGAAAGTGATCATCCAATAATTGATGTTGCACTACAGATAATGAAAGAGAATATATTTGAAGAAATCCTTGTTGCAACTAAAAATTTCCAGTAGTGCAATGCGACAATCCACGATTGTATGGAATGTTACAACATCACGAGAGAAATGGATGATGAGAACCCGCTTGACATAAACATAGCTGAGTCAAAAGGTATGCGAGAAGTGGAAGGAGTTGGAATTTGTAGCAACCAATTCCTATATCCACTTAAAGTTAAGAAAGTAAATATTGGCTCACTTGAAAATACAAAGTTCACCAATATTGGAGATTATTGGGATGATGAGATTGTGGGGAAGATCACTAATTTGTTGCATGAATTCCAAGATCTGCTCCCTACTAAATTTTCATAAATGAAAGGAATAGTCGAAGACCTCGATGAAAAGAAAGATTCCTTCGAGGCCTGACGTAAAACCAGCCAAGTAGCGGCCATACAGATTGAATCCATGATACAAAAAAAAGGTTTAGACTGAATTGGATTGAATGTTAGAGGAAGGTGTTATAGAACCTATCGAGGAATCAGAGTGATTAGCCCATGTTATATTTTTATCATTTAAGTAATATGATCTTAGGATCTTATCTGAGAGAATAACATGCACAACAATAATCACAAGAGACAAGAGACAAAAATAATTTTCCTTGGGGAAACCATAAGGGAGAAAACCCCGCAACTTCTATAGAGATAGAATGAGCACCAATGGCAGCAGTAAAACCAAAAGACAAAAAAGATGATCTCTGACACCTGATCTCTCTCACTTGTGCCAACACTTCCTCTCTCACTCATGCGCCCCAGTTGAGTGAGTGTGTGTGACAAATAGAGAGGCCCACTCTCTATTTATATTCTTTCATTCACTTAATATTTGACTCAGTTATGTAAGCTCGAGTAATCCTAACTCAGTTATGTAGGCTCGAGTAACCACAACTAGGGTACTAATAACCCAACTTACAATGTAGGGGACTATCTCATGAATTTTAGTAATTATCCCGATAGGAACATCGGGGTACAAGGAAATACAAGTGATTCTCTCGATACAAGGAAATACAATATATACAAGTGACTACATTCCGAAGTTACAAATACATCAACACTTCCTCTTGAATAGAAAGGTATTGTCTTGACACAATTCATCATCACAGGTCTTCTTCTCTAGATAAACATCAAGTATGGATCATCACCAAGTCTAGATCATTAGATCATCATCACTGGATCAACATCAAGTCTGGATCATCATCAAGTATGGATCATCAATGGATCATCATCAAATATAGATCACTAGATCATCCTCATTGGATCAACATCAAGTATGGATCATCATCAAGTCTGGATCATCAATGGATCATCATCAAATATGGATCGTCACTGGATCATCATCAACATTACTGCTTCTTCTATCTCTATCAATTGGTGCTATCTCTCAATTCTTCTCGTCATAGGAATTTATATAGAGCCAGCCCTTTTTAATGCTGGTTGTAGGCCTAGCCTCCACGTAGGTATTCATCAACAGAGCCAACACTTTTTCATGCCAGATGTACTGCCTTGACTTGTAAGGACTTCCCCTACAGAGCCAAAACTTTTTCATGCCAGATGTACTGCCTTGACTTGTAAGGACTTCCCCTATAGAGCCAAAACTTTTTCATACTGGATGCAGCACCTTGCCTCTTGTAAGGATTTCCCCTACAGATCTAGTCCTTTTTCATACCGGATGCAACACCTTACCTATTGCAATGATTTCCCCTACAGAGCTATTCCTTTTTCATACTAGACGCAACACCTTTCCTCTCACAAGCATTTCCCCTATAGAGCCATTCCTTTTTCATACAGGATGCAGACCCTTGCCTCTTGCAAGGATTTCCCCTATAGAGCTAGTCCTTTTTCATACTGGATGCAGGACGTTTCCTCTCGCAAGGATTTACCCTACAGAGCTAGTCCTTTTTCATACTAGATGCAGTACCTTCCCTCTCACAAGGATTTCCACTACGGAGCCAGTCCTTTTTCATACTGGATACAGTACCTTGCCTCTACAAGGATTTCGACTATAGATCCAACCCTTTTTCATGCTGGATGCAGTACTCAACACTTACATCTGACCATGGGAGGAACCAATCCTACCACCATGTCATGAAGGCACAACACTTATATCTGACCATGGGAGGCCCCTCCTACCACCATGTTAGAAAGGATGAACACTTATATCTTACCATGGGAGGCCCCACCTACCACCATGCCAGAAAGGCACAACACTTATATCTGACCATGGGAGGAACACATCCTGCAACCATGTCAAAAAGGCTCAGTGCTTTCATCCGACCATGGGATGCCTATCCTGCCACCATGTCGGAAGGGCTCACAGACTCATCACTTCCCCTTGGATGGAAGCTCAATCTGGAGAACACCAAGCTTCTCCCTAAAGTACTCAAAATTCACTCTAGCCATTTCTAGCATAGAATCACATCAGGACTGATTACATCCAAGGATAACCTGCAAGATTCGCCAGGACCGATTACATCCGAGGACAACCTACAGGACCATTTACATCTGAGAAACCTATGAGCTTCGCCAGTATTTTATGCTCAAACAACCTGTCTAACTGGCTATGCTAGAACTCCCTCTTTCAAGAGATCTCGATCTGGATCACATACTGGAGCTTCATTGCTCCTCTCTGCATCATACAAAAATGCAAGTGGCAACATATTTTTCCTTGGGTGTACTCAGCGCCATACAAGAATCCTTCCTGTTAAACCAAGACATCACACCTGATCCCATATTGAAGAAGCACCTCGAAGATCTCTTCCTATCAATGGCACTTCCTACCCAATCCAAATCCATATAACCCTCTAGGTTAATCTTTTGATTCGCCTCATACTTGAGCCCATAATCACTTGTACCCCTCAAGTACCTCACTGCATGCTTTGCAACCATCAGGTGAACATGTCTCAATGTGTTCACACCAAAGAACATATTTGGTCTTGTATTCATCAGGTACATCAATGACCTAATCATCTGATGATACATAGTAGCATCAACCAACTCTAATGAAGAATCACTCAATAGCTTCAGGTTCAAAGCCATAGGTGTGGTCATGGCATTGCAGTCCATTATCTTGAACCTCTTTAGGATCTATACTGCATACTTCCCTTATCCCAGGGAGATTCCATCTGCATTCTGCCACACCTCAATGCCTAGAAAGTAGTGCATCATATCCAAGTCCTTCATCTCGAACTCGGAAGCAAGTCTCCTTCTTGCAACTTTAATGAGTTCCTCCTTTCTGTCAAGAACAAGTCATCGACATATAGTAGGAGCAGAACTGGTCTTCTACCTTTGATCTTGAATTAAAGATTGGAATCTACTTTACTCATAGTAAATCCTAGATTCATAAGTAATCTGTCCATCCTATCGCATCATGTCGAACCTTAGGATATTCTGCAGTCAATCCCTTTGAAGTAGAGCATCATTCTCCCTCTTCCTTTCATACTCTATGCATTGAAACATTATGTAATGGAGTGGCAAGTAGCTTCCTCTACTACTAATATTCTATGTATCCATCCGGGGTCACTAGATACCAAGATCCTCTATCTTGGACCTTTTCAAAAATTCTTCTCGCACACATCTGTGAGCTTGTCATCCTCTATAGGCTCTTATCTTAAACATTGTAGCAAAGGTTAATATCTTCATCAATCTAGATGATCTTTAAGCTCCTCATGTATGCATTATCCCATGGGTGCCCTTCGAGCTTGTACAAGTCCTTCTTTATTTTGAACACATGAGTCTGCCTATCATGTGTCTCAACTTCTAGTGGTTGCAAATGTCTCTTCGTAGTATATGGCTTCTTTCTGTTAGAATCCTCATGCTACAAATATTTCCTTGTATCCCATGATGTTTCCATCTACTGCATGATGGAAATTGTAGATATCACATCCTAGACATCATTCTTGTTAAACTGGTACTCTCCTTCCCTTTCTTCTTGGCTACTTCTTCATAGTTGGAAGGCTCCGCATCAATGATGTCACTCAATAGTGTCACATAACTGGAGTATCTATGAGGCCTCTTTATTTCTTTGAAAGTATCGTCATATTATTCTTCATCTTGGATTCTTTCTTGAACTGTCATCACTTGTTCTTCAGAACAAGTCTCATCCTTCTTTTCTTGTAGGTGATTGTATGCGATCTTTCCTACAAGTCAAATGCATTTGTATGGTTAGAAACATTTCATAAGGCATATTCACAATGGAAAATTATGACGCATAAATATGTAATCATGCAACTTTTTTATCCAATACAACATTCATACATATCTCACGGAAACTTTCTATATGCCTTCCATCTCTACCAAGACATCATTGAGATTGTGCACTAATCCAATATGTCAGCAAAGAGGTTTCATTCTAGATAAGTAGCAATGTAGAGTTGTATAACACCATGAGCTACTTACCCATCACATGAATATTAGTAGTATACTATCATTAATGCAAACATTCTATCATGGATAATACATCAACTGAATATAAAAAAAATGCATAACAAAACAATATCATGAAATGACAATTGAATACTTATCTTTATTTGTTTCATGGGTAGACTCCTTTCATCTTCATCATATTTTTCATTCATAACAACATCATTTCTTATCCAAATTCTTAATATGGATAAGAGGTTCTTTAAGAATTGAGTTCTTCATATTCCTCATTGCTTGAGGTATCTTCTTTGAATTGTGAAATATTGATCTTTAGCTTCTCCCATATTCTTTTCTCTTATTATGAGTCGAGCTTCATATTGTGTGTGCTCTTCCCAGAGTTTGCTGAAAGTAATCACTTCCTTTTGGCACACATTCCTTGAATGAATGAATTGCATGATCTTGGGAGGCCATTCAAGGTGGTTATCACAACATCTGCATTCTCTACTTCTTCATCAATTGCTTCAAGTTGTTCTTTTATTTGAGAGACCCTTGTAAAGTATGACTATGTGTTCTATACATTCTAGCTCTTCTCATTATTCAACTGGTGTTGTAAAGGAAAGTGTCCTATGGCTAGGGTTTAAGAGGCCATCAACATACTGGGGTTGAAAGGTGGATGCATATAGTTCTGCAAGTATATATAAGCAAGATCAGAGATTAGAATGGTCCACACCTGAGCCAAACAAAGGTTGATCCAAGTAGCCCTTCAATCCTCTTCTTGGTCCTCTTGCTCCTCTTGCTCCAAGAGACCTACAAAATGAATTATACCTTCCTCAAACCATTATGACCACATATAAAACAACGATAATCAAATACACATGAAATAATAATCTGACTAACATCATAATATGATCATAAACAAAGATTCAATCACACATTGAACAATGATTTGGGAAGAAGAAGGACATCACATCTTTATTAATCTTGAAAACAAGTACAAGTATACCTTCTCTTCAAGTTCGGCACCTCACAAAACCTTGATCTGGTTCTGCTACTTCTCTTCTCCAAGGAACTTAGCCTCCAAGCTATGCAACACAAGGATAATGCTTCTAGGGCAAAGGTGTGGGCAAAGAGAGCTCCAAATCCTCCAGCATAACAATGAAAATATTCAATTCCCCTCTCATGGACCTCCCTACCTCTATTTATATTCATAAGGAAGAGTTAGGGGTGAAGACAAAGTAGTTACAACTGAAGGAGTCAGTTGCATAACTACCCAAACTACCCAAAATTCAAAAGGCATGTTTTTTGACATTTTTAAGAGGCGTACGCAGGTTGCTGAAACAACAGTTGCATACACAAGAAATACACGCGGGTTTCTAATACAGAAAGTCACGTATATATAGCAAGTCGCGTATGTACGCGGGTATTATAGAGAGCAAGTCGCGTACGTATGCGAGTTTTCCCTAAGGCAACTCGTGTATAGACAAAAAACTCATTTTTAGGGTACTTATAGGCATTTTCAGACTTTGGTGTCTTCTGGAAAGTTTTAGCCAACAGAAATATCTTTCCAACAGTCTAGAGATGAGGTCAAATGGAGTTACAAAACTCAAGATAAAGGTCCTCCAAGTTATTTGTTTTTTCAGTGACTTTCATGAAGTGTCATCATGGAAGTGTCGACATGCGATGGAATCATGGGAAAGTGGTCATAGGCAGAGATGTGTCATTTTGAGCTATAACAGATTCCCCCTAATGTGTGAGGTTAGAGGGGAAGATGATAGCCGAAATAAATTATAAAGGAAACAACTGAGTATGGAGAGAGTAGAGAATCCAAGATCGAAAGGATCGAACAAAGGTACCTGTAAGAGAGATAAATGTAAAAAAAAACTGATCTTTGGAACATACATGTCCATATACAAAACATCGCCATAAAGATATAGGCGAATCCAACATATGTCTAACTGATGAAACTATCATGGTTGCTCAATATGCAAAAAGGCACCATATCAAATCTAAAGGAGCCATGGCCACAAATGAACAAGGTGGATCCATGCTCAACAATCGATCATAGCCACAAAAATACAAGGTGGATCTATGTCTCAGCAAAATGTCATATTAAGTGTAACAAGGTCTTACACAACTCAAGCGAGAGCAAAAAATGATGATGCTACTGTCAGCCCAAGGTCTTCAATCCAAACCGCCCAAAAAAAAGGTACGAATCCTAACCATGCGAATAAAAGGAGTTGAATTCGAACATGGAGGAAACAGTTTGATTACCGGTTGATAATGAGAACCATTAACAAACGCGAGGGAAACCACCATTAATGAAAATGGTCCCTAAGGTACCTAATACATTCTAACAAGTGTGATTACAAGGACTTGAAGTCAAACACTTGAAGAATCCATCAAGTAGGAGACATTAAGGTATTCCCATTACCCAACAGCAAGGGAAATTGCCACTGATGACAAAAATCCCCAAGGTATTGTCATAAAACTCTAAATCTCATTCCCAGAGCAAGATGTGTTGCAGTCGATAGGAAAAGATCCATTGGAAGGAAGGCATTACTGGAAGGAAGAGACTCAAAACTGGTGCTTTGTTCAAGGAAACAAGACTTACTTCCATGATGTAAAAACATGTGAATGAACTTCCCTTCCCTTCTTTCTTGTAAAGGTTTAACAAGTCCAAGAAAGCAAACTTGGGACCATCTTCATTTTTGGCAAGCTCGAAGAAAAGAAATAAGAATGCTTGATAAAGCACTGATTCATGGATTTTACGAGCCCAAATTAGTACATGCTCGGCAGTGTTTTCATAGTTTAGAGAGTCTGAAAAATCCAAAGAAGACTCCAGGGGGGTGCTTTTTTGTACAATTTAGTCTCCTGAGGCCAAAAAAGTATAAAACAAACCACAGAAGAACTCTCTTAGCTTCCAAAGAAGTAGGGTGTACATTTTTTGCATTTAGTTAGGAAGGTTCGAAAAAGGTTAAATTACCACCTACCCAACGCTCCTTCAAAATCAACATATATCCTGAGTTTTACGAGTGTGAAGGAAGGCAAGATCACTTGGAAAGATCCATTTGATTATGAGAAATGGGGCTTACAACAGTAAACTCGATACTTTGTTCTTTAGGGTTTAACGAGCATGACAAAGACATAAAGTACACTTGGAATCTTTTTCATGTTTCGGTCCAGAGCATGAAAAAGAGAAAACTAAGCTCATACCGAGGGTTCCTTTTCCGTAAGTTTAGTCCCTCAGGTCCATAAAATGATAAACCTATGCCTGAGAATACTCTTCTCAATTCAAAATAGAAAAGAGAGGGATCCTTTCTCGTATTATTCCACATGGTCCGAGAAAGAGATAACCTACCACCAATGTGGATGTACATTCACATATTCTTAACGAGCCTGAATGGACAAGTTTACTCGGCAGTCAAGTCTATTTTGAGGAGTCAGACTTGGGCCTAAAGAAACTCAAAATCTTTCCTGTGAAGTTTTAACGAGTCTGGAAAAGTCAACTCGCGGCCTCCTTATTGTTTTTAATGAGATCAAAGGAGAGTAGAAAGAATGCTCTAAATGTGAGGAGACAAGTGTCATAGACAGGAGAAACTAGTTCCAAGAGCAAGGAACAAACCTATGCATAGTGCAAGGAAAGTGAGCAAGATAAGGACACTTGGGGAATGTCTCCTCAAGGTAAAGGGTGTCAAGTTGCAAAGGAAAAATGATACAAGGCTTAGCGACGATGAGAACAGAGATGAGGGATTATACAACGAGCTAAAAGCATGAAAGCTGGCATCAAGCTCATAAGCACGAGCAGGATACATGCAAATGCAATTACACCTTGAACAACAAGACAAGGCCAATAAACAGTTGTGAATCCAACTAAAAATCCTGTCTCCAAGAAACAACAAAATCAAAATCATATTCAGAAGAAACGATTCAATGCGGGTCACTTTGGTAGAAACACATGCGACTTTTCTATCTTCTACAAAAGGTAAAGTCAAGGCAGAATCGACCGAAAAAGATTCTATAGAACCAAGGCTCGAGGTTTTATAATCAGTAAGATCAACCTCAGAAGGAGAGAAAAAATCAACAAGGGAGATAGAGTCTGCAGGAACAAACCCAGTATCACGGGAGTTGAAAAATTCATAAAAAAAATCAAACTCATCAGGATCACTGACTTGTTGTTTGAAGGAAGAGTCAAAAGACTCAACAAGACCAACATAAGAAGAAAGGTCAGGCTTACTAGGAAAATCAAGGTTATACTTAGTCGCAACTGAACCAACATCCAAAAGAAGGTCAGACTATATCAAAGACTCTAGGAAGACTTCATCCAAAGGAAGGAGATCATTCGAGATAGGATACATGTATAAACTTTCAAATGGATTGACAGAGTGGAGAGAAGGCTCTACAGTCTGTATAGGATGACTCACCTGGTCAACTACTGGGACCAAGTCCCAAGAAGGTAAGCCTAAAAATAGAGGTTGCTTCTCAGTAGCAATTGAACGCAAAGGACATGAGGCCACATAGTTCACCTATGGAGGGGTAGTGTTTATAGAAACACTGGGAATCAATAAAGGAAAGACATGGTCTCTAGTTGGGTCAGGAGACGGATCAAGAAAATCCAACTCATCGATAGTGACAATTTCTTTGCCATGATTAAAGTACATCATAGGAAAGAATGTTGACACCACAGCTTGCATGGCATAGACATAATCAAGCCCAAGGAGCATATTGAAGTCCAAGGGGTCTTCTATCACCATGAAGTCAACTAAGACAGTATTCCCACCCAAAGTAACAGGTGTTTGAGTAAAAATTCCCAAGGCTATACTAGTTCTTCTATCAAACTCCAGTAACTAACTAGCAGTCGACACAAGGCTAGGAGATCCCATGCCTTACCAAGCACGAGCAGACAAAATACTAACTGAGGCTCCTTCATCAACAATACAATGAGTAATCGTGTATGGTTCAACTTTGACCTTTATCTGGAAAGGTGCATCAGAAGGAAGGCGCGGCTCAACTAGGCTATCCCAATCAAAGGAAGCATTCCGAGAGCTTGGTGGGGGTTGATCCAAAGCAAGTTTAGTGCCCCCTTGTTCAGTAAGTTCTGAACTGGCAGTGAAGAAAATGTGACTAGTAGACACTTCACTTTTCAAAGGAAGAGTGGGATTGATCGATACTAAACTCGATTCAACCGCTTCATGAAAGTCACTCTCTGAAGGGAGAGTGGGATTGACCAAAGATGACATTGGTTCAATCACATCAAGATCGCTCTTCGAAAGAAGAGTGGGATCGACCAAATCTGAGATTGGTTCAACCACTTGATCAACCAAAGGTTGAGTAGGTTGTTGAGAAACTATAGGTTGTCCAGGAGAAGGAAATTCTTGAGTCTCAGACCACACTCTTCGCACCTCTGCGATAGCAGGGAACTGGTGAGTAAGATGACCTCCCTTGCATAGCTTACAAGGGAACTTAAGTTTGCACTTTGAATGACCAGTTTTCTGAACGGTGTCAACATGACTAGCAGTGGCTGACTTTTTACTCTCAACATGACCTGCAGAGGATGAGAGTTTTCCCCCAACATGAACTACAGAGGTTGGGTGACCGGGTCCAACCTGACTAAGAGAGGCTGGTTGTTGAGAGAATTCAAGATGTTCAAAAATGGGATGACCATGAAACCAAACTCTTCACACCTCCGCGATAGAAGGACATTTATAAGTAAGGTGGTCTCCCTCACAAAGCTTACAAGGAAACTTGGGCTTGTGTTTTGAACGGGTAGTCTTTTCAACAGTGTCAACATGAATCACAGTGGTTGACGGATTGTCTTCAGCATGAACCACAGAGGCTGAGAGACTGCCCCCAGCATGACTTGTAGAGGTTGAGAGACTGCCTCCAGCATGACTTGCAGAGGCTGAGAGACTAGATCCAACATGACCTACAGAGGTTGGATGGGCACCACCAACATGAACAATAGACGTTGAAGGGTTGTGATCAACATGCTTTTCAGGAGTTGAGTGTTTGCCCCCAGCATGAACCATAGAGGCTATGTGGATGGATCCAACATGAATTATAGAGGTTGGATGGGGGGGCTCAACTTGAATAACAGAGGTTGAATGGGTGCCCTCAGCATGAACCACAGAGGTTGAGTGACTGGATCCGACATGACCTGGAAAGGTTGGAAGGATCCCACCAGCATGAAAAATAGAGGCTGGATGGTGAAGATTAACTTGACTTGCAGTGGTTGAGTGCTTAGATCCAACATGACCTGCAGAGGTTGGATAGGTTCCCCCAGCATAAACTGCAGAGGCTAGGTGGTGAATATCAACTTGACTTGTAGTGGTTGAGTGCTTAGATCCAACATGACTTGCAGAGGTTGGATAGGTGCCCCCATCATGAACCACAGAGGCTGGGTGGTGAGGTTCAACTTGACTTGCAGAGCTTGAACAGGCGCCCCCTTGCTTATGTGCCTTCTTCCTATTCCTCCTTCTTTGACTCCTTTTAGACCGCCGGTTACTAGTATCAGTACTTTCACCGCATGAGGTAGAAGGAGGAGGAGAATAAACTACAGGTGAAGGGGAAGTAGTGTTTTGATGCCCTTGATATAAGGATCTTACTTGAGAAGAATCAGGAGCATTCAGGATAGTTGGAGTGGAAAACAACCACACTGGTAGCCCTAGGGTGAATCCAGGAAGATTCAGGGTGGCCATCAAAGGAACACCAACATTCCCCATGAGAGGAATAGTACAAGGAGTTCCCAGCATGGGGATCTCTTGGTTGGTGTTCGAAGGGGTGTTAGCCATAGTTTCAAACCAGGAGGCAAAGTCTCAGGTTGATAGGCAACCAAAATTACAAAGCACTCACCCAAAGGCACACTAAGTACAAACAAACCACACAGCACTCACTAAAAATTCCTAAAGCCAAATAGACAAACAGGTATAAGATACGCTTTCCAAAAGAAAGCTGATAGACAGTTACTTGGCATCCCTGTAGATGTTCTTAGGCACAAGCGGAGGAATCACCCATCGCCCTCCCACACTTTCTACTGGGGTTACCTTCCAAGCCCGTCCAAGGTCAACCAGAAATAGCCTTTCGGTGTACCTGTGTATAAACCCTAGATGTCAAAGAGACTAAAGGACCTTAACTATATTGACAGTCTGGGGGGATAGTCACAAGCCTGGTTCGTATGCATGGGCAGGGTAGCAAAGCCCGAAACCCTGTCTAAGATAGAATCCCCAGATGCGTAAAAACCTTGGTCTACACTTTGACAAGGAATCAAAGGGTTATCTCCTCAGTCCAAGTCTCCACGCGGCCTCGTGCTTAAATCCCATTTGAGAGGAGCTTCCCAGATACAATCAACACAGAAAAGGGTTTACCTAGTGATTGGCCAACTACGTCTGAGAGTTTAACACTTATGGAGAGTTGAAACTCCCTAATCCACAAGTCTAGCCTGAGCTAGTTGGTGTATGACCCTATAAAATAAAACTTACTACTAATTTTTAAATTATATCGTTTATTTTAAGAGCTGTTTTTAGTCAAAGGGTAAATGGCATGAAACTTATGTGGTGTTTTGACTCAAAGTTGAAACAAAATGACTAAGCAAAGAGAAATGAAATGCAAAAAGCAAAAACTATTCTCGTACTTTTTCAAATAGAAACTTGAAATCCACAAAAGAACAAATTATTTTTTATTTTTTTAAAAACAATGATATGACATGCAATCTAGACTAAAAACCTAGCCTACATGTATATAAAGCAAACATGTGTTTTTGTCTTTTTCTTTTATAAATGCAAAAGAAAAAATATCCTAAAAGCAAGCAAGTAATGTAAGCAAAGCAAATAGACAACTACTCTACACCCCACAAACAAACCCTAGGTTTCCCTAAAGTTAGACTCTCAACCTCTCTTGAAAGTAAGGCTTACAAAGGTATAAGCCAACAACTTTGGAATGAAGAGACTAAGCAAAAATACTGACATAAAAAAAGGTCAAGAAGTCCTAAGTATCAATCTAAACCTACAAACTGAGGCTGCTCAGTACCTTGTCCAACAAGGTCAAGCCAAAGAAGGAGGTGGGGGGGAAAGCAGCAACAACAAGTATATGTTCTTTTTATTTTTCTTTTATAAATGAAAAAGAAAAACTACCTACAAAGAAAAGTATGCAGATAAGAAGAACAAAGAAAAAGGAACTTTGCTATACAACCACCAAACAAACACTAGAATGAACTAAAGTCAGTATAAACCCTACTTGGAAGGAAGGCTTGCATAAGAGACAAGTCAACTACTTTGGCATGGTGAAGTTAACCAACAAAAGAAGAAGGAAACCAACACCAACAATCTTCTGAACTCAGAAAAAGATCACTAACAGAGGCTAACCAGAAACATAAGACAAAAATCATGCCAAGCAAGGAGGTGGGGGAAAAGAGCAAAGAACAAACCCTAATGCTATAAAAAGGCTTACCACATAGATAAAGAACAACCAAAAGGGATGAAACTAACTCCTTGGAGTCATGCACTTGCAAAGGACACCAAAAGACCTACCAAACTGCCCACAATAGCAGAAAGAACCACAAAAATGAGGAAAAGCACTATTTTAGGGGCACACGCGGGTTGTACTACTGACAGGTCACGTGTCATACGCGGGTTGCCAATACAGCAAGTCACATGTACAAGTACACGCAGGTTGTATAAATGACAAGTTGTGTATCATACGTGGGTTGAAAGTATAGGCAGTCGCGTGTACAAGAACAGACACGTGACTGTTCATTCTGCAAGTCGCGTATGGGTGGAAAAACTCCCAAAAAGGGTCAAAAACTGCCTTAGGAAGGCAGGGGAGGTGTGCTATCAGACTTATAAAGTGTTCCTAAGTGGAAAGAAGGACCTGAAACAATGCAAGAGACTAAAATAAAGACAGAGAAACCCCAAACAGACAAGGCTCTCCCCAGTGGAGTCGCCAGTTCTGTTGTAAAGGAAAGTGTCCTATGGCTAGGGTTTAAGAGGCCATCAACATACTGGGGTTGAAAGGTGGATGCATATAGTTCTGCAAGTATATATAAGCAAGATCAGAGATTAGAATGGTCCACACCTGAGCCAAATAAAGGTTGATCCAAGTAGCCATTCAATCCTCTTCTTGCTCCTCTTGCTCCTCTTGCTCCAAGAGACCTGCAAAACGAATTATACCTTCCTCAAACCATTATGACCACATATAAAACAATGATAATCAAATACACATGAAACAATAATATGACTA
This sequence comes from Pseudotsuga menziesii, assembly GCA_001517045.1. Taxonomy (NCBI): domain Eukaryota; kingdom Viridiplantae; phylum Streptophyta; class Pinopsida; order Pinales; family Pinaceae; genus Pseudotsuga; species Pseudotsuga menziesii. The sequence continues at coordinate 47,267 of LPNX010262615.1, forward strand.
ACATCATAATATGATCATAAATAGAGATTCAATCACACATTGAACAATGATTTGGGAAGAAGAAGGACATCACATCTTTATTAATCTTGAAAACAAGTACAAGTATACCTTCTCTTCAAGTTCGGCACCTCATGAAACCTTGATCTAGTTTTGCTGCTTCTCTTCTCCAAGGAACTAAGCCTCCAAGCTTTGCAACACAAGGAGAATGCTTCTAAGGCAAAGGTGTGGGCAAAGAGAGCTCCAAATCCTCCAGCATAACAATGCAAAGATTCAAGTCCCCTCTCATGGACCTCCCTACCTCTATTTATATGCTTAAGGAAGAGTAAGGGGCAAAGACAAAGTAGTTACAACTGAAGGAGTCAGTTGCATAACTACCCAAACTACCCGAAATTCAAAAGGCATGTTTTTTGACATTTTTAAGAGGTGTACGCGGGTTGCTGAAACAATAGTCGTGTACACGAGAAATACATGCGGGTTGCTAATACAAAAATTCATGTATATATAGCAACTCATGTACGTACGTGGGTATTATAGAGAGCAAGTCGCGTACGTATGCGGGTTTTCCCTAAGGCAACTCGTGTATAGACAAAAAACTCATTTTTAGGGTATTTCTAGGCATTTTCAGACTTTAGTGTCTTCTGGAAAGTTTTAGCTAACAGAAATATATTTCCAATGGTGTAGAGATGAGGTCAAATGGAGTTACATAACTCAATATACAAGTCCTCCAAGTTAGGTGTTTTTTCAGTGACTTTCAGTGACTTTCATGAAGTGTCGTCATGGAAGTGTCAACATGTGACGGAATCATGGGAAAGTGGTCACAGGTAGAGATGTGTCATTTTGGGCTATAACAACTAGTTTCTTAAAGTCATCTTCCTATTTATGTTCTTCCTTTCAAATAGCTTGGTTAAGGAATCAAACATCTCTTTATATGTCTTTAGGGAAGACACTTGTGGTATAAGGTGAACCTTGACTAAATTAGAAATGATATTCTTGGCCTTGACCAATTTCTTCTTTTGTAAGGCTTTAGCCTTATCTCCTCTCTAGAACTGGAACCTTTCCACTTATGTAGGTGTCCAATTCATTTTCTTCAAGAACTAGTGAGATCCAATACTTCCATGCTTGGAATTTGTCAGTTTCACCAAGCTTGTCATCAAGCTAGTGTGATTAGTCATTTTGAAATGAGAACCTCAAAAGTAAATAACAAAAGATTATATCTTACCGATTTAAGGTTTTCATCCTGGCTCTAGAGCTGGTTGATCTAGGGTTTGTCAGAGAAAACCTAATTTTAAAAACTTGGAATCTTTATGATCTGATTGGATAGAAGAAGAACATTTTTTTGCAGGGTTTCATCAAAATATTGAAAAGAAAATACAGAAGGTATGGCATGATCGACACATTAAGATTAAGCAATTTCAAGTCGGAGGTCTTATTCTTATGTATGATAGTACATTCTTCAATCACCCAAGAAAGTTAAAAACTCATTGGTTAGGACCATACATTGTTAAAGAGATCACTGATGGAGGAGGAGTGAAACTAGAAAAATTAGATGGGACATTAGTTAGAGGACTCATTATTGGGATTCAACTGAAACCATATTGTGATAGTTGTGACTTGGTTGCATTAAAAGAGAGAGAGAGAGATAAAAGAGAAAAGAGAAAAAAAAGAAATATAAGGCAAAAGTTATGATCATAGAATGCTAGTCTTCTGCAGCAAGAGGTGAAGTTTCGCATACTTGGCGGTTAGCGCAGGTCAAAATTTTGAGCGAAGACACTTGGTATTTTTCAAAGAAAGGAACGATGTTGAAGGAAGAAAATCAATTTCAAGGATTGTGACACTATCGAAATAAATATGGACGCTGTCAATATCACAGCTGGATGTCAGTCATTTCCGATAGGATAACTGGAGTGCATTAAGTAAAAAAAGCTGATAGAATTTGGCGATCTATTTTTAAGTCACTTTGGTCATAATTATATTGACATCATAGCAAAAAGGGTCAGCTTATTTGGTAGTATCCATATGATGAATTGGAAAGGTGATCCATGTGATGGATCATGTTGCTGCTAGTCTACTTGATGGTTATGCCATGTGAAGATCTGACAAACTGAATGAGTAGGTATTTCTTGCATTCCCCTTCACTTTCAACTTAGTTTGATGCACTGCAATGATGAATTTCTCTCTGCAACACCCAAGGCCAAAGTAATTTGTTACAAAAATATGGTTACTATGAGTCTTAGTGACATTGCACTCACATACTCCGCAATTGAAGGCATGCTACCTGTGATGGTAAAGGGAAATGTTGTTGGATATGTTCCACTGCAAACATGGAAGGGATTGGAAGCTGAGATAATTCCATTCCTCCCTAAGCTAAGGATATGAAACTTCCTTCAAGGGTTGGAAATAAGGAAGCATTCTAGTTCCCACAAGAGTAAAATTGTCTTAGCATTGCTGAGAAAGGTGAATGAAGCAATGATTGGAATCTGAGTGCCAAATGACATCCCACCAAATCCACTGGATATATTTGTGGAACAATTTTCCAGAGTGCATATTATCCATTGCTAGAATCTGTGGGTCTGAACTAGTGTTTGTATAATGAAAAACAAAGAAAAAGGCCACCATCATCACCATCATCTCGACAAGAAGCTCAAGACATTCTAGGTGCTTATGATTTCAAGAAAAATATGAAATGGTAGATTCCAATGATGGAAGGAAATACGTAGACGGGATGAACTATTTTACTAATAGTAGAAAAGAGAAGAAGCGTAGATACTGAGTTGCGTTGGGGACAAAGAAGAACTTGAGAAACATGCTCTTCCTATGGAGAGGAAGAGGAAAAAGTATAAATTCCTCGACATGCACTTAAGATTCCATCTTTAGCTTTGAAAATTGGTTATGTTGATGATATTTTCCATCTTGTGTGTCCTACCCCTCTAAAAGAGTAACTTTATCCAATAGAAGAAATGAACGAAGGAAAAAAATAGAGGAAGTTGCACAAAATATTGAAGAGGCACAAGCTGTATGTGCTAAATATGACAACCAAGTCTCTCAATCTTGGGTAGCACTCATAGATGATGTAGAAATGGAGAAAGACACAGAGGATCCTTTCCTCCAAGAGATCAAACAAGTTATTTCCTCCAACTGCAAGTTTTTTCCTTCGGTTGCTTCTTCCATATCTGACTATTTTTTGGAATATTCCTTTGGATGTCCAAGTGCATAAGGTGACAGCCATAAACTGGAATTGTTTCTCTTGGATCATGCCACATTAGAGGAAATTTCAACTCAAAATGGGCCTTTTAACTTTTATTCAAATTCCATGTCATCATGTGTTAGCCAATGAAATTTATTTAAATTTGAAATACCGTATAGGTCTTAAACACTTTTTTAATATAAATTTGGGGATAGGTATCATAAAAAAAACTACTTTTTTTGTTTGTATTTTTGACATATTTCCCTGTGTTTTTACTCAAATTTCAATCGGGAGAGTTCGTTGGATATGGAATTTAATTCCACATCCAATGAGCTCTCCCGATCGAAATTTGAGTAAAAACACAGGGAGATATGTCAAAAATACAAACAAAAAAGTAGTTTTTTTCTTTTCTTCCTCCAAAATTAATAAATATTATTTTATTATTTTAACTATTATTTTATTAGTTCATTTTAGGAGGCCCATTTTGAGTTGAAATTTCATCTAATGAAGTCTTCCTTGTTACTTTGTGTCTTGTACAGTGGACAGGAAACAATCTACAGAGCTCCAAAACACATTTATTCGTTGATACTTTGTGTCATGTACAGTGGCATGATTATAATCAAGCAAATTGAGTGTCTACCTTGGTGGCATAATATTCTTCTCTTTAAATTCCAAATTGAGATCGATTGGATAAGCGTACATGCATTTGGGGAATGAAGGAAAATCCTTTTAAAACATGACAAATATGTGACACTGTGCATAGGACACTGTAATCATCTCTTCGCTATTTTTCATCAAAGAGATCAGACAAGTTATTTCCTCCAGCTGCAAGTTTTTTCCTTCTGTTGTTTCTTCCATATCTTATTGTTTTATGGAAGATTCCTTTGGAGGTCCAAGTGCATAAGGTGACAACCATAAACTGGAATTGTTTCTGTTGGATCATGCCAAGTCTTATCTTTTATGGCTGAATTGTAATAAAATATTTTCCATGCATGTAATCATTGATGAATTCAATCAACAATAAAATAAACCATTAATAAAAGAGAAACACAATTTGTAATTAAGAAAAAAATAGAAGAATAAAACAAACCTAAATGCTAATTCAATGACAACAACATCCAAAAAACTGTGAATAAAAGGGAAACACAAAAGTTAATAGAAAAAAAGGACAACACGAACCTGAAGATCTAAGCATTACTTCCATTCTAGAGGTAGTGGAGACTCAACGTGAAGCTCAATAACAAGACTTGATAGTTTCAATTATGTCCACCGACACCAATATCATCAACATGTTTAGAATTTCCTGAATTCCAACTCCCTTTTCTCTTCTTAGATACATTTTCAAACATATTCTTAGATCCTATAAGCCTCTAGCACTAAACCTTGAAAAAATCTAGGGTTTCAAGGGGTCAATTAGGGTTTAAAGAAAAACGACAGCATGTTGGGGAGAGAAAACATAAATCAATCTAAGCTACAAATTCATGTGAGAATTATGAAGGACTCCCATATTATCTATGTTAGAATAATCAACCCATAGTTAGCTACCTTATACATTAATTAATCCATTTTTGTCTTATTTGCCTAGTTTCCATATTCCACCTTATGCAAGTTGTCATCTACACATCCATAGTGGTCAAAATTGCTAATTTTGAGTCATGGAGCTCTTGGGAAACCTCCTGGAATACAATCTACTTTATTCCTGGCCTCCCTAGTGCATGTCTTCTTTTTCTACTTTATTGCCTGCTTTTTCAGTGCTTTAAGGCAATTGGGAAAGTTTGACTAGGTGAGGTTAACTTGTTTTTTGTCCTCCACATCCTCCACTCTTTTCTCATATGAAAAGCATGTATGAGTTTTCCTTCCATTACCTTTTAGCTTTCCTAATTGATTTTTCCAATTCGTGAGCTCCTTGACAGTTTTGGAAACTGCTTTATGCACCTATGGGGGATTTGCTTAGATTTAGTAAGCCTGCTTTTGACTAGATTCGAATGGAAAATTCATGCATTCTAATCCCTCATGTAATTATTTATTGTGGCATCCTATGACTTCACAGGGTTGGCTATTGTACACTTATTCAATACAGTTTAGTGTTCAGCTCCATATTCAGTCTCTTTTGTGAGTAATTTTGCATGTGTAATTGGCAATTGATGTGAGTGTAATTGTTCTAACACTGGGTTCAATTTCCACAATCTAGAGAAATTTTTTTGAAAGTTTGAGGTGTATATCAACTTTAGGAGGCACATCTATACTGAATTTCATCGAATACTGCACAATCTCTCTTAAAGATGGAAGGCAATATTAAAATCCTTGGAAGTTTCTCTACAAATTAAATTGCTTATGTAGTTATGTCATAATGTTCCATAGGTCCCAAGTATTTAGACAGAGAGACCAGAATAGCCATAATAATCATTATACATGTACCTATAATTACAACTCAAGGATTTGGATTCATGAAGGAGACACTAGCTTTTATTAATTTCAAATTTCTTATTATTCCTTGCTTGTATCATCACAGGGATCATGAAAATTAGTCACATCAGCTACACGAACCAATATCATTTAACCTAAATGATATTTTTATAATTTGATAGATATTTTTCAAAATATCAAATTTTTAAAATTAGAATTTTTTTTTTGAGGTCGATACTAGTGAAAATTCTACACATTTTTACCAAACTAAATACCATATTCGGCAGGAAAGTTTAACTTAGTGGAAACACAGGTCCTATGAGTTTTTTTTAACTCATACATGGTATTTTCTTCAAGATAGAGAACAAGGCTGGTTCATTCACTTTTCTTGTACTGAATCATGACAATTATAATATAAACTCAAAATATCAAAGTTATAAGTGGATATTTTATATAAACTTAACCTGGTTATGTCTCTATTCTAATGGTTATCATTCTAATCTATATACCCATATAGTAGTTTGTTTCTTACTCAACTGTTGTTGGGTCTTGATCTCGAATATGGAAAATGGGTGAGTAAATGAAGCGAACGAACCTCAACTAAATACAACGAAGCTATGCTTGTTACTTGCTTTTGGAACGACCTATGACTATCTTACTGGGTCTCTATCTAGATCTTCACCATCTGAAACCAAAAATTCTGTTGTAGTAGAGTTAAACACCAATTCTATTGCTCTATTTACTATTATGATAAAGAACAAGATGCCACTACTCATAAAGGTAGTGATGGCCACAGGTTCTTCCATATGGAAATGAGTATAAAATCATGGCACTTTCATGTAGTTTGAACTATCAACCCCATATGTAGAGATGAATGCAGGGATGTTGTTTACAATTTATATGAATTCAATTTTATTGGTCAGATGTTTTAATAGTGAATAGACTGAAGTGTAATAATTTTATCACACATTAATAATTAACTATTTCTTAAGAATGGTTCCTATTACAAGATCTTATATTTCATGTGATCCTAGTTTTAATTTCATCTTTAGGATCATTACTATAAATTTACATACAGAAGGATGCAGTCAAGGATAGAAGGAATATTGAGGAATGTTTGCTAAAAACCAATATCTGAGTCTATTCCTTCACTAATATAGGGTTTGGTTCCATACTATTTCGTGGGCCGATGCACAATAACCATGGGCTTGTCTCCTCCTTTTCTTTGGTGAATAACCCCTATATTCATGCCTATTCAAAGAAGCAGGTGAAGGTCAGTCAAGAGCTTATTTTATCTATGGGACGACATCATATTCTCTATGGATATACAACATAACTAATAATATTGTTGGGATCAATAAAGTTGTATGAAAAAACGTTTTCTACCCAATAAAAAAATACAAACTTCAAGTAGAAACACTCGAGTTCTGGAAATCCAAGGATTCAGTGAGTTTATCAAATTGGATATATACATATAAGGAATCTCTAGATGCATGCAATGAAACGTATATGATGGATGGATCATTCCTCTTCACAAGATTTTATATTATATGGGGGTAATTTTATATTTAAAACATATATTAGGTGGAAATACCTCCCTGAAACACTTCCCACCATTACTCGGTATCAATCTAGGATGACAGACATACAAACAAACCTAAACCTATGTAGATATTCCTATGATTCTAGGGATTATGAAATGAGTATGACTATTATCCTAGTGAAATTGGATGCATTTCTTCAAGATACAGGAAATTTGAACAAGAGCACATGAAATTTAACAAAAAAAAATGCAATAACTTGCTATTATTCTACCCCTAATTTTCTGTGTGGGAATTTTTCATCCTCAACCCATCCATCAACAAATTCACAACAAAGGAAACAAAGAAAAAAACAAGAATTAGGGATTACCCAAGAATTTATCATGGGAAGGTGTTAAGTATTTTCTCTGCAACCCATTCAAAGGTAATCATCTCTTGTCCCCACTCCTACAATATTGTAGTTGGTTGATTGATCAATGAGAAAGAAAAAAGGGATATTGGAAGATGTTGTAATATCTATAGACGGTTGGTAATACCCCATAGATTTCATGGTCTTGTAGCCAAAATTGAACCTTGGAGGTGACCCTATAATTCTTGGAAGACTATAGTTGGCCACTACAAATGAATATATAGTCTCCAGATCAAGGGATATTACTATATTACTATTTCCCATGGAAGCTCCATGAAGAAACTCACCCTGTAACATCGTCCTATGACTCTGTTTCCTTCCCGGTGGTTATTTTCTGTCCTATAATCGCTCTCGCTGCCTATTGGATATAGTCATAAACTCACCCTGTAACCTCCACCTATGGCTCTGCTTCCTTCCTATGGCTATTGTCTATCCTACAAATGCGCTTGCTACCTATTGGATCTAGTTAAAAAACCCTCTCCCCTCCTGCCAAATCCAAATTTGGAACATAATCAAGGTTTTAATCCAGGATAAACTTCATGAATGTTGAATTTCTAGGTTGGTTTCCTCTTGTGTCTAATGGAGTACTCTAATCCCTAATCCATGTCCCTCTCCTCTCCTACCAAAGCCAAATTTGGTGCAAAATCAAGGTTTTAATGTAGGATAAACTTCACGAATGTGAATGTTGAGGTTGGTCACCTTCATCGTGGCTAATGGAGTACTCTAATCCGTAATCCCTGTCCATATACTGATTTCATAATGAGGTAGAAGAAAGGATGAATGTGATCCCTTCCCTTGAGCAGTAGACTAGACAAGAAGGAGAACGAATATGAGTCCTTCCTTCTTATGGACTGCACCAGATGAGTGAGTTCTTAACCAAACGAGTGAGTGCTTCTAAATGAGGAACCAGTAACGATCAAACCATCGAATAGAGTGACTCTCTGATATCTTTAGTTGTATTTAAATATATTTAGTTGTAGTTACTATCTCTTTTGTTAGAAGGATGTTTTGTTTTATCTATTATTTTTATCCCACTGATATAAGGGGAGTACACACATACCTTCCTAAACAAAGTATTATTGTTATCCCATTGAGATAAGGGGAGTACACACATGTCTTCCTCACCAATCCATCATCTTGGGATTTATTCACCTATTTTTAACTTAAATTACCCCATTATCTCATCAATACATTGGGGTTAACTAACATAGAATATATATCTAAAGGGATTTCACAATTCTACCTTTAAAATATAACCCAAGAGGTCACATTCATAATCCATTTGAGAATAATAATTTTATGTTGTAGGATTGGATCCTAGGGAAGAAGTGTCAGAATATCAAACTAGTCCAATGGTGGCTTGAACATGCTCAGGAACTTGATGGGATAGTTAGTTACAACTATTAATGATTGAACCATTTTTGTATCGATATTCAAGAACCCACTTTGAATTGTTATAAATAAAATCTTAAACCCACATTGAATTCAAGGAATTCATGACTCATTCTTTTATCGGTTGTTGGAAATGGTGCCTCAAATCCTATCTCCATTATAACTTCTCAGATGACAGTGCAAGTTCATCCCCAACTCTTTACCAAGATAGTTCTCTTAGTCGTATTTGATAACTATGGGGTTAACATGGTTGTCGGGGAAGTGTATAACATGGAGTTAGAGAAGGGGTTTGGGCCGGGGCAGGCGGGGGGGNGATAAAGACTTAATATCTATATGGTAAATATAAACCTTCTATATATAATATAGTAGTGGATCAACAAATCAACATGCTCCAATGGTTATCAACACATTGAAAAAAAAAGGAATGAATAAAAGAAAAAAATTCTATATCAATTCCTTACAATGTATCGAGATTGAATAAAAATAAAAAAATGTTAGAATGGTTACATAAGGATAAATTCCTTATGGAGTAAACATCGATTCCATAAGGAAAAACACTTTACAAAGAAAAAATGCATTTTTTTGAAATATATTGGCATTTTATTTAAGAAAAGCACATCACTTCTATCTTTAAAAAAATAGGAATTCCAACAAGATCAAGACAAGGGTATATATAAATGGTCATACAAGGAATCCAAGAGAGGCACCTTTAGTCAATTTGTCCCTCAAAATTCCAATGACATTTGCACCTGAATTGACACTAAAGATATATATTTGGAGCTCATTGTGCACATCAGAAACATCAATAAGGGAAAATACAAAATCGACAAAATCCATTTCACATATTGTTTAATATTATATAGGTAATAGCCCTTCCATTTACATTATCAACATTTTTTATGACATACATTTTTCATTTAGACTAGCACTTATTGTCAGTGGGGTAATCGTATCCAATGATCTTGTTCCATCAACACTAATATCAACACCCCTTGTACCTTGTTCTAAATACAAACCAATAGACGAATCCTTAATATGGCCATTACTAATAACATTAGTAGACCCTATTAACTCTATCATATTTGTCCGAAGTTGAACCACCCCTATTTGTTCCTCAACACTAAGTATTATAATCGAAACCTCATCCCCACTACCATGGTATTTCGTTTTCTTATCTAAACCCCCACTTATACCCTCAATTTCATGATAGCCTGATCAACCCTTCAAAATACGTTTATACTCCAACATATCAAATAATATTGGAGCTTGATTTATATTTGCAGCATAGAAATGAATTAACAAATAAATCAATGGTTGGGTTTCACTGAAGGATGGGAAGTAAGCCCTGGCATGAAAGGGCCACTTGTTATTGCCATGAACGATGGAAATTCCTTAGATGGTCATCTAACAGGAATAGACGGTTGACAATGTTTTGAAAATAAAATTTGAGGAAATGACTCTATAAGGGGAAAACATCTTATGATGTAATAAATAAGTGGCTTCAAATCAACATCAATTTTTAACTAATTATGAACAGACAAAGTACATAAAGTACTAGTTTTACATCATTACTTATTTTTAAATAAATTTATTAAATTTTTATAGTATAATAAAAGAAAATATATACCCTTAAATTAATATTTAAAAATAATTATAGTATAAAGATAGTTTTTAAATTATAATTTGATAAATGATTATTTTAATTATATATATAAAAAATATGTAATATGAATTATCTCATTTCCAAAATTGAAAATAGAGCACTTGAAATAGGCCAAATTTTATATCATTGTCATGGCAAGGCTAGCCCTTTGTTCTAAGTTTTGACATCTTGTTGATGGAACCTTGGAACATATTAAAATGGCAATAAAAGCCTTTTTTCTAAGCCTATAAACATAATAAAAAGTTCTATCTGGTAATTCTATTGGATTTCTACACAATTATGAGGTCTATAATTTAGTAATTATTTTTCATTGTTGGAGTAACACAATTAAAAATGACCAAATAAATGACCAATTGTTATATGGTGATTTTTAGTTTAATTTTAATCCCGTGACCAAATTGGTCATTTATCTTGGTCTTTTTTAGTTTAGTTCTTATCCTGTGACCAAATTGGTCATTTATCTTGGTCATTTTTAGTTATCCTCACTTAAAACTTCTCAATTTTCGTCATTTATCCCTTGAAATAAGTGTGGTGACCAATTTTTTTGGTCATTTGGTCACTAGCTACCATATTTGAGAATGGGTCAATATACTCTTCTTCCAAGTGATGCTTAACATGTGGTCCACATTGAGAAATGGTCGATCAATCATTCTTCAATATTATTTGTGACCCAAGGTCCAAATTTGAATAGGGGTTAGATGATCCTTCCTTTGGTATGGATGATGCTTAACCCAATGTCCTTATTTGAGAAAGGGTTGATAAATCCTGCCTTTATATAATGTTTCAACTTGGTGCACATTTGAGGAAGGTTTGACCAATCCTTCCAATAAATGATGTGTTACCTAGATACCAAATTAAAGGAATGGTATTCCTATCTTTTTTCTAGATGATACAATTGATGTCTACTGTAACTCAGGAATCAAAAATCAATTCTTCATCTATATGACATGTTTCCTAGATATTTTTCTTAGAAAGGGTTTGGTATCCTTCGTGTATATGATGCATGAATTGTTGTTCACATTGAGGAACGGTTTTCCATTAATCCTTTTTCAATATGATGACTAACCAAAAGTCCACATTTGACAAAAAGTCACCCCATTCTTCCTCTAGATGGGTTCTAACCAAAATTACACATTTGAGGAAGGGTTGGTCAATCCTTTCCCAATATTATGTTTTCCATTAGGAGCACATATGATGAATGGTTGATTGATCCTTCATCTAGGTGATGTTTTAACCTAGGTGTATGCTCAAGGAAGGGTTGATAGATCCTTCTTCTAGATGATGCTTGACTGAATATGCAAATTTGAAGAAGGGTCAACTGATCCTTGCTCTATATGATTGTTGACACCATGGAAATTTGTGGAATGTTTGGCCAATAAATTCTCATGATGATGCTTGAAATCACTATGATGTCACTCTATGGTGGTGACATCATTATGCCATCACCCTGGAACAAAATATTCATCATTCCTAAAATGTTCAACATTCCCATTGATCTCTATACTCAGCTAGAATGATATGGTGAGTTGGTATAAGTCCAAACACATATGGTGATGAGGTGGTGTTTTACACCTGCCTAAAAATAGATCCTGAAAAATTTGAGTGGGTATTTGATAAGAGACTACTTGGTGCACCTAAAAATATAGTTGTGATTCTCCCTTAATTCCATTTTCCTACTTGAGGAAATTATCCTATTTATGAAATGTGCATTACATAAAAGTCTCACCAATCTATAAGTTTATGGGGATTATGAGTTAAATATCATGATGATGGGTGAAAATTAGGTGCAAAGGTTTGGGTTGTTCAATAATGCAGGTCAACGAGGGGATTTTACATCTCTCCTTCAGCATATTCCCTTTACTCATATATTTATAAAATTCAATGGCATTGAACTCCTTAAGGGAGAAAAGATTTGAATCCTTTTTGTTTCATTGATGAAGTTTTTATTCTCTGACATAGTTTTGTTGATAGGAAGAGTCTTTCAGATATGATTTTTTATGTATAAATAAAAAATATAAGATGGCTGGGAATTGTTCTAATCAACCCTCCTACTCAAGAAACCTCACATCCACCCCAATGTGGTTGACATATTCATAATAGAATTTTTGAGTAAAGTGTGGGCACATCAAGCAAAGTCCCCCATCAACACCCCATGATATCCCTTATATAATTATATATCTTACTACCCCATGTGAATATTAATGACAAATAACAGTAATTGATATATGTGCATTGGATTATAATATTTGTCACTAATGATGCCTTAACTTGGAAATTTTGAAACATAGTGACTAGATTCTCGTCTTGTGGCTCTTAATTGTATCTAGAATAGCTACTGATTTTTATTTTTATTTTTATTTTTTATTCATAGGTGGTTGGGAAAAAGTACAAATGGATTTGATTATGAGACTTGACATGGAATTTCTCTAACACGGTAATTCTAAAACATTAGTAATAACGTATTTTCAATATCATTCTTGAAATACAACTCAAAATATAGGTTTCATAGAAGTACTCTTCATATCACTACTACTTAATTGAAGAAGCATGCTTGTAAATTTCTATAAGATAGGACGAAAAAAACGATTTGTTACAATTTCTATCATTTTAGTGTTCTAATTCATTGTCTATTTTTAACCAGACAATTTTTTCTAGGCATACTATATGTTCGTAGTGGATTATGCCTTGCTCGAGAAGATGTTTGTTCTTTTCAAGTAATATGTATTCTACCTTCGTTTATTTTAGAGATATAATAATATAGTGAATGCTCCTTATTTAAAGATTGTTAATGAATTCAAAGATGAATATCGAGACATTATTCCATGATGACCCTTTTCGTCTATTCAAGAATCAACCCAAATAAAAAAATAGAAATAGGCATCGATAGATTGTTTTGTCAATTGGTTGAATAATTTCACTAAATATTGAGTGGGATACATTTGACTGCAATGGGTAGATATTCATGCTTGAATACAAATGTAATAGTTTTTTTTTAACAATCTCTATTTGATATTTATATCTATAGATTCTTGCAAAATCGAAGCATTGTTGAGTTTTTTTCACAAACTTGTGCTTGTTTTGGGACCTGGGTGGTTCAAAAGACTACCAATATAAGAATATTGTTGGAGATTGAGTGTGATTACATAAACCAAATAGGTATTGTGGCAGTCTTGAAATTTCCATAAAAATTTGTAGCCCTAAGAAATTTGTTTCATTTCCATTGACATATAGACATAAATAAAAATCCGTGATTTTGAACCCTATTTTTAATTTCCCCTAACAATTATTGTTTTAAGATCAGAATTTCAACATTTTCTATCTCATTGCTGCATTTTTTTAGAAATATGTGCATAAAACATAGTAGAATTGTTTGGATGAGGAGATCTTCGTGAGGGTTCCACAGTCACAAACATACACACTTCAAATCTCACTCTCATCAAAGAAATTTAACAATATGATTCCACAGTCGTAAATGTCCACCCTATGAATATCTCTCTGATTAATGAATGTAACAATTTGTTTTGATATTGAATAGAAAAGGAAATAAGAGGCTTGGGAATCGTCTACTCCTGCATACCATAATAGTTTGGGATTTGACTCCTCACAAAATATTTTGAGGGTTGTGCATTGTTCATCATAAAATACCAATAAATTGTATGGTGGCCCCTAACACATGATCAAGGGAGATGGGTTCAATTAGATTGTAGTAACAATAAGAAATCCTTCCCCACACAAAGAAAAATTAATAACAATAAGAAATCCAAATAGGTAAGATCAATTGGATATTGCAAATGTTGTCAGGAATTTGACTAGTTCTATGCTATCATGATTGTGGTAATCAGAATCCCCCAGGTGAGGTCCACTATTCTACACTAACTGGTTTAACAAGGATTCTATCCATGAATGTGTAAGCATCCTTAGGTTCTTACCACAAGATTATACACAAAAGAGAAATTCCTCATATAACATTAAGCTATTTGATCTAGTTGATGACACTACCCAAGCAACTTGCAGGGGAGGTATTGTGAGTTTCAAGCCACGTATTATTATTGGGTGCCTGTATTTCAATGGATGTTAGTTCTTATTATTCTTCACATAATAATATCATATATAGGTGTATTGAAGGGATACCATCATGTGCTGAGGGGAGACTTGTAGGATCCCAGTATGCTTTTGTAGAATATCTTTTTTAGGAAAGTATAAAGTGCCACCTAATATCCAATTTTGTTTTGGAGTTATATTAACTTATATTATACTAAATCACCCTATAATTCCATTCCAATACAATGATCAAGGGAAATGGCCAATATACCCTGCCTAATATTCTAATCAATGGTGACATCACAGTGACTTAATCACCATAGGGTGACATCATAATGATATAAAGAATTATCATGAGAAAGTATTAGTTGACCCTTCCTCAAATGCCAATGGGGTCAACAATCATATAGAGGAAGGATCAATCGAATCTTATTCAAATGTGCACATGCGGTCAAGCATCATTTAGAGGAAGGATCAACCAACCTTTCCTCAAAAATGCACATAAGGGAAAGCATCATAAAGAGGAAGGATATAGAAGACCATATTCAAATATGCACCTAGATTCATGCATTATCTAGGGGAAGGATAGGTTATTCCCTCCTCAGTTTTGGTCTTCAGGTCAGACATATTTAAGAGGAAGGATTGAGGAACACTTTCTCAAATGGGGATGTTGTATCAAGAATCATCCGAGGAAGGATCAACCAACCCTTTTTTAAATTTGGATATTGGAACAAGCATCACATTGAAGAAGGATCTTTGCTCAATATTCAATTTGGATAAAGGGTCAAGGACCATTCAAAAGAAGGATTAGATGACCCTTTCTTAAATCTGTACCTTGATAAAATATTATATAGAGGAAGGATCAATCAACCCTTGATTAAAGGTGGACTTCTAGATAGACATAAACTAGAGGAAGGATCGACTGAACCTTCCATAAGTGTGCATATAGGGTCAAGCATCACATTGAATAAGGATCAACGAACAATTTAAAATATAAGGTATACAAAAATCCTATAATCAAGATGTAATTTCGACCTATCCTTCCTAAAAAGGGTAGACATAAATTGTAACATCTAGAATAAAGATCTATCGACACTTACTAGACTATGTTATTCTGGAAGCATTGCATATTATGGAAGGTTGAGTCAACACTTTTTAAATTTTCAAATTAGGTTCAAGCATATCCTAGAGGAAGGATCAACAAACCCTTTCTCATATGTGGTCACTGAAGTTCAATAATTATGTAGATGAAGGATCCGCTAAACCTTTATCGAAAGTGTGCATTGGACCTAGAATCATACTGGAGATCAATCGATAAAATTTTCTTCAATTATTACCTTGGTTCAAGAATCATATTGAATAAAGATCAGTTGATCTTTCTCAATTTTAGTATCCATGAAACCTTTCATCTAGATGAAATATTGGCCAACACTTTATGAAATATGTTGTACAATAATTGCACACCAAAGATCAAATGATCTATTTTAAATACAATATCCACGAAATTATTATTTTCAGGAAGGATAAACCTACCCTTTCTCAAATGTATACTTTGGGTCAAACATTATCTAAATGTAGGATCAACGAATTATTCCTCTTTTGTTTATATATTAGAAACTTATGATCTAGAAGAAGGATCAACTCACACTTCTTGAAATTCATTTACCATTACTAGAATTAGATGGAGGATTGATCGATCAACCATTCCTAAAATAATATATCAATTAACACATTAGATATATGAATGGTCTAACAACCCTTTGTTATATTCAATATCCACAATTTATTGACCTACCTTAATCAAATGATCATCTGACCCTTTCTCAAATCATGTACCCAATAATGCAAAATATAAATGAAGGATTGGGTGACTTGTCCTCATGTATGATACTTAGGAACTTATCATTTAGAGGAAGGATCAAAAGAACCCCTATTATATACAATACATTGTAAAACTTTCTGCTATAGAAAGAATCACTCAACCATTCCTTGATAAGGTATTGGACACAAAACAAAGAGAGAAATGATCAGCCACCTTTCCTAAAATTTGGTGGAAAAGACACCAATCAAATTCTCTAGCTAGGAAAATGTAGCATGAAAAATTAGTCTCGTTGAATGATCGATCGATCCTTATTCAAGTGTAGTATAAAATAAATGCATAATTTCAATTAATGATCGAAAATAACTAATGATCATCCAAGGTTTCTCACCAAGAAAAGGCTCTACCTTGGATGGATTCGTCCAAGGCTCCAAAAAGGGTAGGAGCTGAAGAAAGTGAGCTTCCTACATATGAAGGGTAGGAGCTGAAGAAAGTGATCTTCCTACATATGAAGGTATGCCTAATATTTCATATTTCTTAGTATAATTTGAAGCAAATGTCACAGAATAGCACCGATTATCCACATTGGACTTTGTGTTGAAATATACACCCGCTAGATGGTGGGGTACACATAAACAATCTATATTTGAATGGTCACAATGCAGAATATTGGTGGATATTAGATTTGGAGAAGAGATAAATTATATTGATCACAAGCATACATGATTTACAAATCTTGTTGAACATATTAAGCATTGTCACACGACATGGAAAGAGTATCTACAACAAGAATTGGTTCATCTCTTTATACATACATTGGATATGGTACCAACGAGTTGGTACACATTAGTGGAGCCGTGAAGAGAAAATCTCTGGTGGGAAGAGTTATATACAAGCTTCACACATACATCTGAGTTTGAAAGTGATCATCCAACAATTGATGTTGCACTATAGATAATGAAAGAGAATATATTTGAGGAAATCCTTGTTGCAACTAAAAATTTCCATCAGTGCATCACGACAATCCACCATTGGATGGAATGTTACAATGTCACGAGAGAACTGGATGATGATAACTCACTCGACATAAACATACCTAAGTCAAAAGGTATGCATGAAGTGGAAGGAGTTGGAATTTGTAGCAACCAATTCCTAAGTCCACTTAAAGTTAAGAAAGTAAATATTGGCTCACTTGAAAATACAAAGTTCACCAATATTGGAGATTATTGGGATGATGAGATTATGGGGAATATCACTAATTTGTTGCATCAATTCCAATATTTGCTCCCTACTAAATTTTCATAAATTAAAGGAATATTCAAAGACCTCTCTAAAAAGAAAGATTCCTTTGAGGCCTGACGTAAAACCGTCCAAGTAGCGACCATACAGATTGAATCCATGATACAAAAATGGTTAAGACTGAATTGGATCAAATGCTAAATGAAGGTGGTATAGAACCTGTCAAGGAATCAGAGTGGATTAGCCCATGTTATATTTTTTATCATTTAAGCAATATGATCTTAGGATCTTATTTGAGAGAATAACATGCACAACAATAATCACAAGAGACAAGAGACAAATAATTTTCCTGGGGAAACCATAAAGGAGAAAATCCTGCAACTTCCTCAGAGATAGAATGAGCACCAATGGCAGGAGTAAAACCCAAAGAAAAAAAAGATGATCTTCGACAGCCGATCTCTCTCACTTGTGCCAACACTTCCTCTCTCACTCATGTGCCCCATTTGAGTGAGTGTGTGTGACAAATAGAGAGGCTCACTCTCTATTTATATTATTTCGTTCACTTAATATTTGACTCAATTACGTAGGATCGAGTAATCCTAACTCATTTATGTAGGCTCGAGTAGACACAACTAGGGTACTAATAACCCGACTTACAATGGAGGGGAGTACCTCATGAATTTTATTGATTCTCCCGATAGGAACATCGGGGTACAAGGAAATACAAGTGATTCTCCTGATAGGAGAATCAGGGATCAATGAAATACAATATATATAAGTGAATACATTTGGAAGTTACAAATACATCAACACTCCCTCTTAACTAGGAAGCTATTCTATGGACATAATTCATCAGCACAGGTCTTCTTCTTTGGATCAACATCAAGTCTGGATCATCACCAAGTATGGATCACTGGATCAACATTAAATTGGGATCATCATCAAGTCTAGATCGTGAATGGATCATCATCAAATATGGATCTCTGGATCAACATCAAGTCTAGATCATCATCAAGTTTGGATCATCATCAAAGCTAGATCATCATCAACATTAGTGCTTTCACTATCTCTATCAATTGGTGCTATCTCTCAATTATTCTCATCATAGGAATTTCTACAGAGCCAGCCCTTTTCATGTTGGTTATAGGCCTAGCCTCCACATAGGTCTTCATAAACAGAGCCAACATTTTTTCATGTTGGATGTACTTCCTTTCCTTGCACGGAATTCCCCTATAGAGCCAGACCTTTTTCATATCGCATGTAGCACCTTGCCTCTCACAAGGATTTCCCCTACAGATCCAGTCCTTTTTCATATCGGATGCAGCACATTGCCTCTCACAAGGATTTTCCCTACAAAGCCAGTCGTTTTTCATACTGGATGCAACACCTTGGATCTCGCAAGGATTTCCCCTATAGAGCCAGTCTTTTTTCATACTAGATGCAGTACCTTGCCTCTCACAAGGATTTCCCCTACATAGCCAGTCCTTTTTCAAATTGGATGTAGCACCTTGCCTCTTGCAAGGATTTACCCTACAGAACCAGTCCTTTTTCATACTAGATGCAACACCTTTCCTCTCACAAGTATTTCCACCATAGAGCCAATCATTTTTCATATTGATGTAGTGCCTTTCCTCTACAAGGATTTCCACTACAGAGCCAACCCTTTTTCATGCTCGATGTAGTACTCAACACTTACATATGACCATGGGAGGAACCAATCCTACCACCATGTCAGAAAGGCACAACACTTATATCTGACCATGGGAGGCCCCACCTACCACCATGTCAGAAAGGCTCAACACTTATATCTTACCATGGGAGGCCCCTCCTACCACCATGTCAGAAAGGCACAACACTTATATCTGATCATGGGAGGAACACATCTTGCCACCATGTCAAAAAGGCTCAGCTCTTTAATCTGACCAAGGGAGGCCTAGCCTGCCACTATGTCAGAAGGGCTCATGAAATCATCACTTCCCCTTGGAGGGAACCTCTATTTGGATAACACCAAGATTCTCCTTGAAGTACTCAAACTTCACTCTAGCCATTTCTAGCATAGAATCATATCAAGGCTGATTACGTCCAAGGATAACTTGCGAGCTTCGCCAGGACCAATTACATCTAAGGACAACCTACAATACCATTTACATGTAAGCAACCTAAGAGCTTCGCTAGGATTTTATGCTCAGACAACCTGTATAACTGGATATGCTAGAACTCCCTCTTTTGAGAGATCTCGATCTGGATGACATACTCGAGCTTCACTGCTCCTCTCTGCATCATACAAAAATGCAATTGGAAACATATTTTTCTTTGGTTGTACTCAACACCATACAGGACTCCTTCCTGTTAAACCAAAAGATCACACCTGATCCCATATTGAAGAAGCACCTCGAAGTGCTCTTCCTATCAATGGAACTTCCTGCCCAATTCGAATCCACATAACCCTCTAGGTTAATATTTTGATTCGCCTCATACTTGAGCCCATAATCACTTGTACCCTTCAATTACCTCACTGCATGCTTTACAACCATCAGGTGAACGTGTCTCAATGTGTTCACAGCAAAGAAAATATCTAGTCTCATATTCATAAGGTACATCAATGACCCAATCATCTGATGATACATCATAGAATCAACCGACTCTGATGAAGCATCACTCAATAGCTTCAGGTTCGAAGCCATAGGTGTGGTCATGGCCTAGCAGTCCATTATCTTGAACCTATTTAGGATCTATAATGCATACTTCCCTTGTCCTAGGGAGATTCCATCTGCATTCTACCACACCTCCATGCCTAGAAAGTAGTGCATCATATCCAAGTCCTTCATCTCGAACTTGGCAACAAGTCTCCTTCTTGCAACTTTAATGAGTTTCTCTTCTCTGTCAGGAACAAGTAAATGACATATAGCAGGAGCATCACTAGTCTTCTGCCTTCGAACTTGAAGTAAATATTGGAATTTGATTTACTCTTAGTAAATCCTAGAATCATCAGTAATTTGTCCATCTTGTCGCATCATGTCGAACCACAGGATCTTCTACAGTCACTCCCTCTGAAGCAAAGCATCATTCTCCCTCTTCCTTTTGTACTCTATGCATTGAAACATTCTGTACTGGAGTGACAAGTAGCTTCCTCTGCTAGTAATATTCTATGTATCCATCTAGGGTCACTGGATACCAAGATCCTTTATCTTGAACCTTTTCAAAAGTTCTTCTCACACCCATCTGTGAGCTTTTCATCCTCTATAGGATCTCATCTTCAACCTTGTAGCAAAGGTTAATATCTTCAACAATATTGGTGATATTTAAGCTCCTCATGTATGTGTTATCCCATGGGTGCCTTCTGAGCTTGTACAAGGCCTTCTTTAATTTGAACAGATGAGTCCACCTATCATGTGTCTCAACTTCTAGTGGCTGCAAATGTCTCTTCGTAGTCTATGCCTTCTTTCTGTTAGAAGCCTTGTGCTATAAATATTTCCTTGTATCCCACGATGTTTCCATCTACTACATGATGGAACTTGCAGATACCGCATCCTAGACATCATTCTTCTTAAATTGGTACTCTCCTTCCCTTTCTTCTTGGCTACTTCTTCATAGCTAGAAGGCTCTGCATCAATGATGTCGCTCAATAGTGTCACATAAGTGGAGTGTCTGTGAGGCCTCTTTTTTTATTTGAAAGTATCGTCATATTATTTTTCATCTTGGATTCTTTCTTGAACTGTCATCACTTGTTCTTCGGAACAAGTCTCATCCTTCTTTTCTTGTAGGTGATTTTACGCAATCTTTCCTACAAGTCAAATGCATTTGTATGGTTAGAAACATTTCATAAGGCATATTCACAATGGAAAATTATGACGCATAAAGATAAAATCATGCAACGTTTTTAGCCAATACAACATTCATCCATATCTCATGAAAACTTTCTAGATGCCTTCCATCTCTACCAAGAGATCATTGAGATTGTGCACTAGTCCAATATGTCAGCAAAGAGGTTTCATTCTAGATAAGTAGCCATGGAGAGTTGTATAAAACCATGAGTTACTTACCCATCACATGCATATTAGTAGTATATTGTCATTAATGCAAACATTCTATCATGCATAATACATCGACTAAATATAAAAAAATGCATAGCAAAACAATATCATGAAATGACAATTGAATACTTATCTTTATTTGTTTCATGGGTAGACTTCTTCTTTCAGCTTCATTAGCTTCTTCATTCATAAGAACATCATTTCTTATCCAAATGCTTAATATGGATAAGAGGTTCTTCAATAATTGAGTTCTTCATATTCCTCATCGCTTGAGGTATCTTCTTTGAATTGTGAAATATTGATCTTTAGTTGCTCCCATCTTATTTTCTATTATTATGAGTCGAGCTTCATCTTGTGCGTGCTCTTCCCAGAGTCTGCTGAAAGTAATCACTTCCTTCTAGCACACATTCCTCGAATGAATGAATCCCATGATCCTAGGAGGCCATTCAAGGTGGTTATCACAATGTCTGCATTCTCTACTTCTTCATCCACTTCTTCAAGTTGTTCTTTGATTTGAGAGACCCTTGTAAAGTATGACTGTATGGTCTCAGCATTCTAGATCTTCTCATTATTCAACTGGTTTCTTAAAGTCATCTTCTGATTTATGTTCTTCATTTCAAATATATTGGTCAAGGAATGAAACATCTCTTTAGGTGTCTTTAGGGAATACACTTGTGGTATAAGATGATCCTTGATTGAATCAACAATGATCTTCTTGTCCTTGACCAAGTTCTTCTTGTGTAATTCTTTAGCCTTATCTCCCTCTCAAACTGGAACCTTTCCACTTATGTAGGTGTCCAATTCATTTTCTTCAATAACCAATGAGATCCAATATTTGCATGCTTGGAAGTTGTCATATTCACCAATCTTGTCATCAAGCTAGTGTGATTAGTCATTTTGAAATGAGAACCTCAAAAGTAAATAGCAAAAGATTATATCTTACCGATTTGAGGTGATCATCCTAGTTCCAGAGCTGGCTGATCTATTTGGATAGAAAGATGCACCTCCTCAAGGTGAGATGTCCAATGTACTCCTTTTCTGAAATCAGTGGAGGGAAGCTCCCAGAATAGGAAGCCCTAGTTTTCCAATTTCTTCTGCATAAATGGTTGATATTGTTTCTATGGTATCTATGAAATGTTGGCTCCTCTATATCTGAAACTTTGCACAAAGGTAGCATGGCCTGCCCTATTTCTAACACCACAGGTGTGAGTAGAGTTAGTTTCTCCAATTGGGACTTATGAGAGTTTTCCCAAGGTGACTTGATTCAGGACTATTCATCATAGAAAAGTTGTAAAGACTGCCACTTGTCATTGTTTCATTATCAGGGTCTAGAACTTTTATCACAGAAATTACAGTTTGTTCCCTATCTAGAAAATCTTGAGAAATTTCATTTGGACCTTTGTAGCTCGAGATATATAAATTATCCCTAGGTGTTCGGTTTAGGGATGAATCCTGGAAGGGGCTGGAACCCTGATTTGGAGGAATATTATCTCCACAAATATAGTGAATATGAGGCTGAAAGTTTTACACAGGGTACATCAAGATTTTATCTTCAGCCTGTGAAAATTTCTTTCCCTGAGACTCTTCAATCCCGAGATATAGCGAATGTACCAAAATTACCCATTTTAGTATTTTAGGGTTTTTCAGGCCCGAGGTCAAACTAGGGTTTGACTTTCCTGGAGTTTTACCCAAATAAAAATCTCGACCTTGGTATCTAAACTTCAATTTTTATGAGGAGATAAATCCTAAGTTGGGCTCACTCAAAAATTCTTCTCTTGTAAAAAGCCCTAATTTCCCGCGACAAAAACTGAAAATTCCTGGAATCAAATTATGCTTCGACAGAAAGATGCGCCCTTCAATGGAGAGTTATCCCAGCCTCCTTTTGCTGATGGATTGTGGAGAGAGACCCAAAAATTAAGAATCTCTAGATTCTCTAGTTGCATAGTGTCTTCTTCTCAGGTCAGCTCTGATACCATGTTATATTTTTATTATTTAAGCAATATGATCTTAGGATCTTATCTGAGAGAATAACATGCACAAAAATAATCACAAGAGATGAGAGACACAAAGAATTTTCGTTGGGGAAACCATAAAGGATAAAATCCCACATCTTCCTTAGAGATAGAATGAGCACCAATGGCAGCAGTAAAACCCAAAGATAGAAAATATGATCTCCGACAGCTGATCTCTCTCACTCCAAGAAGTTTCCATGCCTATGGAGTACATTGCACCAATTTTAAGAGTTGTTGCGATCACTAAAATGATATTTGTTGATGTTGCCGAAGACAAGTTACTTTAACTGATACAACTGGAAGAAGAATATTTTTTTACAGGGTTTCATCAAAACATTGAAAAGAAAAGACAGAAGGTATGGCATGATCGACACATTAGGATTAAGTAGTTTCAAGTCGAAGGTCTTATTCTTATGTATGATAGTAAATTCTTCAAGTACCCAAGAAAGTTAAAAACTCATTGGTTAAAACCGTACATTGTCAAAGAGATCACTGATGGATGAGCAAGTGAAACTAGAAAAATTAGATGGGACATAAGTTAGAGGACTCATTATTGGGAGTCGACTGAAACCATATTGTGATAGTTGTGACTTGGTTGCACTAAACAAGAGAGAGAGAGAGAAAATAGAAAAGATAAAAGAAAGAAATATAAGCCAAAAGTTATGATCACAATCTCCTAGTCTTCCGCGGCAAGAGGTGAAGTTTTGCAGACTTGGCGCTTAGCGAAGGTCAAAATTTTGAGTGAAGACACTTGGTATTTTTCAAAGAAAGGAACCCTGTTGAAGGAAAAAAACTGATTGCAATGATTGTGACGCTATCGAAATAAATATGGACGCTGTCAATATGATAGCTGGATGTCAGTCATTTCCGATAGGATAGCTGGAGTGCATTAAGTAAAAAAATACGAGAGAATCTAGCAGCGTGTTTTTAAGTCACTTCAGTCATAATTATATTTACATCATAGAAAAAAGGGTCAGCTTATTTGGCAGTCTCCATATGATGAATCGGAAAGGTGATCCACGTGATGGATTGTGTTTCCACTCGTCTACTTGATGGTTACGCATGTGAATATCTGATAGACTGACTGAGTAGGTATTTCCTGTATTCCCCTTCACTTTCAACTTAGTTTGATGCACTGCAATGATGAATTTATCTCTGCGACACACAAAGCTGAAGTAATTTGTTACATAAATATGGTTACTATGAGTCTTAGCAACGTTGCACTCACATACTCCGCAATTGAAGGCATGTTACCTGTGATGGTCAAGGGAAATGTTGTTGGATATGTTCCACCGCAAACATGGAAGGAATTGGAAACTAAGATAATTCCATTCCTCCCTGACCTAAGGATATGAAAATATTAGGATTATTAATCCTCCGTTGTCCAATTTGATCATATGTCTAAATCAGGAGTTTATCCAGTCTATTTTTAGTCACTAGCAAAATTGGGTCCACTTAGACTAATTGGGGCACATGTTTCAATTAATAAAGTGTGGGGAACACTAATTGAGGCCTACTGCCACTGATTGCACTTGCATGCATCATTTTAGGAGCCTCCTAGACCAATCCCTACAATTTAGGAGCCACTGGGAGTGCCAAAACCGACCAAGGTCAGTTGAGTTGAGTTGGTGACTAGTCAAGTTAAGTTAGGAATTAGTTACATTCAGTTCTAGTCCTATACATTCAATTAGCGCTAGGTTTGCATGGCTGCATGTAGGAGGGGTGCATTTCTCAACTACCACAGTCAGTAAGCCTTAGTCAACATTGAATGGAACACTTGAGTTGTGTTTTAGAAATCTGATAAACTTCGGTTATGGTTTAGACAAGGTCAGTTAACCATTGAGTCCTCTGATAGTGATTTAGACAAGGTTTTAGTTACCTATATTCAAGTAGAGTGTAATCAATTTGAATTTCCTCATGTGGATTCAAATTTATTATGGTTATTTATCCATTGTGTTTCATTGTAATTATTATCTAATTACTTTTGATTAATGAAAGCATTCACAGTTGCAAGCCATTTTTCCACTATTTCATTCTTCAATTACTGAGTAAATTGTGAGATCTATTTTGTGAGTTGTGTGTTTGTCTATAGATCTATGTGCCCAATTTATAGAAACATCCTTCAAGGGTTGGAAATAAGGAAGCGTTCTGGTTCCCGCAAGAGTGAAATTGTCTTAGCATTGTTAAGAAAGAATAATGAAGCAACAGTTGGAATGTGAGTTCCAAATGACATCCCACCAAATCCACTGGATATATTTGTGGAACAATTTTCCAGACTGCATAGTATCCATTGCTAGAACCCGTCGGTTCGAACCAGTGTTTGGATAACGGAAAACAAAGAAAAAGGCCACCATCATCACCATCATCTCAACAAGAAGCTCAAGACATACTAGGTGCTTATGATTTCAAGAAAAAGATGAAATGGTATATTTCAATGATGGAAGGAAATACGTCAACGGGACGAAAGATTTTACTAATAGTAGAAAAGAGAAGAAGCGTAGATGTTGAGTTGCATTGAGGACAAAGAAGAAGTTGAGCAACATGCTCTTCCTATGGAGAGGAAGATGAAAAAGTATAAATTCCTCGACATGCACTTAAGAGTTTGTCTTTAGCTTTGAAAATTGGTTATGTTGATGATACATTCCATCTTGTGTGTTCCACTGCTCTAAAATATTAACTTTATCCAATAGAAGAAAGGAATGAAGGAAAACAATAGAGGAAGCTGCACAAAAGATTGAAGAGGCACAAGAAGTATGTGCTAAATATGTTGACCAAGTCTCTTAGGCTTGGGTAGCACTCATAAATGATGTGGAAATGGAGAAAGTCACAGAGGATTTTCACACAACTCAAACAGAGGTAGCTCCACTAAAAAATGAGATAAATAGGTAACCTTTAGTGCATAAAATAGATAAGGTGACAAACATGAAAAAATTGCAACAACAGGTCACAGTGGTGCACACGAAACAACAACAACACGCAAATAAGGTTGAAGAGTTGCAAGCTCAAGCTAAAAGGGTTACATGAATCATTCAGCATGTACATAAGAAGGTGTGAGAAGCAACAAAGTCAGCTAAAAGGGTAATGTCAAAACTTATCAGTTCTAACCTTGTGGAACAATTGAAGGAGGTGGAGGAAGAAGTGCAACAGGAAGAAAAGAGAGTAATAAAAATATTACAATATATTTAGGGAAAATATGGAACAATTGAAAAAATGGAGGAATAATCTTTGTGTGGCTCGGAACAAGCCATAGGTGAGTTTTTGGGGCATGTTGGGCCTAGAAAAAGGTAAGCAGAATTCACTTATAATTGTGCCTAAGTATGGAAATGAGCTAAGGAAAAAGAAGAGAAAGGAGCTACGACAGAGGCAATGATGGAATAAAGGAAGGAAGAGAAGATGAAGGAAAAGAAGGAGAATTAGGTGCACCAGAGGTAGATAAAGAGGAATCAGTTGAAGAAGTTGTCGTGACATAAGAAGAAGTAGCAATAGAAGAAAAACCACATTAGAAGGAAAGAAGGAGACAAAGTGGAGCCATGTATGAAGGCGTGGAGTGACACAGCGGTTAGAAAGTGGCAGGTCATAAATATCATGTGTATGAGCTCAGCTAGATATGGTGGAAGTCACACGTATGAAGGTATATTTGTAAGTTAGGCTTTTAGTGCCCACTGTCATGTGTCGCTAGAATAGGAAAGACAACCTGTTGGCTAAGTATAGGAAGTCAGTTGAGAAAGTGACATGAAAAGAGTCTGTAAAGAGTCTATAAAAGGAGGAACCTAAGTTGTATGTGGGTTAGAAACTCCCTAGATTTAGACTCTCCTTGGTTATTGTTGTCTATTATTTTTGGTAAGAGAATTGAGTCGAGAATCTACAGCTTAGTGCGAAGAAGTGTAGAAGAGACTGAGTTGATCCAGGTTGTGTGCAAATTAGTAATAGAGTCAGGTAGAGAAAGACCAGAGACAAGATTGTAGCTAACTCTATAGTGGGAAGAGTTATCTACAAGATTCACACATACATTTGAGTTTGCAAGTGATCATCCAACAATTGATGTTGTGCTACAGATAATGAAAGATAATGTATTTGAGGAAACCCTTGTTGCGGCTACAAATTTCCATCAGTGCAGTGCGATAATCCACCATTGGATCAAATGTTACAATGTCATGAGAGAACCAAATGATGAGAACTTGCTCGACATAAACATACCTATGTCATAAGTTATGTGCATAGTGTAATGAATTGGAATTTCTAGCAACCAATTCCTAAGTCCACTTAAAGTTAAGAAAGTAAATATTGGTTCACCTGAAAATACAAAGTTCGCCAATATTGGGGATTATTGCAATGATGAGACTATGGGGATTATTGCAAGGAATAGTCGGAGACCTCAGTGAAATGAAGATTTCTTTTAGTCTCGATGCAAAACTGGTCAAGTAGCGACCATATAGATTGAATCCAGGATACAAAAAAAATGTTAAGACTGAATTGGATAGAATGCTAGAGGAAGGTGTTATAGAACCTGTTGAGGAATCAGGGTGGAATATCCCAATTGTAGTGAAGGACAAGAATACCTTAGGTGAGGCAAGAATTTGTGTCGACCTAAGGAAGTTAAATAATGCTTTTTTACATGACAAGTTTCTGACTCCATTTACAAATGAGGTACTGGAAAATGTCGGAGGGAAAGAAGTTGTCATGCCTATGGAGTACATTGTACCAATTTTAAGAGTTGCTGCAATCAATGAAATGATAGATGTTGATGTTGCTGAAGAAAGGTTACTTCAACTGGTACATCTGGAAGAAGAATGTTTTGTCACAGGGTTTCATCAAAATGTTGAAAAGAAAAGATAGAAGGTATGGCATGATCAACACATTAAGAATAAGTAGTTTTAAGTCAGAGGCCTTGTTATTATGTATGATAGTAAATTCTTCAAGAATCCAAGAAAGTTAAAAACTCATTGATTGGGACCGTACATTGTCAAAGAGATCACTGATAGAGGAGCAGTGAAACTAGAAAAATTAGATGGGACATAAGTTAGAGGAATCATTATTGGGAGTTGAATGAAACCATATTATGATAGTTGTGACTTGGTTGCATTAAAGAGAGAGAGAGAGAGAGAGAGAGAGAGAGAGAGAGAGAGAGAGAGAGAGAATAGAAAAGAAAGAAAGAAAAGCCAAAAATTATGATTGTAGACTGCTAGTCTATCGTAGTAAGAGGTGAAGTTTCATAGACTTGGTGCCTGGTGAAGGTCAAATTGTTGAGCGAAGACACTTGGTATTTTTCAAATAAAGGGACCCTATTTAATGAAGAAAATCAATCACAAGGATTGTGACATTGTCAAAAGAAATATGGACACTGTCAGTATGATAGATGGATGTCAGTCATTTCCAATAGGACAGCTGGAGTGCATTAAGTCAAAAAACCCAAGAGAATATGGAAGTGTGTTTTTAAGTCACTTCAGTCATTATTATACTGACATCATAGAAAAAAGGGTTGGATTATTTGGCAGTCTCCATATGATGAATTGGAAAGGTGATCCACGTGATGGATCGTGTTGTCGCTAGTCTACTTGATGGTTACGCATGTGAAGATCTGACAGACTGAATGAGTAGGTATTTCCCGCATTCCCCTTCACTTTCAACTTATTTTGATGCACTACAATGAGGAATCTATCTCTGCAACACCCAAGGCCAAAGTAATTTGTTACAAAAATATGGTTACTATGAGTCTTAGTGACATTGCACTCACATACTCTACAATTGAATCCATGTTACCTGTGATGGTCAAGGAAAATGTTGTTGGATATGTTCCAGTGCAAATAGGGAAGGGATTGGAGTTTGAGCTAGTTCTAGTCCTCCCTGAGATAAGGACACGAACCGTCCTCCGAGGGTTGGAAATAAGGAAGCATTCTGGTTCCCGCAAGAGTAAAATTGTATTAGCATTACTGAGAAAGAATAATGTAGTATCGGTAGGAATCTGAGTGCCAAAGGAAATCCCACCAAAGCATCTAGACAGATTTGTGGAACAATTTTCCAGAGTGCATAGTATCCATTGCTAGAACCCGCCAGTCCGAACTAGTGTTCATATAACGAAAAACAAAGAAAAAGGCCACCATCATCACCATTATATGGACAAGAAGCTCAAGACATACTTGGTGCTTATGCTTTCAATAAAAATATGAAATGGTAGATTCCGATGATGAAAGGAAAGATGTCGATGAGAAGGAATATTTTACCAGCAGTAGAAGAAAGAAGAAGCATAGACAGTGAGCTGCGTTGAGGACAAAGAAGAATTTGAGCAACATGCTCTTCCTATGGGGAGGAAGATGGAAAAGCAAAATTGCCTCAGCATGCACTTAAGAGTCCATATTTAGCTTTAAAAATTGGTTATGTTGCTGATATTTCCCATCTTGTCCATCCTACTGCTATAAACGAGTAACTTTATCCAATAGAATAAAGGAATGAAGGAAAGTAATAGAATAAGTTACACAAAAGATTAAAGAGGTAGAAACAATATGTGCTAAAGATGTCTACCAAGTGTCTCAGGCTTGGGTAGCACTCATAGATGATGCAAAATTGGAGAAAGTCACAAAGGAGTTGCACAAAACTCAAACATAGGTAACTCAACTAGAAAATGAGATAAAGAAGTTACCCTTAGTGTAGAAAATAGATAATGTAACAGAGATGAAAAAATTGCAACAACAGGTCATAGTGTTGCGCACAAAACAACAACAACACGCAGATAAGGGTGAAGAGTTGTAGGTTACAGGAATCATTTATCCTATACATAAGAAGGTGTGAGAAGAAATAGAGTCAGCTAAAAAGGTAATGTCGAAACATGTCAGTTCCGACCTTGTGGAATAATTGAAGAAGGTGGAGGAAGAATTCCAACGGGAAGCAAAGAGAGTAATGAAAATCTTACAAGATATTTAGGGAAAAGATGGCACAAGTGAAAAAATGGAGGAATAATATTTGTGTGGCTTAGAACAAGCCACACGTGAGTGTTGGGGGATTGTTGGGCCTAGGAAAAGGTAAGAAGAATTCACTTATAATTCTTCCTATGTATGGAAAGGATCTAAGGAAAAATAAGAGAAAGGAGCTATGACAAAGGCAACAATAGAATAAAGGAAGGAAGAGAAGATGAAGGAAAAGAAGGAGAATTAGGTGTGATAGAGGTAGGATAAAGAGGAAGTAGTTGAAGAAGTTGTCATGATAGAAGAAGAAGCGAAAACAGAAGAAAAGCGATGATAGAAGGGAATAAGGTGACATAGTGGAGCCATGTAGGAAGGTGTGGAGTGGCGCAATGGTTAGAACGTGATAGGTAATAAATATCATGGGTACGAGCTTGGCTAGAGACAATGGAATTCGCACATATGAAGGTATCTTTTTAAGTTACGCTTTTAGTTCCTACTGTCATGTGCCTCTAGAATAGGAAAGACAACCGTTGGATAAGTTTAGGAAGTCAACTGAGAAAGTGACATGAAAAGAGTCTGTAAAGAGTATATAAAAGGAGGAACCCAAGTTGTATGTGGGTTATAAACTCCTTAGATTTAGAATCTCCCTGGTTATCGTTTTCTATTACTTTTGCTAAGAGAATTGAGTGGAGAATCTGTAGCTAAGTATGCAGAAGTGTAGAAGAGACTGAGTCGATCCAGGCTGTGTGTGGATCAGTAGTAGAGTTAGGTAGAGAAATACCAAAGACAGAAGATAAGAGAGAATGAGAGGAGAGAGAAGTATGTTAATATAAGCAAGGAAGATCTAGAATAGAGTCTGCAGCTTAGTGCGCCAAACAAAGGTTCCATATATTTCTCATGCTAGATGAAGAGCACCTTTGTGGTTTTTCCTAGATGGGTTTCCACGTTAGATTATTTGTTTTATGTGTGAATGTTGAATTTGTTTAAGTCGCATGTATATATGTTTTCATGAATGAATGGCTATGTATTTGCTTAGGAATGAGTCTATATATATTGGTTGCAATGTTATAACTTGAATGTATCTATGTTGCATGGGGTTGTTATATTATTTAGAAGGGAAGAAATGTGTCGCAGTCTAAATGTGAATAGTACTCATAAATAATCCATCCACATGCTTCAGTCGAGCACCTTGGTAAAATAACAAGGGATGCGAAATACCCCACTCAACTACAAAAACCTGGTTATGGATGTTATCCATAGAAAGATATCTCGGGTGAGACTGCATCTGCTTTGAAGGTATTGCCGTCTAGGCTTTTCTCTGTCGAGCCGATATATTGGGAATTTTTATGTGGAATAGATAAGGGACTAAAACTTTGTTGAAGAGATGCCAAAAGGACAACATATCTTCGGCATCATTTGTATTTTTTAACTGTCAGAAGTCAACTTTCTTCTCTTTCTTTTATTGATACCCAAGTGAAATTTTCTTTGAAATGGGTTGTGCTCCTTATCAGTGATACCGATTGACTTGGTGAACTATTTGATAATAGATGTGGCTAGGGGGGTGCTTCTTCACATTCTAAATAAATTAGATGAAAACTACGATTGGAGAATTCGGATTGAAAGGTGACCCAATTCCCTTCTCGTGGTTGATGAATTAATAGTTTGTCGACTTCATTTCCTTCATCATTCCTTCGACTCCATATGCTTGATTGACCCATGTGGAGTCCTACATCTTCTTCAAAAATGTCTTTCACTTGGGCAATCCATGTAAGATGTAGCGCGTTCTTCACAGAACTTGTTCTTTGATAGATTCATGTGTCCTCCTTAGGTTAGTGTTTGGAGTAGTTTTCGTTCATTTTCATCTATAGTTCTTTTCATCCAGGAGTTTTTTTAGTGTGAATGGTATGGGTTTGAAAAAAATTTCATGCGTCTCGGAGAAGAATTTCTTTCTTGCTTGATAGATAGTCAACTTGTTTCTTCTAGCATAATTTTGAATATAATTTGCTATCTTTTTCTCCCACCAGTCCTTAATATATTGTTCTGATATCATCGATTCATGCTCATTGTCATCTTATACATGTAACATCGGAAATGGAACCATTGTTGTAGTCAAGCAGATTGCAGAGTTACTAGTGATACATATTATATATTATATAAGAAATGATATAAACAAGAGACAAGTAATGGTAGATAGAACAACTAGTATTTATATTACTCAAGAAGAGCACATACAAGGTTTATTACATAGATTGAACTGATTCTATATCTGACTCTCCAACCTATTTATTTGATTTATAAGAGGTTACATAATGACCTGTCAGTTCAACTAACCAACATGACTTGTGAGGTATACATACTACATTGTTATACTTACAAGTAGTCTACCAGACGACCTAATTGGCTAGCTGACCTAGGCTTGTCCAACAGATCTCTTGGTATCTATTGAAGTCATGAACCCTAGCTACCTTTTACGTGTTCAGTCTATGTGATTGCGTAGAGTTATTGCATAATGAATTCTTATTGAGTGGGCTCTCTCCTATGGTGGTGTGCCAAAGTTAAATCCTATGAAGTAGAGATGATTTGTTGTTTTAAGTGAAATATTTGTTTGCTTGACTAAAATACAGAGCTACGTTGAATCCAATATGTTTGAGAATGAAACCATGATTGTTGGAGTATGTTAAATTTGAAGAGTGTGGTGTGCCTCAAGATTTTAAAAGTAGATACTATTTATTTTGGTTGTTTCCTTCTACCTTGTTTTTGGTGCAAATGAAACCCTATCACCCCCTCTTCATTTGGTATGAGTGCATGAATCTAGTGGATCGTGTGAATACCCCTTTATAAGTTTTTTTCAAACCTACTAGAGTTATGTATCATTAAGACTATATATGTGTTTTTTGAGAGCTACAGACCACATCTGAAGCTATGTTTTTTCCATCTAATTTTGTGTGCATGAGAGATACATTTGATAAATGAAACTTTTTGCAAAATATTTTGATTTTGGTACTGAATTCTTAAGGGCCACATGGGAATCCCATGGAGCAAGGCACACTATGATTTTAGACTTGTAAGTCCTCATTTATTATAGTTTCATCTTTGTCATATAGTTAGCATCAGTTTTGTAGTGGTATGTACTATTTCTAAAGATTCTAAAGACTAAGTCTTAATTAATAAAGTTTATAAACTAGTAGTTAGATTGGTGCTGAGTGGCTACTTGGTTTTGGGACGCGTAGATTTTTGTGTTGGTTTTAGAAACATTCTATGTGGAGCTACATCTCTGTTTTTTAAATATTTCCTTCTTTTTGTTTCTTCTCCATTGTAAAAGGAAGCTATTGAATTCAATACAAGGATTTGCTGGTATTTGTTCCAACTTCTATTATGTATCTCATCTAATCATTTTTACAGATATCTATGTTCTCTTGTTGATTCTCTCTCTATGTGATGAATCAATTAGTATCATATCCTAGTTGACTCCCTCGGAGCTTTAGAATACACCATCCAGTTCATATATTGTTTTTCTATGGGATTCCACACCATAACTCTTGAGCTAGGTGCTCTCTTTCAATAAGGGCACCCTCAACATTATTTAGATCTTTGTCAAGCTCCATACTTAGGGCCATTTTCAGTTCAATATTCACACTAGGTGGATGAATATTATGCCTCCACGGCCAAAACCAAAGACATAATCCTCAACAAACAACATGTCCTCAGTAACACAATATTTGGAAAATGAGCTCCTCAAGATTATTCACATGCAGTAATAGTAAGGTATCTCACCAATGCAATTGGATACTCATATCCAATTTCCAAAGTACTCAAACCAAATGAATGGAGAAGTTGTGGATTCATGGATTTGTAGTCTCTCCATGTACTTCCACACTCACTTGGATCTAAACAAAGAGTGAAAGTTGTAGATTATGAGTCTTCAACTTGAATGCTTGGTGCAGAATTGGTGGGACACATAATTATAGAGACAATATTTCTTCATAGATATTGGTGAAAATGGTGATTCACCACTGCTAATGATAACAACCTAGATATTATTTTTTCAAGGCCTTCGATATTGGTCCCATCCCCCAGGTTTTCGTCAAGCTCTACTTGCTCGTTGGATACACCTCAGGTAATTTCCTAGTCAAGTGGTTCAATCCTACATAGATATCTTTTGCAAGTCCTTCCTCCAGTTGCACGTGTTCAAGCCTGAGGATTTATTGGTTATTAAATTTAATTATAGTCTTTTATTTCCACTAAAATGTGAAGTGGATTTTTTTGACGATGCATCTTTGGATATAGAATTACTTAGATCCTTGGCAATTAAGTGAAATGTGAATCCACATCCTAAATCTAAAAATCCATTTCCTTGTCCTACTCCTAATAAACTCAACACATCCTCATATTCTTTCCCTCCCCCTATGACCCAAGTATCACTCACCAACCCCTCTACTCATTCACATTGATCTTGCAGTTCCAATATTTGATGTAATTTCCATAAGACTAGTTCACACTCCACTGTAGATTTTCATGCCATAAAGAATAGAAATACCCAAGAGACGTTGTTAATAGAGTTGGAACCTGAAGTTGTAGAGGAATTCATTGAAGTGGTCTCCCTTTTGAATCCTACTAAACCATACCCTTCATTAGTACTAATGACCATGAATAATCCAACCTCTTCATCGCCTCCTCTCTTCACTCACAATTGCCAAATAAAAAATACCATCGCTACTCTCATCCTTGATAACTACAATCAAAAGAATTTGGTATCTCTTAAACTAGTATAATGTCTACAATTACCTACAACTTCTCATCCCCACCCCTATCACCTTAGTTAGGTTCAACAAGGAGGTCCATGCATCAGATTCTCTACACAATACACAATCACCTTTTCCATATGACTGTTTCAAGATATAGTGACCTGCAACGTTGCCTCTTTAGATTGTGCAAACCTTTTACTAATAATGCCATATCAACAAGACCACCATGGTGTCTATCATGTAAATACTTGTCAATATCATCTCCACCATAAAGGGCGCACGTACATGCTCACCTCGTCCAATCACCCATATTCTCAAAACACTTTGAGTTCCCTTAACTGATGTTTCTCTCTCTTCCTAGTGTTTCCTATCAAACCTGATAAAATGACTAATACACCCCCTCTCAAAATGGTACCCCTTCTTAAATAATTTGTTGATGTGTTTTCCAAACCCATAGGATTTCCTCCCTCCAAATCGATTGAGCACTCTATCAAACTCCTTCTAGGTGCTTCATTACCCAATGATATGGCATGTTGCTTAGCTCCTTATGAATATGAAGAGATAAAATGTCAGTTCACTCAATTTCTTGATTATGGACATATCCAACCATCCTCTTCAACTTGAACTTCACCTTCTTTTATCATCCCTAATAAGGATGATCTTGAATGGAATCTAGTCACTGATTATCGAGCTTAAAATAATATCATGATTAAAAACCATTATCTCGACCTGAGGATTGAGGATCTCATGGATCACTTACATGGATTCATTTACTTCACAAATATGGATCTGACTATGGGCTATCACCAAGTAATAATGAACTCAATAGACACTTGGAAGACCGCACTCAAGACCAAGTTTGGTCACTTTGAATGGATTTTCATGTCCTTCAGGATCACCAACACCCCAACCACATTCATGAGGCTCATTAATGATGTGTTTCATCCATTATTGGGAAATTTGATGGTGATCCACTTGGATGACATTTTTATCTTCAATAGATCATGGGAATAACACATGCAAAATCAGCAAGTCCTTGAGTTACTTCGAAGTCACAAGCTCCAAGTCAAAGAGAAGAAATCATTTTTTACACAAAATCCCATGCAATATGTGGGATTCATTATCGATATGGAAGGAATTAGGCCTAATATAGAAAAAAATTCAAGCATTGGCAGAATGGCTAGTGCCCACCTCAGTAGTGAAATTGAAGAGGCTCATGTGTAGTATCAATTTTTACCACATATTTTTGGTACATTTTTCCCAATTGGAAAAATCCTTTGCATAAGATGGCCAACCAACCACACTTTGGTTGGAATGGAGATGTAGAGAATCACTTTACACAACTCAAGAAATCATTGTGATATGCTCCAGTTCTCATATTTACCTATTCACAACAACCATTTGAGATTGAGACGGATGCATCTCAGTTTACGATTGACGCGGTTCTCAAATAGGGAGGACACCCTATGGAATATTACTTACAAGATCTTGTATATGCTAAGCTTAATTATAGTACACACGACAAAAATTGTATAGTTTGGTTCAAGCACTCAAGAAATGGGGACACTGTCAACTTGGAAAGCAGACTATTTTGTATACAGACCATCATATGTGTAACTTTATCAACTCCCAAAGCAACATCCAAGACCAAAGGCACTTGAAGTGGGAATCATAATGATCCAACAATTCCATCTTTTGATCAAATATAAGAAGGAGAGTGCAAATAAAATGGAATATATGTTGATCGTCCCACTAGTACAAGTTCTTAAAATATTGGAGGTGATGTGTGCTTTTTAAAATGCATGGAAATCCAAGTATGAATCAAATATGAACTTTGAAGAAATTTGGGAAGCTCTTCAAAATCCCAAGGTAATTAACTATTCTCCTTTTCTTGATTATGCTATTAGAAATGGATGGTTATATAAGTTTAATCAGTTGAGTGTACTATATTCTAAGGATATACTTCTCCTAATTAAATAATCCCATGTATCTACATGTGGGGTTCATTTTCGCACCACAAAGACCATCCTCAATATCACCTGCCATTTCTTTTGGCTAGCCTTATTTAGATAAGTTAAAATATTCATATGCTATTTTTCTCTCTTCTCTCAAATTATACCATCTAATAAGAACCATGTCTTGTACCAACCCCTCTCAATCCCTACTCTCCCTTGGGAATCCATATCTATGGATTATATCAATGGTTTCTCGACCACTCTTCGCAAGCATGATGTGATCTGTGTTGTTGGTTTTCATTTCTCAAAGATGGCTCATTTTATCCCTTGTTACAATGCTACTAATATTTTCCAAAATGTTGAGTTTCTGTAGGGCCTAGGGACATTAAGTGTCATGTCCCCATTCCAATAGGTCTACGAGTTCACAATGTTCACCCACCTACTAGTTTCCTAGGTTGGGGGAGGAGGCATTAAATATTGCAATAAAGGAGATATGGGACCCAAGAGAAAATTAGTCTATCATTTAAACATTAATTTGGGTCATACACATAAAAAATATGGAGAAAATAAAGTGGCATTTCTTCATAAGGACATTTGGAGGTCCATGGGGGCCTCAGGTGGCTAGATGCTTCCTTACACATGTCATGAACTAACCCCAAATTCAAAATTATGAGGGATGGAATGTTCTTGGAAGGTGAAGATTCATCAAATGACATATAATGAGCCCAAGGATTTGAATGGGTGAGGAGGTGTAACTCCCCATAGAAGAGGAAGAGTCTAGGAAGAAACTAGGTGCCATGTGGAGCTAGATTCCCTGCGCTTTATGACAACAATGATGGAATATTAAATGACAAGTAAGACCTGATTGCAGACCTATGAAAACCTAACATTTCAGGACTAAAAATATCCTCCAATAGGGCACACTTGGGACTAGGTGGCATCCATTCGAATTTGGTGGAAGATGAAGGGTTGAGGAGAAGACCAAGTGGCATGGAGGTTACTAAACATCAAGGATGAGGTGGAGGAAGCCTATGGGAATGAATTTGACCTTGGAGGAAATTATGAGGGTTATAAAAATATTTCATGAGGAGTGGAAAGGGATTTTTATCATTTTTTAATTTTCCTTTGGAATTTGGAGAGCATTAGCTTGTCCTTTGCACGGTCAGTGCACACTTACCCTCCTAGTGAGTCAATTTTGAGAGAGTGAGATTCTCATCCAAGTTGGACATGGGAGAGGCCTTTGAGACCTCTCATTTGGAGCTTCATGGATTTTTTTGTTGCATATAGGAGGTTTTTTTTTTTGTGATCCATCTCTCTTCCCATTCTCTCAATTTCCACTTCTATATTTCCATGTTTTTCTATGAAGGCACACTTGTGTGAATGGCGGCTGTGCCCCATTGAGTTCAATTGATGCAAAAGAATGGGTGAATGATTCATGGCTTTGTAATATGTCTCTCATATCCTATGTAAGTCGAAACCAGAAGAAACACATATGCAAATGTCCACATTTTTAAGCTTTCTTGTGACTAGTTTCCATGTGATGATTTTCCCTTTCAATGGAGATTGTATATCTAATGTGTATTGTGACTTGGATAAATGCTATATGTTGTTAGTGAGATATTGAAATTTTTTCAATGGTATATATTCATATTTCCCTGTTCTGAACCATTATATCTGTTAGAATAATCAACCCATAGTATTTACCCACTTAGACATTAATTCATTTATTTTTGTCTTATTTGCCTAGTCCATGAGTCCCACCATGTGCAAGTTGCTAATTGCCTATCCACATGGGAAAGCAAGACTAGGTGAGGTGAATCAGCTTTGTTGCCTCTTCCTCCTCCACTCTTTCCTCCATGAAAAAGCATGAATGAGCTGCCATTCCACCACTCATTAGCTTGCCCATGCGCCCTTCCCAATTTGTGAGCCTCGTGACAGATTTGGGATCAGCTTTTTACACCTATGGGGGATTTGCCTATTTTGGGTAAGCCTGCTTTATGCTAGATTTGGATGCTTCCTCATGCATTCGATTTCTTCATGTATTCTATTTATTTAGCAGCCTATGTTATTACAGGGTTGGATATTGTACACTGAGTTAATATAATTTTGTGTTACAGCTCCATTTTCAGTCTCTATTGTTGACAATTTGCATGATCAATTGTAATTTGTTGTGAGTGAAATTAATCTATTGCTGGTCAGAATTTATACATGGTATCAGAGCCATTATATGTTGTTACTCTCCTTCAAAAATTGTTTTGTAGGTTTGACATCAAGACTGGGAGCCTTCTACTGACAGTCGGGACAGATTTTCTAAAGCTATGGATTCACAGAAAACTATCCTCACTCCCTTCAAATTTTTTGAATGGAAATAAGAGATGGAGATCTTGTTGAGAGCGAAAGGCCTCTATAGGGTGACTATGGCTGCAGAAGAAGAGCCCAATGTTGCTGCAGAGAAGATCAAATGGCACAATCGAAGAGATGAGGCCTATGGCCTCCTATGTCTCAGTATTTCCCGAGACCTCCTTTTCCATCTCGATGGATTAACTTCACCGGATCAAGTATGGGAGAAAATTTCTGAACTCTTTGGAAAGAAAGATGAGATGAGGGGACACCAGATCGAAAATGAGTTGATCTCCCTGAGTCCCAGTAATTTTGAATCCCTGCAGCTATATTTCTCCAAGTTCAGAGCACTAGTTTTGCAGTTGAAACAGTGTGGTATTGAAAATAAAGATGATCAGTTCATATTGGCCATCCTCTCAAAGCTAGGACCTTACTAATCAGTCTTTGTTTCGACCTTCTATGCCACAAAACTCACAGCTCGAACCTGGAAGATGCCTAGCCTTGCAGATTTCATGGAATCTCTCACACAAGAACAAGACAAGCTGGTGATGATGGGCACCATCAAACCATCCAAAGATCAAGCTTTGATTGCTGGAGATTCGAAGGTGGATTCAAAAAGCAAGAAGAAAGATAAAAAGCCACCTGAGAAAGGAAGAGACAAGAAGCAGTCTCCAGAGGATCAACAAGGTCCCAAGAAAAATACCTAGAAGAAGAAAAAAAAAGGTGAAATGAACAAGTGCTCATACTGTTCGAAGGGAAATCACACTGAAAGCTCTTGTATGAAAAAGCAGATTGATATGCTGGCCAATCTCCTGGAGAAGAATGGCATCTCCCTTCCAGAAAGCTCAAAGAAGAGAGAAGGAGGATCAAGTTCCGATGACAGAGAGAGAGTTCATGCTCTGGTTGCTGGCACATCAAGTTCACCCAGTTTTATCATAGATTCTGGAGCTTCAAGACACATGGTTTCGACTAAGGAGGCCTTCTCCTCACTGGATATGTCGAAAGGACCATCTATTGTACTGGGAGATGACTCTCTCACTGAAAGCAAAGGCAAAGGAAGGATAGATCTTGATCATGGTAACTTCAACAATGTGCTGTATGTCCCTAGTCTCGCCTCCAACCTTCTATCAGTGTACCAGATGACCCACACTGGGTCTCCTAAGAAAGTCACATTCTCACCAGATGAAGTTGAGATCACATAAATCTCAAGTGGAAGAATCATTGCAAAAGGAGTAGCGAATCATGCTCAAAAGGTATACATGTTTTCACACTTCCTGCCTTACTCAAACCCCTCTGCTCTTCTTATCCATGCTAATGAAGCTAGAAAGATATGGCATGAAAGATTTGGCCATTTAAATTACAAGTATTTGTCTAATCTTATTGAGAAAGATATGGTCATAGGGTTGCCCAAGATAAAATTTTCCAAAGGAGTATGCCAAGGCTGTATCCTAGGAAAACACCCAGAGCACAAATTTGAGAAAGCCAACCATGAGAGAACCTCTGCACCCCTCGAGCTGATTCACAGTGATGTTGCTGGCCCATTCCCTCATATGTCCATGAGTCAGGACAAATATGCATTGACCTTTATTGATGATTTTTCCAGGTATTGTTGGGTTCACTTCATGAAACACAAGTCAGAAGTTTTTGGCCTATTCAAAGTCTTCAAGGCTTTGGTTGAAAACCAGTGTGGAAGAAAACTCAAGGTCCTCAGATCTGACAATGGTGGTGAGTATGTCAAGTCTAAGTTTATTAACTATTGTGCAGATGTAGGTATTCAGATACAGCATTCTATCCCCTACACACCACAGCAAAATGGTGTTGCAGAGAGGAAGAACAGATCACTGAAGGAGATGGCAACATGCATGATGGAGGCCAAAACTTTGCCACCAAAGTACTGGGCCGAAGCTATCAACTGTGTAGCCTATATTTAGAATAGGGTGCCTCACAAACAGTTGGATGTCATGACTCCCTTTGAAGCATGGAGTGGGAACAAGCCAAATGTGACCCATTTCAAGATTTTTGGCTCAAAGGCATGGGCTAGAATCCCGACAGAGAAGAGGAAGGCTTTGCAGCCCCAAAGCCAAGAGTGTATTTTTGTGGGATACTCTGAATATTCAAAAGGGTACAAGTTGATAAACTTGAGCACAAACAAAGCCTTCATTGAAAGGTGTGTTCAGTTTGAAGAAGAACCCCTTGCAGAAGTGGAAATTGGTGAAGCCTCTT
This sequence comes from Pseudotsuga menziesii, assembly GCA_001517045.1. Taxonomy (NCBI): domain Eukaryota; kingdom Viridiplantae; phylum Streptophyta; class Pinopsida; order Pinales; family Pinaceae; genus Pseudotsuga; species Pseudotsuga menziesii. The sequence goes on from LPNX010262615.1 coordinate 89,169, forward strand.
CACCACTTGAACCTCAAGAAGTAAGTAAAGAGTTTGTTGAACATGCTGATTCTGATTTGTCTGATGGAGATGAGTTTATTGCAGACCCAAACATCCCCACAAGGCCTAAATGGGAAGCCAATACACTACATGCAGTACGATAGTTAGCTGGGGATCCCAATGACCCAAGGAGGACTAGATCTCAATTTGAGAGTGGTCTGTGCATGAAGGATCCTGAGTTTGCTGAAAAATGCTATTTGATGGTGGAGTCTGATCCTCAAACATATGAAGAAGCAACAGGACATCCAAGATGGCAAGCTTCCATGAATGAGGAGTTCAACTTGCTACAGAAGAGCAACACATGGGAGCTAGTGGATCTTCCTCCAGGGAGAAAACTAGTACAATGTAAGTGGGTCTATAAGACAAAATTTGCTGCTGATGGTTCACCACTGAAGTACAAGGATATATTGGTAGCTAAAGGCTACTCACAGTTTCATGGCATTGATTACAATGAGACTTTTTCCCCAGTGGCAAAGATGGATTCAATCAGGCTAGCTCTAGCCATTGCAGCATCAAGGCAATGGGAGGTACATCATATGGATGTAAAATGTGCCTTTCTGAATGGTGATCTCACTGAGGAGATATATATGCAGCAGCCCCAAGGTTTTGCTACTGCCCATTCTCTTGTGTGCAGGTTGATAAAGTCATTGTATGGGCTAAAGCAAGCCCCCAGGGCTTGGTATGCCAAGATAGATAGCTTCTTGCTATCTCTGAATTTTGTTCGGCACAAATCAGATTCGAATGTCTATCTGAAGGTAATTAATGGTTCATTAATGATCATTGTGTTATATGTTGATGACCTCCTCATTACAGGAAGCTCACAGGCTAAGATTGCTTCTCTAAAAGGAGCTATGAACCAAGCCTTCTCCATGACAGATTTGGGGCTCTTAAGTCAATTTCTGGGGCTTGAGATTGCTCAAACCAAAGCTGGAATCAAGGTGCACCAGTCCAAATATGCCTTGGATTTTCTGATCAAATTCAGAATGCAAGATTGCAAAGCAAGAAAAACTCCTTTCCTTTCAGGAGTGAAGCTGGAGGAAGATGATTCTCCACCGATGGTAAACAACACTTTGTATAGACAGTTGATTGGATGTTTATTGTATTTGACACATACTCGACCTGATATTTGTTATGCAGTCAGTTTTGTTTCTATATTGATGGATCAGCCCCATGAGATCCATTGGAAAGCATCCAAGAGGATCCTTAGCTTTGTTCAAGGAACAAGGACACATGGGATTTTCTATAAAGCCAATTCTGACCTTGAGTTAATTAGTTTTACTGACAGTGATTGGGCAGGTGATAGCACAGACAAGAAGTCCACTTCAGGTTATGTGTTCATGCTTGCAGAAGGGCCAATCAGCTGGTCAAGCAAG